>LPNX010836967.1:345018-472765 GCA_001517045.1 Pseudotsuga menziesii | reverse complement strand
ACATTTTTGAAATGACACAAGGAGAAGAAGAGAGTCTGGAGGAATACATAGAACGATTTCAATATAACCTCCAAAGATCCAAACAGAGGAAACTAGGGAAGAAGATCTTAAAAACACTTCTACTCAAGGGAATCCAAGCTGAATGTTTAGAAATATTGAATCTGATTGGAATAGGTAATGTATTTCAGTTAGCATATGATTATATTTGTGAGTTATGCAGAAGGTATTCAAGAGGAAACTTCAAGACTGGTAAGAATTCTAATGAACTTTTATCTTTATTTTTGGAATCTGCTGCAAAAACAAGAGTTTTACGAGCTGAAATCAACAATTTATTTGAAATTTCTAAAGCTGATTCACAATTGTGTTTTTTGCAGGATAAAGAAAAGCAAGAGGAAATAAGAGAAGCAAGAGATTTCCTTTTGGATAGTCTTGAAAGTTGTGGTATATGTGACTTGAATCATTCCACAGATCATTGTCCCTCCTTACCAGAGATGAAAGAAACATATCATAGAGATCTGGGAGTGGCAGCCAACTCGTTGCAACAGTCATGTCAACCATGGCCTACATCTATGGTTCAAAATTATGTCCCTCCATTTCCTTACTCTCATACTCAATCATTGAATACTCTTCCACCATGGCAGTTGTTGCAGCCTCAATTTAACTCTTACCTACCTTATCCACAAGGTTGGAATGGCCTATCTTATGATCATATGGCCACTCTCCCTCATGCTGCAACACAAGTTGGTCCTTCAATATTAACCTCACAACTCAATCATCTACATCAGCCACATCTATCTTCTCATCAAACTCCTTGGTACCCAACACAATTTCCTGTCCAATCCACCCTCCACCCTAACCATAATAAAGCAGTACAGTATGCTTACAGTGTTGAACTGCAAAATGTTCCTACATTTCCTTCTTGTTCTACCTCACCTACACTGCTGCAAAAAGGTTGTGCGTTGTTGCAGCAAATCCATACGAGGCCTGAACATGTTTTAAATCCAAGTTTTGTAGATGGAGTTTCTTCTAGTCCTCATAAGCAAGCAGACAAGATCAACAATACACACGTAATATTTGACGGAGAACAGCCATTGGAACCAAAAGCATCATTCACATCATTAGATCCGAAACTCTTATGCATTGAGGAAGATCGGTTTACTAAGGAGCTTCGCGGTGTCACATCCATGAGAAATCAAGGGAACAAAGACTATATTGAAGCTTGGTTTCAATCTATCTTCGGTCTGCAACATCATTTCATACTTCACCAAATCTTGGCACCATCATTTCAAGGGAAGTTTATCTCTCATATCCTAGCATTCATAAAGTTATATTTTTCTGTTGGGAATATGAGCATACTTGAGTCACTTCTTCGAAAGTGGCTCCATTAGAAATATGCATACACTTGAACAATTTTTTTCCAAGTAGAATAGGGTAGGGTATAATAACATAATAAAACCATGCTTTTGTTTTTTTAAGTTTTTATTTTTGAATAAGTATGCTCTCTTCCTGCGCCTTGTTGCGATCTGGAAAATCAGAAAGTAGAAAGATAAAGAATGGGTATGAAATGTTTTCATGAATGCTTTGGAATTGTTGACTATTTGAACAAAATGCCTAAGTCATTTTTGTCATCAATTTCAATTTGTCTCTATTTGTTACAAATAAAAATAAAAATATCATGAAAACAAAATTACAGTAATTAGGGAAAGTGAATGAAGGATCCACAGGAAAATGAGCCCATGATTATGGAACTCTTCAAGCTTAAAATTTGACATGAATTTGTTAGCTACAACACCCAGCTGTGAGTGATTACTCTCAGCTAGAACAGTGAGCCGCAACACTAGCTATGACTGTGCTATAGGTAAAAATTTATGAGTTTGAGATATGTGTGTGTTGCACATCATGATATGTCTTTAGTTTTTATTTTCCATAAGAATGCACATGCTTTATTTCAACATTATGACATTTTTTTTTAAGAGTTGCAGCTACGGCTGCAACAGACTGTGCAAATCAATCTAGGTGCTCAATGCTTGAAATTTTTGGTATGGATGTGTGTTATATTTAAATTTACATCATTAAAAACATTCACATCTATTCCAATCACTTTTTGAGGTCAAATTTCATTTATAAAATTTTTGGTGATATTTTTGGCTTAAATTTTTTACTGAAACACAATTGGGACAGTCCATTTTTGGGAGACCAAATGAAATTATTTTTAAAATGTGTTTACATCCCAAGTAGCCCTTTGAATCTAGTTTCCAAAACAATTTGAATTTTTACAATTGGGTGTCAAACGAAAATTTTATGGCCAAAATACTAATAGGATGTCAAGCTGGCAACTTAGGAACAGAGCTGGGACAGTCAATTTTTGGATGCCTTATTGGACATATCTTGCAAACCTGTTTCATTGGTATATTCCTCTATGAATATATTTTACAACTCAATTTGAATCACTCTGTTTCGATATCGTATGTAAATTTTATGACCAAAATACCGACTGCCTATCCCAAATCTGCATTCCTAAAACTCTATTTTCTAGACTGTTCGTTGACTTATTTGACCCATCAATTCTTGTTGGATTCAAAAACTGTTTCTAATGGAGATACCTACATTAATCTAATTTCATCT
The DNA here is from genome assembly GCA_001517045.1 of Pseudotsuga menziesii. Taxonomy (NCBI): domain Eukaryota; kingdom Viridiplantae; phylum Streptophyta; class Pinopsida; order Pinales; family Pinaceae; genus Pseudotsuga; species Pseudotsuga menziesii. The sequence continues at coordinate 470,140 of LPNX010836967.1, read as the reverse complement.
CCAATTGGAATCACATCAATCCGTTATCAGACGAAAAAGTTAAGCCTAAAACCGTGACTGTTGGTCTAATCCAGAATTCGAAAAAAAAACACCTTGTCATGCAGGCTGTTACTGAGTGATTTGGAACATCATTGCATAGAATTTTAAAAAATTGTTTCTAATGGAAATATACCTATGAATTTACTTTCATTTGGTTTTGGAATCACTCAAATTGAACAAGGAGCGAAGAAGCTATGATCAGAATACCGTTGGTGAGTCTAGATGGACATTGCTCTCCTGCACGTATAAAATGGATTTTACTTTGTTCATTTTTCTTTGGATTTGTTTTATGAGTAATTGCTTGTTTTTTTTTTCATAAGTATTGGGTGAAGAGAGACCGATCATCTCTCTTCTTCCATCATCTCATGTTTTATTGCAGGCAAATGCTAGGTTTTTGCAGGTCCTTGGAAGAAGAAGGTCAATGCATGCACGCGTGACTCTTAAAGACTTTTTATCAATTTGCAAATGGATTGAGCACATAAAAAAAATGTAGAGATTGATGTGCAAACTATACAGAGTCCAATGTTTAATAAGTCAAGTCCCATTGCTACATGCCAAGAATCTACACCTGTCATACCTATTGTTGCCGAAAGAAACCTCTCAAGAAGCCAATTGCCCTATGGTAGATTCATTCACCCTCCTCATTTCAAAACCCCAAAAATCCATTCATGTCGAAGTCCTATTTTCCACTGCTTATGTAGTCACCATAACCGTTTTATTTCCCATCACTACTACATCATGACTTCACATATACTTTCCACATCTGAGTTTCATGTTGGTTTTATTTTTCACTATGATTCTTCACAATCATTTATTTTGTACTCGTATTGGATGATGTTGAATTCATCAAGGTCCACCTTCCAATGGTCTTGTCCCATCGACTTCGACACATCATCTGGGATCAAGATTAGAGTTTTTATAGTGCCCTGGTATCTGCATGAATCAATGGCATATTTCCTTGTTGTTAATCATGGGGATTCATCAATGCCTCTTGATTGACAAAACTTGTAGGTGACTCGAATTCAGCACATCCATTCGTACCTGTTAAGATGCACTAAGGTACTTTAGAGCTCACTGTCATCAAATGTGAGTTTCTTCACATTGGTTAACGGCATACATTAATGGCTGGTAATTCAATGATTTCTTTCCATGCTCGACTTCAGCACATTCATTCGCATGGTAAGAATTGTACCTCGGTTTTGTAGCAGCTGAAGATTATGTGATCTAATGGTTTCAACAATGATTTGCAGCATCATTTGTTCAGTAGTTTTGCAATTCCTTTCCATTTTCAGTTCAACAGTTGATTTTCAGAATAAGAGAAAGGGCTTTCTGCTTCTATGGTAGAATTTTTCCTCATCAATTGTCTCAGCAGTTAGCCTTACATGCAACCAGCACAACATCATGGATCAAATTCAGTCTCATCCAGTTTTAGTTCTGATATACATATGTCTCAGCATTAGATCAGCCTACATAGCTCCAGCATACACCAGTCCATTCATGTCAACCAAGGCTTCCATGGAGGTAACACTTGAGGTAAAATAGCATGAGTTTTTTATTTATCAAAGATTTGGGGAAATCTCATGAAGAACCACTAAGCATTAGCCATTTCCATTTTCTAAATAGCATTTTATGTCCATCCATTCCCATCATTTCCCACTCAGTTTTAACACTTCATCATTCATGCACATCCACTTCAAATTCCAACCCAACATCTCACCAACCCAACTGACCAAGCATGAAAAAAAAGGGATACCTTGTTGTTGTCACACAAGAACCAACAATAGGAAGTTTTGCTGCTATCACACAAGAACCAGCAGTAAAAAAAAAAAAAGTCTTGCTGCTGCCACACAAGAACCAGCAGTAAGAAAAGAATCATTGCTACTGCCACATAAAAACCAGTAATGAGGAGAAATAAAGCAGCTGATACACATCTTGAAAGAGAAGGATAGGCTGGACATAAGAACCTACAACATGAAAAGTTGACGTAGAAGCCATTCCTTCTCAAGAGTATGCTATCACTCAAGCACGATAGAAAACAAATGCATGATTTCTTTGATTTGTTTGCTTTGTTCAGTGGTGCACATAATGGTTCACATCTTCATAAGTCTTGAGCATGATACATGCACAATGGAAATCCTGTAGCAGCCTTTTTAAGGTCTGATGTGAAGTGTATCTCAGCAGCATGAAGGTAATGATTACTCTCGACATTGGTCATTTGTCAAAGTTGACAGAATTTCTGAATTGAGTTTGATTGTTGTGGAATGTGCAAAAGAATGTTTGACATTATTTGAAGTGTTACAAAGCACTCCACGATAAGGGCATAACCAAAGAAAATTCTAGCAGCCTTCATTCAACCATGAGAATGGATGAAATTTACTGTGGTTTATTGCAATAGAATTTGCCATGAATTTGATGAGAAAATGGTTCTAAAACTCTTTTATTTCCCATGAATGATAATTCCTGTAGTGAGTTTGGCTTGTGAAGATCACTGGTATTTTTTTGGCACTTGTGACATATGGAGGGTCTACAAATTCTGTGATTATCAGATGATATTTGAGCAGCTTGGGTCATCATAAAAGGAAATTTGTAAATGCGATCTCTTGCTGGTATGAAGATTTCCTATGCATTGTCATTTTATTTTATTTTTACAATACATTATGAGCACTTAACTACAACCATGGGGAATAAAAAAAATCGAGCTCACACAGTCAATTTCAAATAGCATACATTCATTTTTCAGGCAGCCTACAGTCATTTTTATAAGTCAAGGATGTGTTTCCAGCTAGCACATATATAAAAATTGGATGTTGACAGTGATAATGCAGATACAAGAAAACAACAGTCCCAAAGTTCACTTGATTTCATGAATGGAAGGTAAAATACTCAGTTTGGGGGAAATGGTTGTTCACAACTAAGATGACAACTCATCTTTTGCATGAGGACATGCAACATATTCAGTTTAGGGGAGTGGTTTTTGACATTTTTGTGCATATTGATTTTTTTATTCATTCACAGCTGGCGAAAATGCTGAATTTGAATTGAGCATATCTCACAAACCATGAATTGGATCCTCATGAAATTTGGACAGGGAATGCATAACAACATGATGAACAACTGTGGCAAGTTTCAGCTCAATCCAGTGCACAGTTTTCGAGAAAACGACCATCATCACCTACAGTCAATTCGCATTTTTCTCGAAATTCGTGATGTGGGCTTGTCTAATTTTTGGCGTGGAGATGCATTAGAGTGGTAGCTACTTGCCTGCAAAATTTCAGCCCAACCTAGTTCGTCGTTTGGGAGAAAATGGCTTCAGAAGTTTCCCGTTCAAAAAGGCTAAAACGTCATAAAATATTGTCGTTTCCCGTTTTTCGTTGGCTGCAACACCATTCCCTTTTTCCGGCGACCATTTTCCGGCGGCTGCCCATTTTTTGGCAGCTGCGACATCTTTTTCGGCGACCGTTTTCCAGCAGCTACCCGTTTTCCGGCAACTGCGACATCTTTTTCGGCGGCCGTTTTCCGGCAGCTGCGAGTCCGCCAAATTTGCCGATACATTTAGCGTTGTTCCGCCAAATTCGCCGCTAAAACCTTCGCCAACTTCTCTGCTAAAATAAGCTGACTCCGCCAAATTTGCCGCTACATTTAGAGCTGTTCTGCCAAAATCTTCGCTAAAACCTTCGCCAAATTCTCTGCTAAAATAAGCTGTGACTTTGCCAAATTTCTACTAAAGAGCTGCGAATCCGCCAAATTTTCTGTTAAATCCTCCGCTAAGTGACTCTGCCAATTTGTGTTAAACTCTCTATTTCTTCTAGCTGCAGCTGTGCAAATGGTAACATGAAGGAACAAGTGAATGAGTTTTTTTTTCAAGTTGGATGCTACACAGATATTGGGTTGCATGAGGACATGCAACAAGTTCAGTTTGGGGGAGATGTTGGGCCCTAGAATTGTCCATTTTTCCATCATTTATTGACATACCTTTCATCCATTTTCTTACCATTATTTTTCATTTATCATTCCATTTTTCATCCATTTGTTGTAGCTGCGTGTTGAACAACATGCTACTTTCATTGATCTTTTAAGTGGTTAATAGTGATTATTTTATTTTATCTTTGATGAATTAAAAGACTATTATGCATAATTTTACTAATGATGGTTTGTGGAGTGAGTTGTCACGTATAGGACGCTCATAGCCAGCTGTTACAACCTTAACAAAAAACACATGCCACATAAGAACACCTTTATTCGCGTCTTGATTTGCGGGCATATGGAAACGAATATCAAAAATCCGAGACATGGGTTTTGTGCGTAACATCCTCATTTACCTGAATCGTGAGGAAATTGCCAAACAAAGCTACGGTTTGCGATATGCAGGTGGTTCTTCAAGAGGGTATTTTCCATATTTGGTGTTGCGGCCGGTTCCAAAGTTGTCAACAGTTACGGCCGTGTTCCAGCTGTTGCAGATCACAAGTTGGGGGCTCAGTTCTTCATTTCCATGAGATAATTTTATATATAAATATGTAATTGATCTGATTGAGAAAGGGGGGGATAGAGATTAAGCATGATAGATTAGGCAGGATAGGAGATGGATGATAGGAGAGAACACAATGTTATGATGTAGGATTTGATCCAGATCTATTGTATTTCTTCCATTATGATAATACATGCTGGCAGTTTCTTAATTCTGGAGTTGTAGACTTTCATTGTGGAGATCCAGATCTGCTTAGTGGAGGAAGGGCCCTCTTCCCTGAGCAGACGCTGGTAGTGTTGATTGTAAGTGTTTTATTTTGTAGATTTGTTATTGTTAATTCATGCTTTCATTCAGTAGATTGATCATAGTTATTTTATTATTCAATTCATGTTTTTATTCATTAGATTTATCATAGCGTTCTCATGTTAATTTATTTTGATAGATCGTTGGACAACACAAGACTTATTTTAGATTTATGCAATCAGATCATGTTTCATAGGAATAAATCTTGTTTGAAGTGTGTTCAATTTACATTTTGATTTATGAATAGGTTTGAGGTTTGATTTACTTTCAAGAAGTTGTGACTTAGTTTACAAATAGTTTCGATTGCATATCAATAGATCAATAATGGCAGATAGAAATTGTGCTTGCATATATCTTGCACGATAACTTTGAAATAAAAGACTTCCTCGGGTTGATAATTTATGTTTAGCACTCTGCATGTTAAGTTTTAATTAACTGGCATATAGTGGGCACGACAATACTCCCTTCGACTCTTGAAATACGTCTCACTATTCCTCAAGAATGTTGTCAATATGTTTTTGTTGTCGAGAGTTGCGTTGGTCGGTGAGTCGACTCATTGTTGCAGTCTTTCTGGAATGTTTAGTCTTTATCATAATCAATGCAAACTTCTGTTCATGGTTGATGAGCTTCTTTGTTTGTTTGTCAGTTATCATAACAACCGTTGATGTAGGTTGTCACTCTGGTATGCCATACCATTGATTCCGAATTTTGACAATCACCTTCTAGGGCCGTGACTGATATGTACCATGTCGGTCCCACAAGTAAGGTTTCCCAAATAAGGCATCGACTACAGAAAGCGGTGCCACGTCACAGAGTCCTTCATCTTCAAAAGGTTTAATGAAGTAGGTGAGTCTGCATTGGCGTGTAATCCTTAGCTCCTGTCCATCCTTCATCCAACTGATATTGTAAGGCTGAGGATGTGGAGTGGTGACAGGACCACGTTTCTTCACAAGATTTCCAGAAATGAAGTTCTTCTGGCTACCATTATCCACAATAAGATGTAATGGATTTTTCTTTACCCATATCTGTGTATGGAATAGACGTTCTCGTTCCTTCTCATCGATGATGGTTGATGCTATCAGAGTGGTCAAGGTCAAAGCCAAGAGGGTTGCTGCATCTAAATCATATTCTACTAGGGTTCTGTCGGACAAGTTGGAGGTCGACAATTTTGCCAAAAATGTCTTCGAAGCTTTGCATTCTGGCGTATCATGCCATGTTGAATTGTGATAATCACACCATTTCCTGGTAGGAGCTTGTTTGTTACGATCCCTCCTGTCTTTCTAAAATTTCTTCTTTTGATCATCGGGCTTTGGCGGAGTCGGTTGAGAAGGGTGATTTGACTTGTTGGAGTCGACCAATGACTTATTGTCGGATGTTCAACTTGTTGGCTTGTTCGCAAAACATGCTTTTCCTTTTTGTTTAGCTTCAAGTTTGCTGGCATAATGAAATGCATCCACAAGCATACTGACAGCCATAAACTCCATCTCTTGCTGAATGTACAAGGATAATCCATTGATGTACTTCAGGACAAACAATTTTTCTTCTTCTTGGACGCCAAATCTAGCCATGAGTTGATAAAACTCACCAGTATAACTCTTTATGGACTGGTCTTTCCATTGCCCTAGCTGCTGCCACTTCTTATACTATTGTTCAAGATACTTGGGAAGGTAGAGCTCCTTTCAGACATACTCGACAAATTTTACCCATGTGTCTATGTGGTCGTCTTCTTTTTCCATTTTTGAAGATAAATTATCCCACTAGCAGTGTACGGAGGTCGACATCTTTAAGGATGCAATGGTCATCTTTTCCGCTTCGGAGAGTTGATTCATGGAGTAGTAAGATTCTAGTTGCTGTACCTAATTATTGATGGATTCCACATTAATCTTGCCTTCACAATTCGGTATATCCAGATTCATTTGTACTTTGAAGGGGCTGATTTTATCGAAGTGAGGTTGCGTCAAGGATTCCCCGGAGTTCGAAGCGAATCGCATGAGAATCTCGCTGAACTGGGCAAACATTTTGGTCCGCTTGTGAGCTAGTGCTTTTTTCTATGAGTTGCTCTGCTTCTTCGACCATCTTTTCTGAATTCAAAGGAAGTGTCTGCTTGTGTTGCTGAGTTTGCGAGCGTGTTTGAACAAACATAAGTTAGATAACTTCGATAGAAGTGCTGTTGTAACTTAATCTTTGGACAAGATCAAGCTCCGATACCAATGATCCAGGCCGTGCCCAGGTGCACATTGGGGACAACAGTTGGCTGAATGAGTCGAGCACTGTTATGGCGGAAACTTAGAAAAAGAACAAGTAAAGCATGAGATACACTATATCGATAGAAAGTATGCACACATACAATATGCAAGAATTTGAAGCAATTTCTATTATTGCTTCTTCTCTATGAAGGTTGGTTGATTGTTACAATAATGTACATGTCTATATAGAGTACTAAGATGCTTGGGTGACTACCCGTTATGTTCAATTACAAGAAGTTATAATGGTTTGGAAGTTCAACCATCACAGACGACTGGAAGACAGAGACATTTTGTCAATGTTCGACAGGTGCCGACAAGGCACATGAAGATGCTGTATGTCGATCGCGAAACTTGTCGAGGTTCATCGAGGTCGGTTGTGTCGAGGTTCGGACTTGTTCAAGTAGTCGAAGTAGTCGAAGTGCCAGACTTTGTCGTGTAAGTATGCTCTCATTTCTAACTCTTAATTAGTAATGGGTATCTTCAATTTCAGTTTAACAAAGAAGTTACAAATTCTATGTAAAAAGAAATCTTAATAATTTGAGATTCAAAATTAAGAGTGTAAGTATGCTCTCATTTTAGATTATTAATTTTCTTTAATAATTACGTGGATATATGTTTTTATTTGAGATTTGGGGTGGACTATGACCTATGCTTTTTCATCTATGCAAGAAAATGAGACAAGTGTTTTGTCGAGATTGATTCTATGACAATCGTTCAAAATTTGAAATAAATAATTTAAAAAAATGAATAGAAAAAATAACTGGTTGTTGATGAATGGAATTGGTAGCGATACATGGATAACTCATTCTTATGAATGGATAACCAATAGTGCATGGTAAATAACTAAAAGAACGTGGATAACTCATTCTAAATTGGTTCTGTGAGATTTTGATTTGCAGGTGTATGACTGTATCTTGATGATGGCTTCATGCTTTTTGTATTTTCTGATAGTTTCTTCTGATTACTTTGTTGGTTACTTGGGCATTTCTGGATTAATTGAAGAAATCAGCTTCCTTGTTGGTTACTTGGGCATTTCTGGATTAATTGAAGTGATCAACTTGCTGGTTACTTGGGCATTTCTGGATTAAAGGAAGTGATGAGCTTTCTTTTATTTGGCTCCACTCTGGTATATGATGCATTGGCTGAATTTATACGCTTCATCTTGCCACTGGTGATTTTGATTTGCAGGTGTATGACTGGATGGCTTCATGCTTTGTATTTTCTGATTGTTTTCATGTGAATACCTTGCTGGTTATTTGGGCAGATCTTCTGAAGAGATCAGCTTCCTTGCTGGTTACTTGGACAGTAAATGAAGTGATCAACATGCTGGTTTACTTGGGTATTTCTGGATTAAATGAAGGGATCAGATCACTTTATTTGGCTCCACCCTGGATATATGATGCTAAGGCTGAAATTTAAATGCTTCATCTTGCCTCTGGTGATCTCCAAGCAAATCTTCTGAGAGCATGGCTTGTGGGCTGTTTGGCCTCTTTTGACGATGAAATGGATTTGATATTTCTTCATTGGATGGCTTGGAAGGCCAATTTATTAGTCGCTGTGTTTTTTTCCAGCAATTGAACTGTTCTTGCTTGTTGAGACTACTATTTCAGCCAGCTAGACATGCTCTTGGATGTTTTTGCTTGTGATCACTTGCGTTATTTCTCAGTTGATATGACCTGATTTTATCAGGAATGATGAAAAAAAGTCTGCTATGATCAGACTTGTTTGAATTTTTGCTTAAAAGTTTCTGGTAATTATGCTCTTTATGAGGTAATTTCTTGCTTGTATTGACAACTTTACAGTTGGATCTGATTTTGGTTTTGATAATGGTATTCTGTGCTCTTCATGAGGCAAATACCGGTTTGTAATGTCAACTTCATAGTTGATTTTTTGCATAATGGACTATTTGGGCCATCTGCTGAATGTGAATAATATATTTACGAATTTTTTCTTTGCAAAAAAAAATAACTAGAAGAACGTGAGATAAAAAAAGAATATAAAAAAACTAATAGTAGATAAATAGATAACATGAAGAATGTCGATTTAAACATATAGCTAGGCATTGATAACTCAGAGTTGAACCACTTTAACTAGAAAAATATGAAAAAATATATAATATTTTTTAAAGTGTATTCCATTCCATCTTTATCTTTCAACTATTAATCGAACCACAAACTATATAGATGTGCTAGAAATCTATCTCATTCATTCACATAAACAATAATATGATTTTTGTTTTAATAATATTAATGAGTCAGTCCTTAAATTAACGATCAGTGATGACTATTTTCATTATCAACGATTAAATTAAAGCAAACTAACCTGTATAAAACAATACTAAGGCAAACTATCCTATATAAAATAATAGAAAATGTAGTCAGCTAATCCTTTATTTAATCATTATTATTTTTTAAATGAATGAGAACCCTTCTGTATGGTGGTTCTTTTTATAAAGGTTTAAACTAGGGGCGCAGTTAGAAGCCAACCAGGGTTAGAATATTATTAACCTGGAATTCAAGCTTACAAGAGACGCACAAACACCGTAGGGAATTCAAATCCCGGTCTGAGCACACTCCACTCACGATTTGTTGATCGGTCAAAATTCTCTTGTATTGACCGAGGGCTGCGCTTAAATATGGCGGAGGCCCAATTTGGTCTCGCAAGCTCGCAATCTGCTCAAAATTGAGACCAATCCATTGCAAAAACCTTTTGTCGCTCCGCATCATCATGGCCTCCTGAAGTAGGCGGACTAAAGAAATAAGATATGCAATCCATTTCCCAAACGAAGTCACCTGAACTTCTCGAGTTTGATTCCCAGTGACTCGTTTTATTACTTTTGGGGCCGCATTTAAGAGCTCACTGTTGGGCAGAAGGATTGTTCTGGGACTTTAGTTTTCACTATTCTGTCGAGTTCCAAGCGGACTTTGAGCAAATTATTGAAGAAATCTTTCAGTTAGGGCTCATTACTACGTGAATTTTCCAGGTATATGCACTTTATTTTATGACATTTGATATGTATACGTAATACAACTCTTTTTCAGTGAAATTGACCGCAATAAATAGGTTGGGCTACTGAAAATGAAGTCCATTTTTGCGAGAAAAGTGGGAAAGGAGACTTAAGACACTGCTTTAGGGTTCTTTTTATGTAAAATTTAGCGACATTCAGCGATATTGTCGAGGGATTATTAATTCAAGCTAGTATGCTCTGATAAAGAAAGCATATTTCCTTTCAGCTTCGTTGAATGTTTAGGTGATTTTTTATTTTTATTTTATTTTTTAACATGCAGACCCTCATAAGAACATGCAATCCAGCATCGTGCAGGGTTTGGACTCTTTCGTTTTTAAGAACTTGACTCATATTACTGGAAGAGGGGGTGTTTAATTTGGCGAATTGAATTCATGTTGCTTTTTGTGCATTATGTGGTGAAGCCAGTTAATGCATTTTATCAATTCGAATCGGAGCGAGATTCACAGTTGCTCAATAGGGTTGGAATCAGTTCTTTTCGGGATTTTGTCGAAGTTGTCTATGGCACCTCTAAGGAATATGAGATTGCAGTGGTGATATTTATATTGCTTCTTTTGTGCAGTCTGTGGTGAAATCATTTTGGGCATTTCACCATTTCGAATCTGATTATCTAAGGCAAGATTTATAGTTGTTCAATAGAGTTGAAATCACTCCTATTCGAGGTTTCGTCAGAGTTGTATATCGTACTTTTGAGGGATGTGAAATCATGGTGGTGATATTTATACTTTAATTTTGAGATGGCAGTGGTGCTTTGTTGTGCTATTTTTTGTGCAACATTTGTGTTTTGTGGAGATTTTTATATGCAGCTTTGTAAGGACATGTCTTTTCTTTCTGAATTTTTTAGAGCCTTTCATGAACTGTTTAGAATCTTTGTTAGGCATTAGTTAGATTTTATCTTGTTGTGCACCTTTTTGCTATGGAAGAATTTGAAGTAAGGGGCACTTTTTTTTCCCAAATTACGTGAACAGTTTTAATGCAATGCATTCTAGTTGCCTGAAATGAGTGCGCAAAGGGCTGGGGATTTTATTGTGATTTTGTCAAAAGAACCATTGTCTTCAATTTTCATTCATAGTTGTGGTGTTCTTTTAGGGTTTAAAAGTCACTTTGAATGACCTGCAGGCCCTTATCAGTCGACAAAAAATGACTATTTCTGTACTATCATCATCTTCAGACTATTCTGCTGATGGCAGAATTGTTGTTTTGGATTCCTCGGATGATGAAGGACCTTCGGAAGTAATGAGTGTTCGAAGGAGGAATGTACAAGCAGAAAGCTCTTTTATTGGACAGGTTAATAATTCCCGAAAGGATAAAGGAATACAAATAGGAGGGGCTCTGAATGGAGCAAGTGACGTTCATGAAATAAGTGGTGGGAATGTCGTGACTCCTAAGAACTTAGAAGCAGAAAGCTCTCACATGGCAGGAATCAATAATCTTGACGTTCAAGAAATAAGTGGTGAGAATATCGTGACTCCTAAGAACTTAGAAGCAGAAAGCTCTCACATGGCAGGAATCAATAATCTCCAATTCATGACGAGCAGTCATCGAGAATTGACTGAAGCACAAGAACCTGAAATGGATGAAATGATAGCAACACTTCTGGTTGTATTCCCATGGCTTTCTCCTGATCAAGCATTGTGTCAGATTTTGAAGACATGGGGACATCTTCCAAGGGAAATGTTATTGCAGTCTGCCATTGACTATTTTCTGCAGCATGGAAATCCAGAGCTTGTAAAGGATGAAGGGCAAGATGAAGTTGGTGTGGAAGGAGAAGACTCCTCAGTCCAAGTGCAAACGGACAATCGAAAGATTGACTCGAGTGGAGCTGGTCCATCTTATAATTTAGAAGAATACAACGATCCTGCACCCACAGGGTCTGGGTATCTATATGCAGAATGGTGCTTATATAGATTGTCGGAAGAGTTTCCTCTTGTGAAGATGTCAGTCTTAAGACAAGCTTTCAAGGCTCACAACAGAAATTTTACTTGTACATATAAAGCTGTTCAACAAGCCTGTAGAGACATGCAGGATTCACTAAAGCGTCCCGCCAAGGAAGGTCAGTAATCTTAGTTTGGTGTTTTAACCTTCCCCTCCTCACCCACCCCTCCCCTGAATCTTCTATTTAAGTAACTTTCCATGTGTTATATGTTATCTGGTATCTCAAGTAAGTTCATGGATTCAGTTATTTTCATGTTTGGTTCTTATGCATATTCGCAATATGTTTCATGAATTTAGCAGAGGCAGGTTCAAGTGCTGCTTTTCAGAATGTGAATTGGATTCCAGTAGGTGGGTTGAAATTCATGAAAGCCCCAAGGCCCATAAAAAATAAACCAGACCTCATTTGCCCAATCTTTGAAAAGGAATGGGCTTCACTGCAGAGGGATCTCTCAAAGCATTTAGAAGGCTCTGGTGAAGTAGCAGCAGGAGGTACAAACCAGGAAGGCCAGTCTGTAGTGGGGGATATCGAATGTGGGTGTTGCTATTGTGAATTTTCATTTGAAGAGATGGTACAGGTATGATTTTTGTTAGATCAGTATTTATGGCATTTGCAGAAATAATTGTTTGGTGGTCTCATTATTAACCTACTTTCCTATTGTTTCAAGCACTCTGCTTCTTTTTATCAAAGTATATTGAACTTTGAGTTTGCATAACATTGATGAATCATTTAATCTTTTATACAATTTTGAATTCTTTATTGGTTGATATTTGATTTTGTTATGCAATAAAACCAGTGGTTAGTTATCACATGTCAGGTGGTTTCCTGAATTTGATACCACCAGAGGTTAAACAGGATGTCATACTAGTTTAAAATGATGCCTTAAATTGCTAGTAGAGAATGGGCTATATAGTTATAAACTATAGATTTTATGAATCATTCTTCTGTGTGCTGCAAGTAAGTAGAATAGGTTAGACAGATCTTCATCATAAGTGTTGGAAATGTAAGCGGCTATTATATGGTGTTGCTTTTGTCTTCTGCCAAGCAAGAAGCTTTTTAATCAAAAGAAATCACTTGCCTATGGAAAATAGCTCATGCTTGAATAGGCTATGGTCCTGCTTTGTAGTGCATTAATTGGTTCAACCCTGTTCAGATTATCAACTGATAGTGAAAAATATTTTTTAGGATATCAGATGTACTGAAGGATTTTTCAGGTGGTAATCATTTTTGTTATTTCCTTTATTGCAATATTTGCCTCCTAGTTGGCATGTTATGCTTACTCCCGATACAAAGATTTATAATTTCAATCTTCTACAGTGTGCAGATGGGCATCTTTTTTGTTCTCGATGTCTACGGAGGCATGTAGAAGAAATCACATTTGGAGGCTTCAAATCGCATGCCTCTATACCTTGCATGGATACTAATGGGTGCAATGAGTCAATTCCTTTGTCAGAGGTTTGTATTTTTGAAATCATACAGGGATTTGTTGTGGATGATCCAAGGGGAAAATGAGAGATAGAGAATGGAGCAATTGAACTTGATAAAAAAATTAATTTTTGGTAGGTTCGGAGAGCTCTTCCAATTGACATCATTGAAAGATACGAACAGCGCCAGGCTCAAGAAGCTATAGTACAAGCCAAACTTGAGGACTTGGTGAGTGCCAATGATTCCTTGCCAAATTGCTGCCTTGTGCAAGAGTTTGTACTCTTTGTCATGCTTAGTTTGCTTTATTAGTGTTGCATGTTAATTCTATACCTGAAATTGTCTATTTTTTCAATGTGTTTAGAAGGTTTCTATTACTTCTAACATGAATGTCTTTTATACTATTTTCTGTCAATCCTCTTTTGAGCTTTAATGGTCACACTTATATAAACTTTAAATGGACCATTTGGATTGTTGACTGTAATTAAAGGCTTTCATATGTGTACATAATGGAACAGTTGGGGAGAGAGATGCATTTGTGTGTGTTTCCAGGAACATGCCCTGAGGGGCTGCACCACATAACATGGATCTCCTTTAGTTTAGATGCTAGGACTGAGGGCTATCTGTTTCCAGGAACATGCCCTGAGGGGCTGCACCACATAACATGGATCTCCTTTAGTTTAGATGCTAGGACTGAGGGCTATCTATTTCACCAAATTGACTGGGGACTTGCACCCAGGCCCATCCCATTTTAGCATTCTGTTTGGGTGGGGAAGACCACGATAAGGATGGAACCCTGGTGGACAGGTCAACATTTCGTCAACCTCACCAGTGAACCAAGGCCTTGTTGGCTATAATACATATTTATAATATAAGTTTGTTTGAAATTTCAAAACTGTTGATAAAGATAAGCCCAATCTTGAAGATAAAGGCTTGAATATATAGCTTATCCTCAACTCCTAAAGTAAACTTGGTGTCCTTATATAATATTCTTTACATGAGAATGCTCAAAGTAGTTTGTCTAAAATAGACAATTATTTATAAAAAGTAACAGTTTACTAGACTAAACCTCATGTCTCATCAAGCTTCCCCTAAATACCTTAATGCAGATGTTGATCTCAAATTAAACGACTAGTAGGAAAGATATGCAGCATTTGGTTAAAATTTATTTTCCACAAGAAAGGAAGTATTGAATTGCAGCAAAGGAATTAATTATATGTCATCGTCCTAAAGTTATAAAGACAGTTGCTGCACACATTGTATTGTTAGATTCATAGGTTCTTTGTTTGGAAAATTCATCTACCAGACTAAGTTACAGGGTTCACTGAACTTCAACCTTGAGGTTCAAAGTTCGGTGAACCTGAAAAATAATTGAAGTTCGATGAGGTTCATTGAACCTCAAGCGAATTCGAACTCCAAGCGAACCTGAAGGGCAAATTGAAAAAAACAAATAATTTTTTTTTAAATCAGTTTTTAGAAAGTTTAAAAATGTATTGGGTTAAAAATCTAATCCCCTCAGGTTAAAAACCATATTCAATTCAAGAAAAGAAACATTATTATCTACATGGTTGGAAGACCTGGTTTAATTTTGTAGTAATTTGCAATTGGCCTTAAGTAGTGTGGCCAAAGATTCATCTAGTTCTTCTCACCCATGGTTTGCAGCTATTTTGAGCGCAGAAGAAGATGATTGTGGCACTGATGGCTGTTCTAAATATTGTGAATGTTTTTAGGGATTATAACTTATAAGTAGTGTGGTCAGAGATTCATCTAGTTCTTCTCACTCATGGTTTGCAACTATTTCGACTGCAGAAGAAGGTGATCTTGGCATTGATGGTTGTTCTACTTCATTTTGTAATTTTGAATTGCATAATGCATTATGTTTTCAAATTTTGATCATGTTCTAAATTTTGATCATGTTTTTAGGGATTATATCTTATAAGTATTTCACATTATGGACATGTCCGCATTATGTTTTCAAATTTTGATCATGTTCTAAATTTTGATCATGTTTTTAGGGATTATATCTTATAAGTATTTCACATTATGGACATGCCCTTTCAAATTTTGAAGTCTGAAGAAAATGAAGAGTATTGATGATTGGATGTTATCATGATTAAGTTACTCATGAGTCATGTTTATCGATCATGATTCTTACTCGTTTATTTCCATTTTGGTCTTTAATCTCTTAGAAGACTTACATGCAACATATTTCTTCTTTATATTGCAATAGTTGTTTATTGAATAAGGAGCTATATGAGGTTGAATGAGACAAGCCTTCATTGCAACATCAGGGAAATATTAGAAAATATCAAAGTTATTCAAAATTTTAAACATTTGAAGCAACCCCCTCCCTATAGGCCCTTTTATGGGCAAATGTAATAGTGAATAACCACTTGTTTTTTAATCCCCTGCATTCTCTCTTCAAACTGAGCAACAAACTAAAAAAATCCAAAAATCACCAGACTTGGGTGATATTTTCCAATTTCTCCCAATATTTTGCCGATATATTGTGATATTTTCAAAATTTGAAAAGTCGTGATTTTTTAGGTGATAACATATCTGAGTTGAGATGATCAATATATATCACGATGCTGGCAATATTTTCGTGATATTTGCAACACTGGTCTTTAGGACATCATGATGTTTTATATGAGCATTAATAGTTTTAGTTATTCAATTAATAGAAAACAACTTAATTGTTATTCTTTCATTTGAAAATGAATTATGAAACTGAATCGTATCATTGTTACAGGTTTATTGCCCTTTTTGTAACTTTCCATGTGAAGTTGACAAGGGTGTAAATGTTTTGGAATGCCCAAACCCAAAATGTCTAAAGGTATTTTAACTCATCTGCTTTTGCTTTTGGAAGAGGGATTGATTTTTTGGTAATCATATATATGCAGTTTGATATATATACATCCCTTGAAAATGATTGGAACTTGGTTGTGAAGTTCTTGGTTATTGGCTTACTAACCACCTTTCTCTTTTCCAAAAATGTTCTCTTAAGACTAAGGAGAAAACATATGCTGCCCTTACATTTTCTGTAGCTTTTCTTGTGTGCTTTTAGGATTCTTGTACCCAATGTAAGGAGGCAAGTCACATACCATTACGCTGTGAAGAGGTTGAGAAGGTATGGCACTTGTTTTCTTTTGACTAATTGTTTATATTTAATTGAGAAACGTAAGACTCTTTTCAAGAAACATTTCATTGACAATTTAAAAAGAGATTTTTCTAAAAAATTATAAAGAGACACTTGAAATCATGTTTAAATATTCAAAGATTACTCATTATTCAATTGCAATTGCCATTGCCTCATTAAACAACCATTTTTTTAATTATTTTCTTGAAAATGTTAGCTATATTAATTATTTTTTAATGATCTGTAAGCACTCTTAAGCTTCCTCTCTAGTTTCCAAGGGGTTGACCAGGATAAACACACCCCTGCCAAAGCCATGGGATGACCTATAGTAAGCATTCTTTAAAGAACCACAACTTCTCAACTCCTTTGAAGCTGGACATCCTTCAGTACCTACCTAGCCCTTTTCTTTCTCCTGTCTGCTTACCTTCTCTAATTTATTTTCCTCTTCTTGCTTGACTTCCTTTAGAAATCTCTCTTACTAATGCCTTCCCCATTGGTCTATGGCTTGCCGTGGTTTAACAAGTTGCAGGCTGCAGACTTCTTTGTGCGTAACAATAAACTTGTGCCATGGGTTAACCCTGATTCGTCCATTCAAGTAAAGAAGAGATCATATTGACGAATTTAGCAAGACAGCTTATACTAAAAACAGTACAAAGAAATCAAGATAGTTTAGAACACATGGATTTGAGGCCACCTAAATAATTGTTAATCATATTGTTTTGGAAGTGGATTATTCAAACTTGGATGCCGTACATCCCAAAGAAAATAAATGGAAAACCCTTTTGAACTGACTGTTGAAAGTAGTCACCACGAAAGCTTCAAACCTAAAAATCTACTTTTTATAATAAAAACGTGCTTGAATGAATCCTCTATGATAGAGGTTGAAAATGTGACTGAATCAAACAAAATGGTACTAATCAAGATGATCAATTTGCCAGTGAGAAACCCTAGGACCAAGTCCTTCATCTTATGATTTTGCAGAGCAAGGAGGGAACATGTGATTTCCTTGAAGTGCCTTAGACACAGCACGCTTTTACAATCAAATCCTTTCCATGATATCCTAGTAATTCAATATTTATTTATTTAATGGAACTAGTACTAGCCCATGGCAAATAATTTCCATGATATTGTCCTTTCATCTTCTTGAAACTCACAATCACAGTTTGGATGCAACAATGTATATGGTTGCAATTAGACCAAAACAGTAAAATACCCAAAACAGCACTAGCGGTAACTACATGCACATCTCAACCCAACAATAGATCTGAAGATTCACCAATAACCAGTAAAAGACAATTAAATGTCTATTTTATTATGCCATGCACATACATAAAAGTAGTAATGACAGCGTATATGAAGAACAGAACTTTCATTAAAAATATTGAATATTAACTGGTTTACAGCACAAGGTGTGCTTTAAGATCTCTAACTCTACTCTAGACCTTTTTCAGGACTTTTAAATGGTCATGTTCAACAGTCATATTTCAATGCATATCAATTTCTTAAGAGAGTCAAAGTTTGTATGTGTGAGATTAAGGAGCTCCTTCCTTCCATGAGACCTTTTATAGTAAAACATCTGCACATCCCTAGTAGTTGAAACCATTGTTGAGATATACTTGATCGTACCATTTTCTCTCAATGCCTTGTAATATGTACAGAACATATCAACTACATGGGGTTCAATAAATATATCTGTACTGCTTTTTACAAATAATCTATATAATGACAAATGTGGGTTTACTATTTTGTTTCTAATGTATCTGGGCCCTAGTTAAAGGGGCAATGGGTATCCTCATAGTCTTATGTAAATGCAGACTTTTTAAAGATAAATGTTGGCTTACTCTTAAGCTATGGAGGTCTCCATATCATTAGCGATTTAAAAATCTAGTCAAGAGCTAGTAGCCTTGAAGATAGTCAAGGGACAGTTTTCTGTTTTGTGCCTGCTAACCTAAGGCTGTAGTTAAAAGGGCAATGCATAGTGAATCAGTAGGAACTAGAGATGAAGGTTGCAGAGGATAATATCACATCAAATTTATTATTTTTTGAAATCCACATAGATATATCGAGAAGAAATTAAATTACACTATTTTTAAATCCAATTATAAATTATTGTACTAAAGCATTTGCATAATGCATGACATGCAGATATCTGAGACTGCACTTCGGAGGAAAGTTGAAGAGGTATTACTGTGTATGAATTACTGGTTAATCATTTGAAATTTTGCCAGCTTTTATTTACTGGTTAATGAAATACGTTTCTTAGCTTTCACTATCTGTATTTCTTAGTTGGTTATTCTGTAGAAGATTCCCATTTTCTAGATTAAGATATTCATGAACATCAAGAATTTGTATGTCCCATGAGGGCGATTTTGCCTCGGTATCTGATTGTTGTTTGTGTTTTTTTGTCTCTACTAATTAGAATATAATTTTCTTTGGAGACAGATGATGACAAAGGCTGTGATAAGAGAATGTAACTCTTGCAAGGCCGAGCTAATCAAGACGGATGGCTGCAATAAGGTGTGTTGGGCAAAAAGTTGTATTCTCTTGAGATCAAGTGTATTAGGTTCTAATGCTGCCATATTTTGTTCTTGCTTAATGATTGCATATTAAATATTTTATGCTTTACAGGTGACCTGTAGGTGTGGAAACACAATGTGCTATGTTTGCCGACAGACCATTGCACGCAACTATTCACATTTTTGTCAGGTACATTCCTTCATCAAATGAAATCATCATACTGTTTCATGTGAGCAACATTTCTATGAATTTTCTAAATTATGTAGGAAATGATTGACATGGTATTGTTGAAATGCTTATTATAAGTATTGTTTATAAGAATACTGTTTGCAGGCATAATCCCATCCCCATGCTTGAGTTAGAAGGGATGAACACACTTTGCTGGCATGTCACATGTAATACTATATTATTTAAGACTCATTTTCTCCATATATCAGAATGCATTTCTTCCCAAGAATCAAGCAATAGGCTTTTTATCATCTCCTATTTTTTGTTACTAGACTAGCAAGTATCTGAGTTTGACTCTGCTTGTGAGCCAAATGAGTCAAAATGACCTCGGGTGAGTCATGCTTGTGTTGAATGTTTGACTCTTAAGTAACTGAGTATGACTCACCAACCTGCAGGCTGCCAGTAAATGCCCAGAAACTGCCCTGTCTATAGATGCCCAGAATCTGCTGAGCCCTGGTTATATTTTTTGCCTGCCTAGTTTTATCAAGCCAAGTCAAAATCTTGACTCTTATGCCTTGCTGAGTTTTTACCCAAGCATAGTCTGGTAAGATTGATTTCAATTCAGGGCATTTTTATTGGCCATGTGATGTTCACTTTTGACCAAGGGAATCAAACCAGAATTACATAGGAAATACATTAATGGAAACCTGTCTTGTGCCAAGCACATCAGGAATCCTGTTATCTCTATGGACATCATTACCTTACATCTGCTATGCCAAATCATGTCTTGACTACCCTCCACATTGGAGGATAATTTACTTGAGATCAGGGGTTTGGAAAATTTATTTCTTAAGAATTCAGGGCCCAGAATAGTTAAGATGGTATCTTTAAAATTTGGATGGGTTCACAGAGTCATATTTCAATGTTCAAGGCTTATGGTGGATAGGGAGTGCAAATTATATGTAGGTGCCACTCTTGTGTGGCGACCTTATTCAGGGCCCATAATTAAAACAATTCTGTCATGTTGAATTTTTAGCATTAGCATGAATACTTTAAAATTTGTGGTCTAACATAAAAAATATGACAAGTGCAGTAAATCACATCAACACATTGAACACAAGAGTTTTTCACTGGGGAAACCTTTAAAGGACAAAAACCCCAAAAGCATTAGTAATTCATCTCGTAAATGAGATGACCGAGTTCTTCAATGAATTCTCAAACCCTAATGGGTTTGTACCATATATCCACAAATTACAGAAGATAATTTTACTTGAAATGACAAAATAGGACTTTTACCGATTTAGGGCTTTCTGCCCTAATTTTCTCTCTCCTGCCCAGAAAACTCAGACTGCCCAAAAATCCTGTTAGGCTGCCCAAACTAGTTTACTGCCTGCCTGAACCTTTGCCTGGAATTCTGTTGAACTGTCCGAGCCCTTGTCTTCTGCTTGAGACCCTGCCCGAGCTGCTTGAGGCCTGTCAGCCTTGCCTGAGCTACCTGCTTTGCTTTTGTCTGCTGCCCGTGTCCTGTTCTGCTGCACAGAGGGCAGATCTGTCTGCTCGGGTTCTGACCGGGCCTTCTCCGGGTTGCCCAAGCCTTGATCGGGCCTCTCTGCTGCTGGCCCGAGGGCTGGTGGCCTGCCTGGAATTATTCCGGGCCTGTTTGCTACTGGCCCGAGGCCCTATCAGGCAGCCCCGAGGCTGCTGTAGCAGCTCGTGGGCACTTGCAGGTAGCCCCGAGCTTGCTGTAGCAGCTCAGGGGCAAAGAAGGGTTGCCTGTGAAGAATGGCACCCTGCCCGTGGAAGAGAGGAGCTGCCCGGTGAAGGAGGGCTGCCTGTGAGGAAGAGGGGCTGCCTGTGAAGTAAAACACCTGCCCGTGAGGAAAGAATGACTGGCGTGAGGTGGGTGATGTCTAGGGTAAACCCTAGTTGCTGTAAAAGATGAAACCCTAGTTTAGGGTTTATCAAAACCAAGAATGGACGCCCTAGCTAGACTCATCCATGCTAGGGCATAACCACAAGATAAACTTCCTTCTTCTTTGAGCCAACGAAATTCTTCTTCTTGGAGCAGTTGCACCTATAAGAGTAAGTGTGTGTAATAATGTAATAGATTGATCTTCTTTTATAGCCTTTGAGTCACCTGTAAGTGAACCAAAACTTAAAAGAACAAAATATTATTATTTTATTCTTTTATCACTTTGACTTTTCCCTTTAGTGGTACTAAGGTCTTTTTGCACTTTCACTTTGACACCCTAGTGGTACTAAGGGTCCTTATGTATTTGACTTTTGCTTTACCCTTCTTCAAGTGCCCTGTGGTCAAAACAAGTGGTCAAGGTGGTCCTTCATCCCCACTCAAGGTATATCATCATAAACAGAGAGAATTACTAATGCCTTTATCTCACACTCTGTGTGACACCAAGATCGGATACTAAGGTGTCTTAACCAAGGGTAGCTAAGCCTTGGAGAAGATCACAAAGCCCATTGATCGAGGGTCAGAGTGTCCCACATTCCCAGACCCAGTCTAGGACTTATAGTGTAATCTTGGTAACAGACCAGGTGCCTCAGCGATAGGCTGCATAATTTGACACATGGTTAAATACTTGGTAACAAACCAAACGCCTCCATTCTCTTGAAGAATCGCCCTCAACCCGGGGCTGAGTCCCTAGTCCTGGACTAGGTAAATTCTTGGTAACTGACCAGGTGCCTCCATTCAAAGAATGGCCACTCAGCTCTAGGCCGAGTCCCACAGTGCTAGACTGGTTCCACATCTTGGTTCCGGACCAAATGTCACCATTCAACAGAATGGTCACTCAACTCAAGGTTGAGTCCCCTAGTGCTGGACTGGTTCCATATCTTGGTTGCGGACCAGATATCACCATTCAAAAGAATAGTTACTCAACTCAAGGTTGAGTCCCCTAGTACTGGATTGGTTCCACATCTTGGTCTCGGACCAAATGTCTCCATTCTCCTAAGAGAATGGCTCTTGATGTTGCTAAAAAAATCAATAGTCCCTCTCAGCGACAGAGGCATTCTCTGCCATGCTAAGCTTGTCACGGTAGTACACGAACTTTGATGCTGTCAGAGGCTTGGTCAAGATATCTGCGATTTGTTCATCCGTACAAATGTACTGCAACATCAAATTACCTGTTTGTACTAGGTCTTTGATGAAATGATACTTCATTTCAATGTGTTTCGATATGTCATGAAACATCGAGTTCTCCGAAAGCTTAATGCAAATCTGATTATCGCAATGGATGATTATTGAGTCAAGCTTTCCACCGAATAGATCAGATAGAAGTTTTTTGAGCCAAACTGCTTCCTTACAGCCATCACTTGCAGCAATATATTCTGTCTCAACTGTACTCTAAGCTATAGAACCTTGCTTCTTGCTGGACCAAGAGATCATTGTAGATCCCATACTGAAGTAGTAACCAAAGGTGCTTTTCCGGTCTACTGCACTGCCAGCCCAATCTGAATTAGCATATCCCGCTAATAATACTCCACTGCTAGAAGTATACCTGATCCCATAAGTGATAGTACCTCGCACATATTTGAGTATGTGTTTAGCAGCTACCTAGTGTATGTGCTTCGGATCGGACATGAACTGACTCAGAGCATTCATTGTATAACAAATATCTGGTCTCGTACTGCTCGAGATACATCGAGGATCCAATAAGCTGTCTGTACAGAGTAGAGTCCACACCTTGTGAACTGGTGGTTGAGTCACACAACTTTGTCAAGTTGGTAGTCATGGGTATGCTCATGGACTTGCAGTCCTGCATCCCAAATCTTTGCAAGATGTCCACTGCATACTTTCCTTGTGTCAGGAAAATCATGCCTGGCTTCTGTTACACCTCTCAGTTAAGGAAATAATGTATTAAATCGAGATCCTTCATCTCAAATTCAAAGGTAAGCTCCCTCTTACATTGTTGTATCAACTGTTCATCACCTATAAGAAGCAAGTCATCCACATATAGAACAAGGATCAAGATATGATTATGAACAACCTTAAAGTACAAGTTGGAGTCAATTGTACTTTTGGAAAACGCCAAGCTATGGAGAAATCCATCCATCCTCGCATACCAGACTCTCGAAGCTTGTTTTAGTCCATACAAGGCTTCCTTCAGTTTACACACATGGGTCTTATTCCCATTAGTCACAAAGCCTTCAGGTTGTTCAATATAGAATTCCTCCTCAATCTTGCCATTGAGGAAGGTTGTCTTTACATCCATTTGAATTTTGCAGCAAGAGAAATGATGGTTCTGATGGTAATATATCTGACAATAGGAGCAAATGTCTCATTATAGTCAATGCCTTCTTTCTGAGTGAAGCCACGAGCTACGAATTTGGATTTATACTTCTCCACACTGCCATTAGCAGCATGCTTGATTTTGTAAAGCCATGTGGATGTCACCACTGACTTTCCTGATGGTCTGGGAACAACTTCCCACACATCATTCTTCATGATTGAACTTTACTCTTCAATCATGGCATCAACCCATACTTGTTGACTTGCTACTTCTTCGTATGACGAAGGTTCTGCATTAATGAGTTGGCTCATAAGACCGGAGTACTTTTGTGGTCTTATGCTTTCTCTGAAAGTCCTGGGAAGAGCTCTATGCTTCTCGGCTCTTGTACGGTTTCTCGGTACCAAGCATATCTCCTTTTGGAAGGAGGAACTTCAAGAAGTTCTTTAGGTGGACTTTTAGTATCCTCAGGTGCATCTGGAATTTGATCCTCAAATTCCTCTTCCTCCCTCTGAACTTTCGAATCTGGAATCTTAGGGTGAGGTACTTCATCTTCCTTTGAAAGCTCTTGTGTTTGATGAAACATAGCTTCCTTACGGAAGATCACATTGTTAGATTTTCTTAAGATTATAGCAGTATTTCTTAATTGCATTCATTAATAGGATCACTAGAAGATAGACAAAGCACAAAACAATAACATGAGTATTTTTCACCTGGGAAACCCAAATGGGAGAAAACCCAACAACCTTTGTATAGAGATAATAATTCTGAGATCAAAGTACAATGAAGAAAGAAAAAGAAAAATATGGAAATGCTTTCCAAAGATGGAAACCTTGAAAATAGTCTTCTTCTGCAGTGTCTGTAAACTTCTCTCTCTCCCTGAAAACTACTCACTTCTCGGAGCTGCTGTGTTGCTGTTGTGTGTAATAATGAGGGGCGCCTCTTATTTATACTGTTTTCCCACTAAGAATTTAACTGGGGCCAACTTTAGTTGGGGGAGTAATATAATTTTTATATTTTATAATTTTATTTTATTTCTTTTATTGCTAGCTTTTCACCCCAAGGTTTACATTGTTCTTTCTAGGGTTTGTGTGAATGATTACAACACTCCCAAAGGAGGACAATAAGAATAGCTTCTGAAGTTGCACAAACTCCAACACTCCCTCTCAACAAGGAAGGTATTCTTCGGTCTTCATCAACATCATGATCATTTGGGTTTCATCTGTACATTTATACTGTCTCCATCATCTCTAAACATACTTAAGGTTGTCTTTATGAATTTGTTCTATCCGAATGTTTGAGAGAAAATATTCTGCTACCTATCCATATCTATGGCTGATGGAATACTTCCATACTTGGCTAGAGATCTTGGATGAGCACACGTGCATGACAATCTACTACCTGTTCGTCTCATCTGCTGATGGGTTACTCCCATACCTGGATGAGAACCTAAACGAGTAGAGGTACATGTGCAATCACACGGTCATTTGCTACCTGTCCAACTCATCTGTCGATGGGATTTCTCCCATACCTGGCTGAGCACATGGACAAGCAGAGGCACCTGTGTGAACTCGACCATCTACTACATGTCCGTCTCATCTGTTGATGGGATTTCTCCCATACTTGGCTGAGAACCTGGACGAGTAGAGGTACTTGGGGAAGGGTATGGTAAGTGTCTCTCAGTCATCTCTCCTTCTCAAGGAAGGATACATTCTCTTCTACTCCAAGTCTTCTGCGAAAGTATTTCAAATTTCACCCTGGGAAGAGGCTTGGTGAGAACATTTGCAGTTTGGTTATCTGTCGGAATATATTGTAGCTCGACCGCACCTTTTTGCACCATATCACGTATGAAGTGATACCGAATCTCTATGTGCTTTGACTTGTCATGAAATACAGGATTCACTGACATCTGCACACAACTCTGGTTATCACAGTGAATCACGGTTGGCTCTGGAATCTGGCCAAACAATCCTGCAAGAAGTTTACGAAGCCAAATTGCTTCTTGGGCTGCTGAACTAACAACCATATACTCGGCCTCTCCAGTATTGAGAGTTATTGAGTTCTGCTTCCTACTACACCAGGAAATAACTGCAGATTCCAGACTAAAACAACATCCTGAAGTACTCTTCCTATTAGTAGAGCATCCAGTCTAATCTGAGTCTGCAAACCCTTGCAATTTCAAGTCACATTCTGAATCATATCGTAGGCCATATTCCACAGTGCTGCGTAAGTATCTGAGCACATGTTTTGTAGCAATCCAGTGAATATGCCTCGGTTCGCACATGAACTGACTGAGAGCATTCACAGCGAAACAAATATCTGGTTTGGTGTTTGTCAGATACATCAAGGACCCAATCAACTGGCGATACATAGTGGGATCAATCAAATTTGAATTTGAAGCAGAATCCCTTATCTTCTTCAAGTTTGCATCTATCGGAGTAGCTATGGACTTGTAGTCCAACATTCCGAATCTCTTCAATATATCTATGGTGTATTTTCCTTGTCCTAGGAAAATCTCTTTCTGCCTCTGCCATACTTCTAATCTCAAGAAGTAGTGCATCAATCCAAGATCCTTCATTTTGAACTCAGAGGCGAGTTTCTTCTTACACCATAAGATAAGTTTCTCATTTTCGGTAAGAAACAATTCATCAACATATAGTACCAAAATCAGTGGCTCATCATTCACAACCTTGTAGTAAAGGTTGGGGTTTGCATCACTCTTCGTGAATCCCAAACTCACCAGGAATTCGTCTATTTGTCCATACCAAGCACGAGGTGCTTGCTTGAGTCCATATAATGCCTTTTAAAGCTTTCCATGGACAACAAACCCTTTTGGTTGTTCAATATATACTTCTTCCTCAATAATACCATTGAGAAAGGCAGTCTTGACATCCATCTGATGCAACTTCCATCCCATAACTGAAGCAATAGCAATGATCGATCTGATGGAAGTGTATCGAGCCACAGGAGCAAATGTTTCATCATAATCGACTCCCTCTCTTTGAGAAAACCCTCTGGCAGCAAATCTGGCCTTATATTTTTCAGTAATCCCATCTATTCCATGTTTGATTTTGTATAGCCATCTGGAAGTTACAACTAACTTCCCCTTAGGTCTCGGCACAATCTCCCACACATCATTTTTCATGATGGATTGATATTCTTCTATCATGGCATCCTTCCAAACTTGGTGTCTGGATGCTTCGTCATAAGTGGTGGGTTTCGAGTCAATGATGTGACTCATCAATGCTACATAACTGGAGAACCTTTGAGGTCTTTTGCTTTCTCGTAAAGAGCCGTGTGGGCTTCATGCCCCTCTGCATCCTTTAAGGTTTGTTGCGCCCATTTAGGTCTTTTTTGACTTATTGCCATATCTTCTGGAGTATTAACTGTCGTGACTGGACCGATGGGATCGATGGGTTTATCTTTATTTGCTAATTCATTCTGAACAGGAGGGGAAGATGATCTCCTCTCCATTTTTTCATCATCGATCTCCGTGTCTAATCCTCTGCCTTTCTTGACAGCCATTTCTTCTTCAAAGGTCACATCCCTGCTAACTTCAATCTGTCTGGATCCTAGGATGTAGATTCTGTAGGCCTTGGAAGATTCACTTTATTCCACGAAAGTTCCCTTCTTGCCTGAAGATTCTAACTTTGTCTTTTTCTCCTTGGGCACATGTATGTAGACTGGACAACCAAAGATTCAGAGGTGACCCACTTCTGGTCTTACTCCTGTAAAGGCTTCTTCAGGAGTCATGTTCTTCACTATCTTATGTGGGCATCTGTTCTGTACATATACAGTTGTTCTGGATGCTTCCTCCCATAAGAACCTGGGTAGACTCTGGTCATGAATCATTGCTTTGGCTGCCTCCACAATTGTTCTGTTCTTTCTTTCAGCAACCTTGTTTTGTTGGGGATTGTAGGGAATTGTAAGCTCCCTCTTAATTCCTGCTTCTTTGCATAAATCATTGAATTTCGTAGAGGTATATTCTCCACCATTATTTGATCTTAGGTTCTTGATCCTCTTCCTTCACAAATTCTTGACTTGTGCTTTGAACTCCTTGAATTTACTGAGTACTTCCTCGGATTCCTTGGTCTTAAGAAAGTAGATCCAAGTCTTCCGTGAGTAGTCATTAATGAAGGTCACATAGTAATGATATCCTCCCAATGAGACAACTGTCGTTAGGCCACACAAGTCAAAGTGCACTAGATCCAAGATTTCTTTGGATCTGCTCTCACTATCCAGGAAGGATTTCTTGGCATTCTTGCCAAGTGCACATCCTCTACATGTTCCATCATGGTCTACCTGTAGCACTGGTATACCTGTAACTATGTTCTTCACTGTTGGGAGAGCTTTGTAATTTAGATGATCTAGTCTTCTGTGCCATAGCTCACCCATACATGTAGAGTCATGTACTTGGGCTTGGACTGGTGGAGTATTCAGTCGATACAAGCCCTCCTCTCTCGTACCAATTACTTTGGTTGTATCCATGCTTGAGTTTTTCTGCCAAGCAAGTACTTTTCCATCTGAAAATGCTACTTTATATCCTTTGTCTTCTAAGGCTGAGATGGAAACAAGATTTCTTTTCATACCAGGTACATAGAGCACATCACTTAAATGTAGAGTGTCATTAGACTCTAGCTGAAGGGAGGTAGCCCCATATCCCTTCACAGTGTAGTTGGCATCATCTCCAAGTACAACTCGAAGATGAGAATCCTTCTTAACTACTTTTGAGGGATTTTCTTTATATCCTGTCATGTGTCTAAATGCACCACTATCTTTGAGCCAAGTATCACTAGCGGTGGGAACAGTACTTGATAGGGTTGATATGAAGAAGAATTCTGTACGATCTTCATTCTTTTGTTTCTTGTGATGATGATCTTCTTCTACATCAACAGTTGAAGCTTCATGCTTCCTTTTGTGTGAACTTCGACAACTATTGGCATAATGACCGTATTTCTTGCACCTGTAGCACTGGATTTGAGATAGATCCTTCTTTTGTTTCTTTTGATCTGGGGGAGGACTTGATCTCTTGTCTTGATGCTTGTGAATGTACGACTTCCTTCCCCTTCCCTTGCCTTTCTCGGCATGAGATATGAACGCTTGTTTTTCCTCAGGTTGAGTACCATGAAGTCTTTGGCGTGCTGCGATTCTCGTTTCTTCCTGAGTGCATTTTGCCCATAGCTTATCAAATTTGGGCAACTTGGTTCGACCACCTATAGTTTGGATGAAAGACTCCCAAGATGGTGGGAGACCATTTAAGGTGGTCAATGAGATCATTTTCTTCAAGATTGTCTCCACTGGACTTTAGATTGTCCCGTAGCTTGGTGATCCTCATGAAATATGAGGCAATATTCTTGGACTTTTTCATCTTCATGTTTGACAGTTGATTCCTCAATGTGAGAGTCACATTGATGCTACTGTGTTCAAATAGCTTCTTTAAGGTTTTGAACATCCTCCTTGCCGTCGTCTTTTCTGAGATTTGAGGAACCAAGTGATCTCTAACTGAGTCCACTAAAATCCTCCTTGCTTTGGCATCATTCTTTCTCCAACGAGGTTTGTTTTCTTCGACTTCTGGTTCTTGGACCTTTGCCTTTACAAACTGTAATAGGTCGTTTTCTTCTAGTAGAAGAACCCTAGACTTCCAGGGGATGAAGTTGGAAGTCCCTTCCAAACGATCTTCAACCTTCATGCTGATCATCTTGACTGCAGATCTAGATCTGAGACCCTAGCAGAGGCTAGGTCAAAAATGAAAGTTGGAGTTTTAGAAAACTGACTCCACAGATAAATGCACCCTAGAGAGGCGAGTTGAGTAGAGGTAGAGTCGAGCCAAAGCCGTGGAGAAAGTAGGTCAAAACCGGAAACCCTAATTTCTGTTGCAGCTGTAGAATTAGGTCAAAATTGAAAATTCTCAAAATTGAATTCTGTCTTCACCAAAAGATGCACCCTCCTTAGAGAGAAATTCCCAAGGCTCTTTTTTTGCCGAAAGGTTGAGTGAAGACCTTGAAAGATGAAACCCTAGTTTCAACAGGTTTCCAACAGTGTTCCGACAATGGCTTCTTCTAGCACTGCTCTGATACCATGTAAGATTTTCTTAAGATTATAGCAATATTTCTTAATTGTATTTATCAATAGGATCACTTGAAGATAGACAAAGCATAGAACAATAACAAGAGTATTTTTCACCTGGGAAACCCAAATGGGAGAAAACCCAACAATCTTCATATAGAGATAATAATTCTGAGATTAGAGTACAATGAAGAAATAAAAAGAAAAATATGTAAATGCTTTCCAAAGATGGAAACCCTGAAAACAGTCTTCTTCTGCAGTGTCTGCAAACTTCTCTCTCTCCCTGAAAACTGCGCACTTCTCTAAGCTGCTGTGTTGTTGTTGTGTGTAATAATGAGGGGCGCCTCCTATTTATACTGTTTTCCCACTAAGAATTTAACTGGGGCTGACTTCAGTTGGGGGAGTAATATAATTTTTATATTTTATAATTTTATTTTATTTCTTTTATTGATGGCTTTTCACCCCAAGGTTTGCATTGTTCTTTCTGGGGTTTGTATGAATGATTACAACAAGTTCAACTCCCGAAGGAGGACAATAAGAATAGCTTCTGAAGTTGCACAAGCTCCAACAATAATATAATATATTAAATTTTAATATATATTTAAAAGCCATAAATTTATTAAATTATAAGTTTAGTTTTTAGCTTTTTGTCTATTTCAAAAATTAACTATAATGGTCAAAGATCAAATAATGTACATTAATAATTAAAGTTATAATTATATATGACAAATTTATAATGTTTTCAATAAAGGAATTTATAATTATGTGTGACAAATTTGCAGAACTTGCTCTCTTTGTTTGGGAGGCGGCCTCTAACTTTAGTTTTATTAAGATTCTTCTTAGTAAAATCAACAACGTTGATAATAATCGTGCATTGGACTTAATTTCTATATATATTAATGAAATAAATGAAGGGAAAGGATTTCATAACTTGTCAAAGTGATTATAAGCGATCCAAAAAGGAGAGAATAACCATTTTCATGTGACTCTCTCACGTGAATGGAAGAATAAAATTTGATATTGTATGCCAAATCATCAAGAATGTAGATGCCATGGCACTAACCTCACAGAAATTACGCTTAAAACTATATATGGCCAGGGATAGATGACCCAAGTGGCGCGGATCCTCACATACTTTATGTATATATTGTATATATAATAATTACTTTTAAAGGAATCTTTTATTTATTCTTTACTAATTAATAAACGAATTCTTTTGTGCAAAATCAAGGCCACATCAATAAAGGGAGTTTTCATATCACAAAAAATTTGTACAAATTTTATCATGAGTTTTCATACCACGATTTTAGGAGTAGATTACCACTAGCTCTAAAATACAAAATTGAATGAATCACAACACGCAAGGGTAGAATTTGGCGAGAGACTGATTGAGGATATATGATTTGTGCTCAAAGTGCCACGAAATAAAGGTTGTTGACATGTCAAAAGTCAATGGAGGATTTGCATAAAACGAATATCATCTTGCCAAGATTTCTCCATTCTCAACATCGTCATTAGATTGCATGATTTTCCAAGTGGATCTCCACAATAGATGCCACGAGTCAGCTTAATTGGATGCCATCGAGATTTTACATTTGCTAGAACATGGAGATCGTAGCTAGCTTCAATAATTTGTTGTGGAAATGAGGCATGTTGGAGGAGTCACATACAAAAAAGAGGCACAAGTGGTCATCAAAATCAGGTTAATTGCTAGATAAGGTGAACAACACCATGTCATTAAGGTTACACCAAATCACAGAGAAAACATTTCCAAGCTTTCCAGCAGAGGAAACACTCAGAAAATGCATCTACTTGTGGTTGGGAGCTTGAGGAAGCCCCTGATCCATCGAGGAGCTTGGGAGCTTCCTCAAGCTCCCAGCCACAAGTATCCTAGGAAACGCAAGTCGGGAGCTGCAATTTCACTTGTGCGAAGCACCCAAAAAGCTCTCGAGCATCCCAGGAATCTCTCACCTATGTTGTAGCGTTTCGTACCAGCTCCAAAGCTCCTCGGTACGCAAGAACATCGGGTATGCTCTTCCTAAAGGCCGGGAGCAGTACTCGTGCAACATAGATTATAACGTTTTTATTGACTAATATATTGGATGCTTGTAAATTTTGTTTCACACTTTTAATTGCTTGATGAGCATGGTGAGTAGGATTTATGCATAAGCATATAAAAGTAGTTTATCCTTTATGCACATACCATTATCTAGTAGGACCTCTTGAGTATTGCATGGATCACACCCTATCTCTTGGTTCCTTCTTTAGGCCTTACAATCCTCCGTTCATTTCACCCTTGTTGTACAAACCTATTGATTTGGATTTGACAAAGTGACTCATAGACCTTCCCCTCTGTGACCTCTTTATTAGGATAGCCTCCATGTTAACCTCGATGCCTCGGCTCTGATGTGTGCGACAGAGTTCTCTTAAATTCTTATGCTAATCTACTTGTAAATCCATGCAGATTGGCTCTGTTTGCTTAGGAAAATTGGTCTTCCAAGGTCTTACGCTTCTATGGTCAATCACCCTTGATGTTTGGCTTTGAACCTAGGATTACCGCCATTTGACCCCGTATCTTGTAAATCCCTATGGGTAGGATGCAAGCTAAGGTTGGCATAGTTGCCAGAAGTGTGCTCTTGAGACTTGAAACAAGTTCCCCCATCCTTGAAATCAATTGTGCTTAGAGAGGCAGGTACTCCTTGAATTCAAAGGTTAATCCTATTTGCTCTAAACAAGCATTATTGTGGCAACTCCATCAGGACTATGGACGGTTGCTAGCAACAGAGCTAAGGTCGTGTCATCACTGGTTCCTAGAAGGAATCAAGGACCATGTAATGTCTTCTTTTACTTAAGCATCTGAAGCACTCGCTAACCTATTTAATTCCCATAGGTTTGAGCGGGTATTATGGAAAAAGGGAATTGACTGAGGACATGTAATACCAGGAGTAGAGTAGAGCATTCATTCGGTATTATTAAGTCATCAGTATAGTAAAGAAAAGCCTTGTTTCTTCAGGCTTAAAGTCAATGAGCAATTAGAATTGCATGCATGCAAAAAGTAAAGTTCAAACCCTAAAAGTGACATGCAAACCCTAAAAGTACATGTTAAAGCTATATAAGAAGGGTAGTTGAACCAAAAAGATCATCCATGATTATTATTATTGAGTTCGGTGTCTAGAGCAGCGGTAGCATGCGCCGCGACAACAAGTTGGGGTTGGAGATGAAGGTCTTCAGTTAGCAAGTGTTTTCGGTAGTGAAATTTTTCTGCCCTAATCACTTCCGGATAGATCATTCAGATCTATCATCAACTATTCATCATATTCATTCTTGTTCAGAAATCCAGCAAACAGAGAGAGATTTTCTTACAGGTTCATGATTTGTTGATGGCGAACATCTAGAAATCCTTTGAACAATTCGTTCGGGCTCAAACTCTCACTGTTTCTTTCGCATGTCATCACTATTCTTTTCGCAGGATCACACCACTCTACTGAGTGAATATCAGTCCAGTCTATACAATTTTGGAGCAATTATCAGCAGAATCGTGAAGAGGGAAGACGTCACCTATCCAGAGCATATCAATTCCCTAGGTCTCTTGAAGGGGTCAAAACCTCTGCATGCTCCACCCCATCTCTCGGGGGAACTCATAACATTGTTCCTGGAAGGTCTCAGCCACATTGGACACTTATTGCCTCAAAAACGTGAAGGATAGCACTGAAGTCGGGTGTTTCCTCAGCTTGAGCGTCAACTCCTGGAGGGCAACACTATCTCCTCTTTATCATTCTTGCATAGCTTGCATGCCTCCTATATACTGAAGGACTATCAGCACTATTATTGTTGGTATGTGTACCTTCTCTCATTGAAAGTTTATTTCCTATTATTTCTCCAAATCAGCTATATTTTAGGGCCTTCTGCCACAACACCATTTTGCATGCAAATTTTTATTATCTTTCTAGCACAACTGAAGCACCGAACCCACAAACATATTATCAAAACACAATGGAATATCGGTTGGGAACAATGTTATCAGAACCGGACCGACGATCGAACCGGTAGAGCCCAAAATGTGAACCGAACAGGAAACCAGATCGGAACCGGAAAAAAACCGGTAGATTCAAAAATACATAAAATATGCATATTTTGTAAAAACACATATATATTCATGAGTAATGTCCCCTTCCAAGTTACAATGTGTGGTTACCATGGTTGTTAATGTTGGATGATTTAGAAGGTATTCATTTGTCATTTGTGACCATAGACTCTATTCTGGACAAGACAAGAAGTCACTACAATAGAGGAAAGTTGGTCTGCTAGTAACATTCCATACAGGAGGATCTTCTTTGATGCTGATATATATTTCTTAGTTGATGGTCCACAACCTTCCTATGCATAAGAAGGGTCCTCTTAGCCCATACCAAGGCCTGTAAGTTGCTTACATTCTCAGGTCAAAATCTTGTAGTTAATTCAGACCTCTTGAAGTTATGTGTTGCTGATTTTATAAGTTTGATCAGCATTAATAATATTCCCTTTGCATAAATTTGAAGGTTGTTTATGGTATTGGTTTAGTATATATGTTAAGATATATGTCAAGTGAAAACCACTTGAAATCTGATATAATAAATCAACATTTAACACCTTCGGGATCTTTAAGAAAAAACAGTATTTAAACCAATGTTATCAGAACCGAACCGATGGTCGAACCGGCTGACCTCGGGAACCGGAGCCGGACCAGAACCGGACAAAAACCGGGAAACAAACCGGATCAAAAAACCGGTTGAGCAAAAATACATAAAACATTCATATTTTCAAAAAATACATATATATCCATGTGAATTCAAACCATTATACAAAAATATGCAAAGTTTCTCATGTATATAGCGAGTAAGAGCGTATAAAACCAAAGTAGTATTGACTGCAAATACATATCTAAATAAAAGTACATCAACAAAGAGGTTATAAATGGCCTCTAAAGTCAAAATATAAGCATATAACTGCAGTATCGACTCTAGAATCGACAATCTAATGATTCTAATCATATATCAGAATTATCTAAGTCCTCATGCGCAGACTCATAGTCATTATCTACATCCTCAACATGAGCATGGCTTGACTCCCCTAGGTCTGAAAGGCACTTGTCTAACTGCAACATCAATGTTCACATCCTCTTGTTGTAGAAGAGGGACCAAGTCCATCCACAATTAAATGTGTTTGATATGGAGGGTGGGAGGCTCCCACCTTTTATAACATTAGAAGGGTCTTGGGTCAATTAAACAACTCACACATGAACCCTATTTTTTATTTTGTTGAAGAATTTGAAATTAGCTTTCTTGGGGATTCCTTGGCGTTTTTGTACAGAACCGGCCAGTTTTGTACTGAACTAGCCGGTTTCGAGAAAACCGGGCTACTGAACCGGAGGGTTCAGCATTGAAACCGGCCAATTTCGTAGATAACCGGTGAAAAACGGTTTGAGAGTGTGATTTGACTTGGTGAAGCTTGTAAACCGGTCCAACCGGGGGTTTTTTTCAAAACCGGTTGGGTTCTGATAACATTGATTTAAACCATTTCCCAAAGTGTTTGATGAAGCTACTAAACCAAAAAACTCTAATTATCACCAACAGATCAGTGAAGCAATTGAATAGGGATTTGGCAGTGGTATTGGTGAAGTGTTTGACATCAATTCCCAACCAAGTCTCATCTTATAAGCTCAGTTTGTTTGGAACATAATCTTGCAGCAGTATTTTGCAAATTGACCACTAAGTTTTTGACTTAAGTCCCTCACCAAACCATTAAAAGGAATTTAGCTGAGAATTGTTTGTGGGATCTTACATCATCTGCATACATATGAATCCAAACCATTAAAACACAAATATATATGAATTCAAACCATTAAAACACAAATATGCAAAGCTTCACATATATATAGCAAGAACAAGTGCAAATAACTAACGTAGCACTGAGTGCAATACATCTCTAAAGTTTTGAAACAAAATACATCAAAAAGAGGCTCTAAATGGCATCCAGAGACAAAAAAAATTATAATACAGACCGTCTGGTTCCGTATGGAACCGGCCAAAATCGGTCGGTTCCACGGTTTTGGTTCGGTTCTGTATGGAACTGGCTGGTTCACAACCAGTTCAAGACAAAACCAGTGGTTTTTTGGTTCAGGCACCTAACCAGACAGGTTGGGCCCGTGAACCGGTCAGACCGGCCAGTTTTAATAACACTGGTTGGGATATTACAGACCGATACCTTTTAGCCATTAACTAACTAAACAATAAGACACTACATTCAAAATATCTCACTCTAGAAGATATCTATGATATAGTCCATGCAATTGAAGCCTTTAAGAATACAGGTTCAAGTGTTCTCAAGCACATAGGCGAGCTTGGCAATTGGTATCTGAACAGTTGCATTGGGACAATTTGGACAATCGACAAGGATGGGATTTAGCTACACAATCAATTTGGACAATTTTTAAGTGAATGGACTTAATAGTTGAGTTTTATAATTTCCTTTACACATTATAGGTCATTTAGCATTATCCATAGACGTGACAATATCTCTTCCACCTGGATTGTAGAGTGCACCTCACTTCTTCAGTGCAATTACACTGATTGGTTGAATAACAGATCAAGGATCAACTACAACATTCTAGGTTTAGCAATGGATATTGTGTATTGATTGATTGTCAATGTCACCACACGATCAATCCCTTATATTTAGGCTAACTCTCAAAAGTGAATGATTTTGCTTGAAATATTTAATTATAATTTAAGCACAATGAAAGATATGATATTAAATATGTACTTAAGATATGAAATGAATCCACAAGTTGAAAGATAACTCATTTTAAAATTTTAAACAATTAGATTCAAATAAAAATGCTTCAATATTACATAGCAAGAATATCCTGAAACATAAGATTGACAAGTTATTAATTAATGATAATTGTAATGAACTCAAGGATGATTACATACTTGTTAAATGTGTTTTCTTACGTTGATTCAATCAAAGCAATCAAATCTAAACCAAAAGATTTTTAGATTAGCATAGTTTAGAATCTTAGATTTAAATCCAATAAACAAGTAAAGTGGGAATCTTCAAGGAACATTTAAAGGCTTAAAGTGAAACCTAATCAAAAGTTAAAATAAACTAATTGCAAGAATAGCAATGGATAAGAGAGAGACCCTCAAGCAATTAGATGTTAAAAATTCAGTGATTATGCTCACAAGGATTAGTGGTAAAAAACACTTTAAATGAGTGGTAAGAATCACTATGAAATTTCTATTGAATAAAAATATGTTTAAAACTTTAAAGCTTCCAAAAAAAGCTTAAATTTTGAAATTGTGTAGGTAAAGTGCAGAATATAAATTAAAATTCCATAATTATAAATGAAGATGTAGAACTTTTTTTTGTAAGGGATTTCTTATATTACTGATAATTGATAATCTACATATGATACAAAATTTGGCTCATGTTGACCCTCCAAGAATGGAAAACAGCCAGATCATGAGTGCTAGTTAAAGACTGTTTAATCATCCAGAATCCCAATAAATAAAACCAACTTCAAACAGTTTAGAGCAAGACAAGGCAACTGTATTCAGGCCTATTTTGCCTAAACTAAGACTAAATAATGTCGCCCTTTTGCAACAACAAATGCAAGCTAACTGAAACAAAAACCAGAAAATAAACGACATATCCTTCATAAAAATCAAGTTCGAGGAACTTCGGGGGGGGGGGGTTGGGGGATCTTCATCTCTTTCGTCTATGATGTGAGGTGGTTCTAGAGTGCTTCCAACTGGAGGATGCTTGGTGACTCTCCAGTTTGATCCCCAGTCATCGAGCGATGATGTCCAGCTTGGAATCCACAAACTTCAGTTCCAGCCTAAGCATCTCAGGTGACGGTTCCTCTTTCAAATCTGCAATTTGCTTGTCCCTATCTTCCATCAACATGCCCAGCAGTGACTTAGGGGTCCAGTAGAGGTGGAGCTCCCTGTGATACAGCACCATGCAAGACCTGGTGTCCCCTGGGTCTGCAATCCACTCAACTAAGACCTCAAACTCCCTTCCTTTTCTCTGGGCCGAGGACCCAACTTGAATTATTTTTTCTACTTCTCCAATCTTCTGTTTAATTGGCAACGTTGTAGGCCTATAATTGAAACAAGTTTGCTTCCATGGCCTCGGGTAATTCCTTGGAAGGGTCAGGCTCTCTTGCCACCCCTTTCCCTTTTGTAGCTTCCTTCTCCCTATCAACAACCTTGCCCCTCATCCTGCAGGGTTTTCGCCCTCACATCCCTGTCGATTGATAAACTCTCAAACTCCGAACTGCCAATATTCTCAGCACAAAGTCATTCGAGACGCAAAAAGGAAGGCTTGGGATTTTAATTGCCCTTACCACCTTCTCTGATAATGGTCTTCGACGTGAGGTGCCATTATGTCTCCCTCCGCCACATACTAAGAACCCTCATCACCACAACTGCGAGCATCCTTCATCTTCCCTTACCCTCGCTTGGATGCGATGTCCGAAATCATTTTATTGATTAAGTTGTTCAACATAATACATATGTACACTCTACATGCTAGCTTGTCAATCATACTGCCGTCTGGTGCCTGGGGCGGTGAGCCCACTTCCCCATCCCTTCAACGTCTTGTGGCTATCTCTGCACCCTTTGTAGGGAGAAAAAGATGTAAAACTTAATATCACTTAGGTTAATATGTGATTTAACTATGATTTATAATTGCTGGAAATTGCAGAAATTTAACTACCAACTCAAAAATAAAAGGATTTAACCCTTAAAACCAAGAAATAAATAACAAATTTATGTTCTAATGCATAAGAAATGCAATTTCCAGATTACAAAAAATTAATAATTATTGAATGTTGATCCAAATTTCAATCATTGATTATTATTCACAAGAATACTTCAATCATTTATTTCATCCCACAATTTCATTGCATATCAATATTTACTTGCAACAGAAAATAAAACAAGGGTCACTGAAAGATGACCATGCACAAGAGACACAAAGATTTATCCCGGGAAACCCAAACGGGAGAAAACCCAACACACTTTTCTTAGAAGAAAATCAATCCAATACAAGAACAATAGTAGTCATAAAGATTAAGCCCTAGCACAAGAGTGTGCTCTTCTTCCACAAGGAACCCTAGGAGAGATAGTGAACCACAAGAAGATGATAGAACCCCAAAATATTTCCTTCCTTGAAAAGTACGCACCACTTGAGAGAGAAGAGTTGTTGTGAATCGTGATAAGTGAACAAATGAAATGTGAAGCACTTTATTTATTCTCTTCTTTTCACTAGAAGTTTCCACAATTAGGTCAGCTTGTGCACTTTTATTTGGGGCCAACTTCAATAGTTTGATATTCATTTCTTATTTATCTTTAAGTTGGCTTGTCTTCTTGTCTCCATTTTCTTCTGGAACTTCTTCAATGTTCTTTGGGACTTCTTCAATGGTTCGTCTTGACTACATGGACATTTTTTCATCATAGAAAAGTTCTCCTTGTTGATGTCTCGTCACATGCCAATCTTATTCTTTCATGTAGAGTTCTAATGCAGATTTTACCATACTCTAAGAAGTCTCGGACACTTCCTAGAGCCAATGTCACATAGACAAGTAAACTCACTCTACTAGAATACATCACTCATTCACAAAGTACTCCCACATAGAGCATGCAATGTGACCTCTAGCCTTCTATCACTCAAGCCAATCCACATGACAAGACAGAGACTAAGCATTCGAGCCACAAAACACATATAGTCAATTCACATGACTATATCAAGGGCTATGAAGGGGCCATTCTTCCTGGGTTACGAACCCATCTGGAAGAATGATCTGTAGAATACTTGGCCAATGTTGAAACCCTGGAGAACATCATCATAAATAACTTGAAAGCACAAGTGAATAATAATAATCTGAAAATGTATTAACTAATCTCTGAAGTAAAATTCAGATTTTTAGGTCCAAGTCTTCTTAAAATTTATCTTTAAATCACAAAAACTTAAGAGAAGGAAATCTGAAAATTATATGAAAAATGTTAGGGTTAAATTTTCAGATTTCTAACTATTTAAGAAAAATATTCAATTATTAGCAAGTAGATTTAAAATAATTGTGAAATCTAAGTAAGGATTTTATTTAGGGTTAGATTTCACTTTAAAACAAAAAGAAAATGTATTTCTGATATTTTTTTAATGTAGGGTTAAATTTTCAGATTTCTAACTAAATCTAATCCAAGAAAAATATTCAATGTATAGGAAGTAGATTTAGAATAATTGTGAAATCTAAGTAAGATTTTTATTTAGGGTTAGATTTCACTTTAAAACAAGAAGATAATGTATTTCTGATGTTTTTGAATGTGTGGATAGCTGTAAAGAGAGATTAGTGCCAAAAGACTAAAGGGCGTATGAAGTCACCCAAGACCTACCAAGAGGGTCTTGCTTAAAAAAAATCATCAAGAGAATTTTTTTCGTTCTAGGCTAACCTCAATCCACTTGATGTGTTGGAGTAACCTACACAAGATCACAAATGGAGAGAATAAATCTATATTTCCTTTCCTTTCCTTTGACGGTGCAATCTACAAGCAAGGGCTTAGTATTGTACAATGCAAATGAAGGAAAAGATGCAAAACGAACTTTCTTTCAAGTAATATAACAACAAGAAATACGATAGAACTTAACATACCATATATATTCTTCATCCAACAAAGTAGTGATGCCCTTTCAATGGCCACTCATAAAGAAAAGAAATGACAATGCCATTGTGATACTACCTCTAAGATGAAGCATGAACCAAGAAATAAGCCACATACACAAGTAGATCCCAAGAAATTTTCCTCGGAAGCCTTTACAATGATATTCAATAGAGCTCTCAAAAATAGTACAAGACACTCCATTTTATTATAATAAAAAGTTTGGCTCTTTTAATCATTATTCAGTTATCAATATAACCCTTTTATACTCTTTTCACCCTAACAATTTGAATTTAATTTATTTTATTCTTTGTAATTTCTCTCTTCTGACAGGGAGCCTTCTTCTCATACAAGTTTGTCAAGGTGTCAAAGCATTCTTTGGCCGTCTTCAATGCTGTGATGTTGGGCATCATAGTTTCTTTGACAGAATCATAGATGATCCTTCTAGCCTTAGCCTGCTTCTTCTTGAAAGCAATCGTGCCAACATTAGATGTTGGCTCCTCAATAGTATTGAACACAATATCATCAAGGTCATTTTCCTCTAGAATAGCTGTAAGCCTAGCTTTCTAGGAATTGTAGTTGGCTGAACCTTGAAGCTTCTCTTTCAGTCTGAAAATGTTGGTAGCCATCTCTGCCACTTAGTCAAATGTTAAGTCTGCAAAATATCCCAAGGCCTAGGAAGACAACAACAATCTCCTTTTACAGGGTCTTCACATGCTAAGCTTTGATACCATGTTGAATTTTTAGCATTAGCCTGAATACTTTAAAATTTGCTGACTACCATAAAACAAATGACAAGTGCAGTAAATCACATCAACACACTAAACACAAGAGTTTTTCATCGAGGAAACCTTTAAAGGACAAAAGCCCCAAAAGCATTAGTAATTCATCTCGTAAATGAGATGACCGAGTTTTTCAATGAATTCCCAAACCCTAATGGGTTTGTACCACAAACCCACAAATTACAGAAGATAATTTTACATGAAATGCCAAAATAGGACTTTTACCAAATTAGGGCTTTTTGCCCTAATTTTCTCTCCTGCCCAAAAATCCTATTAGGCTGCCTGAACTACTTTACTGCTTGCTCAAACCTTTGCCCGAAATTTTGTTGAACTACTCAAGCCCCTGTCTTTTGCTCGAGACCCTGCATGAGCTGCCTGGGCCCTGGAGGCATGTCAACCCTACCTGAGCTACCTGTTGTGCTTTCGACTGCTCCCCGGGTTTTGACCTGGCCCTGTCTGGGCTGCCCAAAGATCTGTCGGGCTGCTTGAGCCCTGATAGGGCCTCTGTGCTGCTGGCCTATCTAGAATTATTCTTGGCCTGTTTGTTGCTGGCCCGAGGTCCTAACAGGCTGCCTCGAGCTTGCTGTAATAGCTCGTGGGCACTTGCAGGCAACCTCGAGCTAGGTGTAGTAGCTCGGAGGCAAAGAAGGGCTGCTCGTTAAGAAGGGCACCCTACCGGTGGAGTAGAGGAGTTGCCCGATGAAGGAGGAGGGATGCCTGTGAGGAAGAGGAGCTGTCCGTGAAGTAAAACCCCTGCCCATGAGGAAAGAAAAAGACTGCTGTGAGGTGGGTGATGTCTAGGGTAAACCCTAGTTGCTGCAAAAGATGAAACGCTAGTTTAGGGTTTATCAAAACCAAGAGTGGATGCCCTAGCTAGACTCATAAATGTTAGGGCATAACCATAAGATAAACTTCCTTCTTCTTTGAGCCAACAAAATTCTTCTTCTTGGAGCAGCTGCAACTCCAAGAGTAAGTGTATGTAATAATGTTATGGATTGATCTTTTTTTATTCTTTTATCACTTTGACCTTTACCTTTAGTGGTACTAAAGGTCTTTTTACTCTTTCACTTTGACACCTTAGTGGTAATAAGGGTCCTCATGTATTTTAGACTTTTTCTTTAGCCTTCTTCAAGTGCCCTGTGGTCAAAACAAGTGGTCAAGGTGGTCATTCATTCCCACTCAAGGTACATCATCATAAACATAGAGAATTACTAATGCTTTTATCTCACACTCTGTGTGACACCAAGATCGGATACTAAGGTGTCTTAACCAAGGGTAGCTAAGCGTTGGAGAAGATCACAAAGCCCACTGATCGAGGGTCAAAGTGTCCCACATACCTAGACCCGGTCTAGGACTTATAGTGTAATCTTGGTAACAGACCAGGTGCCTTAGCCATAGGCTACATAATTTGACACAAGGTCAAATACTTGGTAACAGACCAAGCGCCTCCATTCTCCCAAAGAATGGCCCTCAGCCCTAGTCCTAGACTAGGTAAATTCCCGGTAACTGACCAGGTGCCTACATTCAAAGAATGGCTACTCAGCTCTAGGTTGAGTCCCCCAGTGCTAGACTAGTTCCACATCTTGGTCCCGGACCAGATGTCACCATTCAACAGAATGGTCACTCAACTCAAGGTTGATTCCCCCAGTGTTGGACTGGTCCCATATCTTGGTCGTGGACCAAATATAACCATTCAACAAAATGGCCACTCAACTCAAGGTTGAGTCCCCCAGTACTGGACTGGTTCCACATCTTGGTCCCAGACTAGATGTCTCCATTCTCCTAAGAGAATGGCTCTTGATGCTGCTCAGAAAAATCAACATGTCAGACAATAATGAGATGGTAGCTAAGCCTTGGAGAAGATCACAAAGCCCACTGATCGAGGGTCACAGTGTCCCACATGCCTAGACTCAATCTAGGACTTATAGTGTAATCCTGGTAACAGATCAGGTGCCTCAGCCATAGGCTGCATAATTTGACACAAGGTCAAATACTTGGTAACAGATCAAGTGCCTCCATTCTCCCGAAGAATGGGTCTCAGCCAAGGGCTGAGTCCCTAGTTTCGGACTAGGTAAATTCCTGGTAACTGACTAGGTGCCTCCATTCAAAGAATGGCCACTCAGCTCTAGGCTAAGTCCCCCAGTGCTAGACTGGTTCCACATCTTGGTCTTGGAACTGATGTCACCATTCAACAGAATGGTCACTCAACTCAAGGTTGAGTCCCCCAGTGTTGGACTGGTTCCATATCTTGGTCCCAGACTAGATATCACCATTCAACAGAATGGTCACTCCACTCAAGGTTGAGTCCCCCAATACTGGACTGGTTCTACATCTTGGTCTTGGACTAGATGTCTCCATTCTACTAAGAGAATGGCTCTCGATGCTGCTCAAAAAAATTAACATGTCAGACAATAATAAGATGGTATCTATAAAATTTGGATGGGTATCTACAAGTATGCAATTGTTTATTTTTCACTGTAATATGAAGGTACTTCTTTTGTGCGGCAACCTTAGACACTGCATTTTGATTATTTTTTTCAGAAAATATTAAATTAAACTTATTAACTTAAACGCATGCATGTACTG
Organism: Pseudotsuga menziesii; assembly: GCA_001517045.1. Lineage (NCBI taxonomy): Eukaryota > Viridiplantae > Streptophyta > Pinopsida > Pinales > Pinaceae > Pseudotsuga > Pseudotsuga menziesii. The sequence goes on along the minus strand of LPNX010836967.1, from coordinate 426,505 downwards.
TTTAGCATGTTTTTGATTAATATATGAGCCTTGATATTTTTGTCAGAAAATCACAGCTATCTTTTATATCATCTTTTGAAGATTGTTCATTGGCAACCTTTTGATACTAGATTGGTTTGTTTTGCACCTTGTTATGATCTCTGTAATCCTTCACTGTAAATTTGCCCAATATTTTGTACCTTCTGTTGCCCAAGTGCATATTAAGGGGGAATGTTGGGAAAATATTTACTTGGTCGAATTACTACTTTTGGAAAATTTAAATGGTGGCATTCTTCAAGTGTACAGGGTTATGGATGTACATAGCCAAAGCCAATTCTAACACAATAGTTCTAACATGTTGTAGGAAGTTATTACAATTCACTTAATTCTCTTTGGTGAACATAATGGTTAATTTCATCTTATTGTTATGCATGACAATTTTTTTGGGGAACATATTGGGTTGAACAAAGTTGAGCTAGAAAAGTAATTCTTGTGGATTTATCAAATAAACCTTCGAAAGCCATATAAGTTTTTTTTGACAATGACACTGTGTTGGTGTCGTTTCCACAGGGTTTGAAAATGTTTAATTGAAAATTATTCTTTTGTGCATCTGAAAATCCGCTGTCTTTCTGAATTTTGATTAGAGTTGTTAAATTTTATTTATGGTTGCATTCACATAAATAAACACATAATCGGAGGTTATAATGAATGCCATTTCTATTCATGATATGTTGGAACAACTACATCACAGGAGCTCAAGGCATGCCACTGATATTGGTTGAGATTCAAAAGTGTTAGCAAGATAATTGAATGGAAACAAAACAACCCAAATTTTGCAATGATGAAAGAGATAAACAACACTAGGGCAGCCAAGAGAGGCCCAACCCTACAGAGAAGAAAACCATAGCATAAGTGTGCTAGAGATAAGGTAAGTCACCTGGTTCGAATTTGTGTTCGAATTCAGCGATCTTGAAATTCGGCACTTGAAATTTTGGCGATAAGAATTGGCACTTGAAATTTTGGTGATAAAAATCGGCATTAAGTTTGAATTACTATAAAATATGGAAATTAAAAAATATATGAATTTTTTCAGTAAAATTCATTATGCTCATTAATATGAACACTGAACACATCAACAATGAGCATGATAGTAATAGAGTCATAGAACAAATGAACACATCGACATTGAATGAAGTATAAACTAAACCTGAAACTAAAAGCCAAAAGATATATTTCAATTAACTAAAACTTTTTTTTATTTGAATCTTGGATTCTTCTTGCTTTGCAATCATTAAACCAAGGATTTACATATGAGAGATTTGAGCAAGTATAAAGGATTTGAGCAGGTAAATCTTAAATTCATTCCATTGAAAAAAGGAATTAAAAATTTGTGTTTAAAATGATATAAAATATTTAATAGAATAAAATTTTAAACCTAACTTTTATTTTTTCATTCTTACATTAAAATAACAATTAGTTCGTTTAAAATAACGATATAAGGTTTTAGAAATGCCATATTTTTTTAAAGCGAGATTTGCATATTTCCAATGTGTTTTTGGAATAGCCTACAGATTAATGGAATTTAAGTGCTCTAACTCTGCACACAAACAAAAAGCAAGGAGTTTGAACACTAAACAAACTATCCAACTGTTGGAATTGAGCAATCATTTTCATCTTTGAAGTTCGAGCAAACAAATTGCGATTTAATTAACAGAATCTAGCAATATGCATTCAACAACAATAGCGTCGGGCCTCAACTTCCAAGTGACTCAGCTCTCTACGACTTGTGAGTCTATACTTTGCACACAGTGGAATGTTGAGTCACGCTCCACAAACAACGACCACAATTCACTCTTCCGGAATTAGTGCTACGCTCATAGGACTACACTTCACTCTTCACTCGACAAGTTCGATGATCGATCTTCAGTGCTGTAGGCTATAGGCTCTACTACTTGGAATGAACAATGAACAATCACTTCGAATGTAGAATGAACAACAACGGCGCAGTTAGTCGAGACTTCATTCAGGTAAGGATTAGTGTTACCCGTGGGCGCGCAAAGGGGAAAAATGAACCCCAAGATGAATTTTTTCAAGTTTAAAAATTAATTTGCCGAATTAATTTGCCCAAAAATCGTCAAACCAAAAAACCGAATTCACCAAAAAAAATAAATTCGTCTACCTGAAAAAATCGGTGATTTTCAAAATTCAAGGTGAAAAATCGTCGAATCTGGTGACTTAAGATAAGTAACCTAAGCATGTTGCACAAGATAGATCAATTATGGTGTCCTTAGGCCAAATCACTTGCATATGAAGTAATGAATGGACACAATGTTTGAAGGTGCAAATAAGAGTTGTGTATTGATAGTAGATACACAACTTAGGAGGTAGAAATGATTTCCCCAAGAGGGGTTATTGACTTGACTAGGTTGGCCTTAACCAAACCTAGAAATGTATATCCAATTACAAATAATGTTTTCCATGGTCAAATGTGAAGATTACACCTTCAATTTCAACCCCCCCCACCCAATCTGAACAAGGGGCCATTGAGAGAAGGCACTACATCTTTAGAATTACATCCCTCCTTAATATTGATCAAGGGCCACCTAGAGAAGGCATGGAATAACATGGCATATCATCTTCCTGAACACCATATCTCTCCCTTATGTACCTATTGGCGTCATCGATAGAAGAACTTTGCTCCAAAGTGATATAGGTGGATGAATATAAGGGCCCGTGGTGGAGACTCTTGATGGTGCTTTGAGGGGTATGCAAGGAAATCAATGCCATTTACCATTGTAGTGATGGCCCACAGTGGGACTCATGAATAATCATTTGTAAGAAGTAGATAGTTATAATGAAGGTAAATATTAATGTCCAACAAATAACCACAAATAGCTCAACGGGATTGCTAAGCACAATAGTGCAAAATACAAAGTGGGAGTGTAGTGGTTGCTCCTATAAAATAAAAATAAAACCAACAAGGTAAAAGCTAATCTAAACTATGCTATACTAGAAAAGGTTCTTGGTTTCTAGTACAATTAAACAAGAGAGTAGAGCAGTGTTGCAGAAATATGCAAGTAATGTTGAAACCCCAAGAATAACACCTCCAGTAAGACGGAATGGGATGAGTCTTTCACAAGGGACCATGAGTAGGTACTTTCTCGTAGACATCATCTCTATGTTCAATCACTTGGTGAGTGGAGGGATCATAGAGGTGATATCCCTAGACCTACTAGAGTGTATCAGTTTTTTTGGTGGCTTTGATATGTTACGGCTTTAATTACCAGTATTGGGCCCATGCAGTGGATCCAAAAATTCTGAAATGCAAACTTGAAGATTTGTTTCCATACCATTTTTCATAGGGAGTCATTCCTTGAACAATGAAAGTAGGCGTTCTATTGAAGATGATGGATGCACTGACTGTTTGCTTACCCTAAAAAAATGTAAGGATTAGCAATAAGTTGGCCAGAGTTCTGAAGAAGAAGAACATGATAACCAATTTCAAACCCCTAACTACCATCAGAAAACTCCCTTAGGTATGTGAAAGACCCTGTTGATCCTACCGACAAAAAAGGAGTCTATTTGATTCCTTGCTCATGTGGCACACCCTATGTTGGTGAAACTGGTAGGTCTTTCAAAACGATGTTTCACAAACATGCGGCTGACATTAAGCACAATAGATCTTGTTCCTCCACTCCGGCTGAACATTTTAACAATACTAAGCATCACATTTGCCTTGAGGATGCCAAAATCCTAGCTAACGAAGACCATTACTTTAACAGAAAATTGAGGGAGGCCATTGAAATTGAGAAACGGAGACGATGGATGAAAAATTAGTAGCAATTGGATTCCAGCCTTTACAACCAGGTCTGTTCCCAGTTAGGTTTTCTCCTTGCCTCTCCTCAGGTCATTTTCTGTCTCTGCCCTTTTTACCTTTTGTCTCCCTTTTCTTCTGTTTGTTACCTATTTGTTTCTGTTTTTGTTTTGTTTGGTTTACCCATTTTATTTTATTATACTTGTACAATGCATATTTTATATATTTCCTTCTCATTAATAATAACAATTATTATTATTATTATTTTAGTTGCTTAGATTATAAGTATTAGTATTATATTATTTTATTTAGTTTAAGTATTACTTTAGTATTAATATTATAATATTTATTTAGTTTTAGGATTATTCTATTTAATTGTTTCTTATTAATATAAAGAACTAGCCCTACCTATTAATATGAATATCATCATTATTAATTAGAATCCCTTTTTTAATTTCTGGATTTTCTTCCCTTAAAAAAGTTAGGGTTTTGTTCATATTTTAGGGTTTCTTTTTCTTTATTTAAGTCGGCTTTGCTCTAGGTTTTGTGAGTTTGTTACCTATTTATTATTATTTTCTAATGATCAGAAATTCCCAATCTATTTCTCATGTCCTGATGATGGAGCACACTAGATTGGTCTGAAACATCGAAATAGATAAATTATTGCGATAGATCCAGAAAACATTCCTTGTCAAATGTAAGCTTCTTTTCCTTGGAGTGAAGTATGCATCAAGCAATCTCCATAATAACCCTATTCTTCTGTTCAACCACTTCATTCTGTTGTGGAGTGTAGGGAACTACCTGTTGCCAAGAAATACCATGAGAAATAATTGGAAAGGTTTTCTAGTATATTTGCCTCCACCATCCGTCTTGATACACTTAACCTTTCTCTTGCTTTGATTTTCCACTAAAGATTTAATTTCTTTGAATTTCTCAAATGTCTCATCCTTGTATTGAATTGTATATATCCAAGGCAAGTGGGAAAAGTCATCAAGTAAGGCAAATAATTACGTAGCTCTCCCAAGATTTCTAATGGTCATAGGTGCACAAGATATCACTATAAATTAATGGAATAGGTCGAGAAGTTCTCCTCACTTTGTCCTCAGGAATCTTGATGATGTTTCCGCAACACAGTCATAGACACCATTGGGTGGTTCAATCTATGGAAGGTCATAAACGACATGCGCCCAACTCATATTTCACAAAGATTCAAATTTGGTATTATCTAGACGTTGATACCATAGCATGCTGTTGGCATTGGCAAGAATGACTGTTCCCTAGTTTATATATATGATTGGATTCATCACAATATCCCATGACTACCACTTTAAATCCTCCTCTCATGTCCTCTATGACCCATCAAAGATTTGATCCAACTCTTGGAACATGGAGAAACATCTCTACATTTGGTGATGTTAATAATGGCATCACCACTTCCTAAAATTGGTAACACTGAGATATCATGGATAACTACTCTCTCCACTGTTGCCGTGGATAATTGGAGAGAAGATGCAGTGTTTGGCCATATGCTTAAAAGCTCCAGATTTAACAATCCATTCAATTGCAGAAGAGGACAACCAATATGTGAAATGCACAAGCAAAAGTGCATTGTTGGGAGATCCAGCAGTAGCATCAAAAGAATTCTTGATGTTCACTGTAGCTCTTGCAAGTTCTTCAATCTTTTGAAGATAAATGGTGCAAAATTTGAAGGCATTTCGCTCTTTATCACAGTGACGAATTTTATCTTCTTGGAGGATTTTGATTTTTCTCTCTTAACCTGTTTGTAAGAGGTCCAGGTAGCCTTTCGTTGGGTCTTGGTCTCAGGGGGTTGGGCGTGGGGGCCGAGTTCTCCCATATTTCTCAATGTGACTTGATGCTGGATAAGATTACCAAAAGCCTCCTCAAGAGGAGTTGTGTATACCCTCACAAATAGTCGGATACTATAGAATACAATAGCAAAGGATTTGAATGCTGAAGAGAGATTATTTAGAACAATACTTAGGTATTCTAAATCTGTTTTTCCTTTCCTTTTTGATGTAATGATGCTAGCTTTCAGGGTCTTAGACCTCCCAATATACATAATACTCAATGCTTTGAAAGGCACCCATCATAAGATTGGAAAGCTTGGTTTCCAGTTTGTTGATCTGAGTAGTGTTCATAATGCCAAAGAGTTTCTTGATATATCCCAAATTTCCTGCGCACTTTTATTGTTCTTGGTATGATGAATTAGATTTAGCTTGATATTTAGAGTGATTAGCATGGCTGTCAGCATCAATTGGAGGAAACAGTTTTGCTAGACATCCATAATTCATTATTTTGAAGAAGGGCAGTGATTTGGTTTGCCCAGACATGATAATTAGCCCCATTCAATTGTGCAATAGACAAAAGAGGTACCAATTTTTTTTGGATAAAAATCTGCAGCAAAGGAAGAGAGTGTGTTGGCTGTAAAAGAAGGTTTTAAAACACTAGAAAGAGGTGCTTGCCTTAAAAACGGCTGCTGGATTGGGTGAGTGAGGTTGACCCTTCTCTGGTACCATGCTATCTTATATTATTGTGTTGGATTCTCTAACAAGAATATTGTAATGAACCCTGGAAAAGCAGTCACTTTTTTTCTGTCGAAATTGTGCTTATGGCCCATGGAAATACATGAAAGGCTTTTTATTTAGCTAAAGTTACAATTTAATTTCAATTGGACACAGGAGTATATATTTCAAAGGTTGCCTGTCTGAAATAATTTAATTAACCATTAATAAGGTTTCAGGCTTTGTATATTCTTCGTACTGGATTTTATTCATGATTGGAAGTAAAATTGATTTTATCCATACAACGTAAGAATACTCTGCAAAGGTTCTATAAAGATGCTCTTTGCAGCGTTTTACAAACAATGTATTGATGCAACCCCCATTGTCATGAAACATTTAAAACTTTAGTTCCTGTGTAATACCTGTTTTTGTTAATATTCTGTTGCAGGTTTTCATAAAAGTGGTTGATAACTTGATTGTGAGATTGCCCTAGTATTTGGCTTGGTATTTTTTCAATCATGAAAGCTTTCAGGATTTGCTAAATTTTTGGTTTGCTTCTTGGATATGACCAATGCTGCATGTTGGCATTTCAGATAATTTTTAAAATTGCTTGTGCATTTGAAAACTATTGTTACTCTTTCTGCTAGTAACCTTGTTTCTGTTGATGAATAGCACACTCGAGAACCAGGGAAACCCTGCCAAACATGCAACCTGTGTAGTTTGTGGGAGAAGGTATTTCCTAAATTTGAACATGATCAATATTTTTGTCATTGAATTATACGTATACATTTATTGTTTCAGATAAGACTTGTGATTATTGATTTAGTATTATTTCGTTTCAGGAGGTAGAAGATAATGTGGCTCTGGCTGCCAAGGAGGAAGCATTGAAAGAATTGATAGAGAAAGAACCGAAGTTGCTTGATCGGAAAATTGGACCTCCTCTTAAAAAGCAAAGACAACCCACAGAAGGCCATACGCAACCTCCACATTTTCCACGTATGCAGCTTTTACAGGGGCTACCTTACCCACATGTGATTGGAAGAGGAGGTTTAAATAGGGATGCACCTAATCTTTTTATCCCATTAGCCCACCCTGAAATTGCAAATCCTGCACCATATAATCATGGACTGTTTCCACATGCACTATATAATCATTTACAGCCACGGCAAGGAAATGCAGCCAGGGCTGTACCTCCACCACAATTCTTTAGACTTGAGCAGCTTGCAAACATGGCTGTACCTCCACCAGATTTGTTCGGACTTGATCAAATTGCAAACAGGCATTTACAAAACGTACAGCAAAGAAATGCAAACAGGGCTGTACCTCGACCACACTTGTTCAGACTTGGGGATCAGCTTGCAGATGAAAGGAATTGACAGTTTGCAGATCAATCCTATGACCCCAGCATTCCTGATGGGTACACCATTTCATAGAGGGACTCAGAATGATTCTTGGAGCAACATCTTTTTTCTAAAGCATTATTTCTATGTTCAAATATGAGAAATATACAGTTTGAGATTATAGTATTATATAGTTTTTTACCTGTAAATTGAGGCTGCATTTTTTGTTAACTTGTCAATACACAAAACTGATGCTCTATTCTCAAATCAAAGACTTGTAAATAAATTATCCAGTCTTTGCTTGTAAAAAGTTGTGTTTATTTTGCTTCCAAGAATTGTTATATTATTCTCAAATCCGAGGCTCAAAGATGCACGGTTGCCAGCAGTGGTAATTTTAATATGGACTACTGTTGTCCGCTCAACTGCTGGCATTATTTGTTGTTCTATTCCTTCTTGTTAATGAAGCAATTGATGTTGGATGCTGAAAGAATTCTAAAAATACAACTAATACGGTTAAAATGCAAGGAAATAGATTCTTTATTATGAACAGTAAAATTCAACGCCCATCTTCCAATGAAGTTGGATCATGAACATGAACAGAGGTTAGAAGCAAAAATATGCGAAGGAGATCCCCTTGCCACCACTTTAGTTTTTTACCCATATCAATGTCTGGTGGTTAATTTTGTTATGGTCATAACATGCTTATTTTACATTTGATGATTATAACTGATATAATAAAATTGGTGAACTAGGGCATGTTGAAAATATCAACTTGTTTGGACTTGTCATGAGTCTCGATACGTGAAGGCCATTAAATATTTGGTGAGTTGAAGATTGTATTTTCAATTTTGAGCTGGCAAAGCTAAGGGCTAAACCGTGTCTCCAACGCACCCATGATTGTTTTTTGAAAAGATACTTGTGCTGAACCAGGACTGGAAGAGATTTGCAGCTACTAAGATTTACATTGTTTCATAGCTCCGTAATAGAGCAACTATGTTCTGTCTATGTTTTCTGTCATTGTCTTCTTTAGTTTGGATGTAAGTTTGTTTGACATGATAACGTAAACTGCTGTTTTACAATTTCATCTTTTAACCAAAATGACCATCTACAGACTTTTGCATTTTGCGTTAGTGACGTCGTCCTTTTTTTTTCTGCTTGCCGACTTTAGATTTCTATTTTTCCAGGTCATTATCATGAGGCAAACCCTTGTGCACTTCTCCTCATTTTGAGGATGGTACCCAGTTAAATTGTAGATTCTTCAGGGCAGAACAAGGCTCAAAGCTATTACAACAATATATTCATTATGAGGTCAACACGTCACTTACAGGAATAGAACCTGGGTGGGGATGATAACAATTCATCCCACAACCATTCGGGCTAATACCCAATTGACTTGCCCACTTTAGATTGTGTCCATCTGCAATTTTACTTTCTTTTGCCTATTTTGTTTTGCCCATAAGGCTGCTATGCTTTTGCTCAATTTGTGTCCTCATTTTCCTGCTTCATCTGTGTTTTCTTGCTAAGGAATACAGTCTTGGTGAAGGAAGATGTGCACTCTACCGATTGTATTGGAGTATCGTAGTCCAACGAAGGTAATCATCAAATCTTGTCAATGCTCAAGTGTGTTAAGTTGAGTTCGTAGAGATCAGTTTGATATCGTGAGATGCTTTTGTTAGAGTTTGCACTTTAATTCAATTATGTTATATCTTTAAACTGAAAGATAGACAAGTACACAAAGATTTTCCTCGGGGAAACCATAAAGGAGAAAACCCCACAACTTCTTCAGAATAGTCTGTCACTTAGTACAATGTCAAACCAAGATAGAATACACAAAGATAAGATGTCTTCAGCAGCTTCTTCCTCTTCGTCACCATCACATTGGTCATTTTCTCTCTCTTGAGCAAACTTGCTTGTGTGTCCAAATGAGGGAGGGCATGCCTCCCTATTTATACTTTACATGTGATTGACCCAAAACCTTAACTGGGCCGACTTCCTTAACTAAGAGGGCTGACTTCCCTCTTGGGAGACTCAAAATACATTTAGCAATATTTCTTCTGGTTACTATTGCCCTGATTTACAACGAATGTTTTGCCTCGATATTCTAGCATCACCAAATACAATAACATCTTTGATGGAGGTACAATAAAATACAATAATAATATACAAAAGAATCTCTACTGAAGTTAATTTTCAACAACACTCCCTCTTAACTAGGAAGGTATTCTTTCGACCCGGTCACCATCACAAATAGGCACAGTTTTTGAACATCGTCATCGTCGTTGGATCATCATCATCACTGTTGCATCAATTCTCATCTTGTCCACCATTGACTAGTGACATCTCTTGAATCTATTCGTCCTCATAAGTTCTACAAAGCCAACCCTTTTTCATGCTGGATGTAGGCCAAGATCGCATCTAGGGCTTCATCAACATATTCAAACAGTGTTGGCCCTTTTTCATGCTGGATATACATGTCTGTAGTACCAATTCATTTTCATATTGGATGCCTTTGCAAGGTCAGTCCTATTTCATACTGAATGTGGATCGCTGCAGTGCCAGTCCCTTTTCATACTGGATGCCTTTGCAGGGTTAGTCCTTTTTTATACTAGATGCCTTTGCAGGGTCGGTCATTTTCATATTGAATGTAGATCTCTGCAGTGTCAGTTCTTTTTCATATTGGATGCCTTTGTAGGGTCGGTCCTTTTTCATACTGAATGCGGATCTCTGCAATGCCATTTCTTTTTCATACTGGATGCTTTCGCAAGGTCAGTGATTTTTCATACTGAATGCAAATCAGGCATGATTTTAAGGAACCATACTTATTTAAAAGTGTATAAATGTTGGCGAATCTTACCAATTCTTAAAACACTAATTATAAAACGTTTGGCGATATTTTTCAAAAAATATTTTAATTTCCAAGGATTTTATATCGTTTATATAATAATTTGGCGATTTTCAGAGTGAAAAAAATTTACCTTGTCAAAATTGGGCAAAACAAGGCTTCAAAAAATGCAAAAGGGTGAATCTCTTTTTGGAGAAAAACCCCTAAAAATAGCCCATGGGCTAAATTTCGCCCCTAAAATTATCCCTGATGCGAATATCTGTAGTGCCAATCCTTTTTCATATTGGATGTGTCTCTCTGCAATGTCAGTTCTGTTTCATACTGAATGCAAGCCTGACACCATTGAGGACTTATACACTCTTCACGATAGACACTGATTGCATAACCCCAAGCTTGTCCTTGAAGTACTCAAACTTCACTCTCGCCAGAGGCTTGGTTAGAACATTGGTTGTCTGCTCGTTTGTCACATATTGGAGTTTCATTGCTCCTCTTTGCATCATATCCAGAATATAGTGATACTTGATCTCAATGTGCTTTGACTTGTCATGGAACATTGGGTTTTCAGACAACTTCACACAACTTTGGTCGTCACAGAAGATACAAGTCGTCTCTAATTTGAGATCAAACAAATCCGACAGTAGATTTTGAAGCCATACTGCCTCACAACTAGCTGAACAAGCTGCACTGTACTTTGCTTCGGTTGTACTTAGTGCCACGCTCAACTGCTTCCTGCAAAACCAAGAGATCACCCTAGATTCCAAACTGAAGCAACATCTTGAAGTGCTCTTCCTGTTTCTAGCACTCTCTGCCCAATTCAAATCAACATAACCATGTAGGTTAATCTATTGATCCGTTGCATACTTGAGCCCATACTCAATTGTAACCTTTAGGTACCTCAATATGTGCTTTGCAGCAACTAGGTGAACACATCTTTGATATGTCAGAAACTAGCTCAATGTGTACACACATAGCATATGTCTGCCCTCGTGTTCGTCAAGTACATCAACGAACCAATCATCTTTCTATACATTGTGGCATTAACCGTCTCAAAGGAAGTATCACTTAGTAGCTTCAAGTTTGATGCCATGGGTGTGGCAATCCATCATTCCCAACCTCATCAAAATCTCTACTGCATACTTTCCTTGTCCAAGGAGTATCCCATCTTAATTCTGCCCCAATAAGTAGTGCATCATCCCCTGGTCCTTCATCTCAAATTCTACAGCAAACCTTGTCTTTGTATTTGCAATGAACTCATCCTCTCTCATCAGGAACATGTCATCTACATACAGTAGGAGTATTACTGGTCTTCCACCTTCAACCTTGAGGTAGAGGTTGGAATTTGCTTTATGCTTGGTAAATCCTAAGCTCATAAAAAAATCATCCATCTTTCCATACCACGTCTTGGGTGCCTGCTTCAAACCGTACATTGCCTTCTTTAGCTTGCACACGAGTCTGTATGTCATGTGTCTTGAATCCCAGTGGTTGCTCCACATACACTTCCTTTTCAACGACACCATTCAGAAAAGCTGTCTTGACGTCCCTTTGGTGTATCTTCCATTTCATTAATGTGACTAGAGAAAGTCTAGATCTGATGGAAGTGTATCTCGCTACAGGTGCAAATGTCTTTTCATAATCCATGCCTTCTTTCTAGGAAAAACCTTGTGCCACAAGCCTTGCCTTGTGTTTTTCGATGCTACCGTCTGCAGCATGCTTGATCTTGTAGATCCATTTGTAAAACACTATGAACTTCCCTTCTGGTCTTGGAATTATCTCTGGGACATCATTTTTCATAATCGACTAATACTCTTTGATCATGGCTTCCTTCCACTCCTTTTCAACAACTCCCTCATAGTTGGAAGGTTCATTATTAATGATGTCGCCCAATAGGGCTACGTAGTTGGAGTATGGTCTTGGTACTTCACTTTCTCTAGGTGTCGCATCTGGAGTGCCATACCTCTCTGCATCTTGAATAGCTTCACATGCCCATGTTGGTCTTCTCTAGTAGGAAATCTTCTCACGCGGTGGATCTACAAGTTCCTGAGGTTTCGTAATGTCATGATCTTCATGGTTTTCTTGAGTCATTTCTTCCATAACTGTATCTTTGGTTTTGGGAACTTCAAGTTCTTCAACATCTTCAATGTGGAATTATCTTGACTTGTTGTAAGCAAAGACTTCATCAAAAGTAACGTCTCGATTGGTCTCAATCTTCTTGAATCCTAGGAAGTATATCCAGTATGCTTTTGATGTGTCATTGTATCCCACAAATATGCCCTTCTTCCCATAAGGGTCTAGCTTTGTCCTATTTTCTTTGGGGACATGTATGTACACTAGACAACCAAATATTCAGAGATGGCTGACTTCTGGTTTCTTTCCCGAGAAAGCTTCTTCTGGAGTCTTCTTATTCAGAACACAATGAAGTGTTATCTTTTGTACATACACAGTTATTCTTGCTGCTTCTGCCCATAGGTGCATTGGAAGGTCTTGGTCATGAAGCGTTGCCTTTGTTGCTTCCATTATTGTTTTGTTCTTCCTTTTTGCAATGCAATTTTGTTGAGGATTGTAGGGAGTGTTCATCTCCCTTTTAATCCTAGATTTTTTGTATAGGTCTTTGAACTCATTTGAAGTGAATTCACCACCATTTTCTGATTGTAAGGTCTTGATCTTCTTTTTGGTGTGATTCTCTACCGAAGCTTTGAATTCTTCGAACTTGCTGAATATTTCATATTTTCCTTCCAAGAAGTAAATCCAAGCTTTAGGAGAATAATTATCTATGAAAGAAACATAGTATGCATACCTGCTTAAGGAATTGGATGACATGGGGCCGCATGCATCTGAGTGGATTATTTCCAATATTTCTTTTGCCTTGCTTTCACTGTTTGGAAATGGTTTCTTTACATTCTTCCCTTGCACACATCTTTTGCAAGTGCCTTCATGTTTTGCTTGGTGTTAAGACTGAAAATTGTTCCTAGGTTTGATGTGTTGTTTTTCAAAGATTTATTTCCCATTTACTTGACATTTTTGGGTTTGGTTTAATTTTAGTAATGTTTAATGCATTTTATTTGGTTTTATAGGTTTTAGTTGCTTTAATTTATTTTATTTGATTTTATTAGGTTTTCTTTGGGCTTACGAAGTATTATATATCATTTGAAGTCTAAAAATGTTCATATTAAAGTCTATTCCAAGGTTTATATTTAAGCTCTAACTTTTGCCTTTGAATTCTTTGTCAAAAATTTCATGAGAACATTCCTGTAGCGTAAAATTCAGGGTTAATGCAATAAGGAGTTACAGGAATCTCTAATCATTGGAAAGAGTGGTGGTTGATCATGACCGTTGTAGCTGAAGACAGTCGAAGATAATGAAAGTTTTTCAACCACCTGTCGAAGACATGATGACACATGTCCACAGTTCGAGTTCCTAAACATGACAGATGTATGAAGAGGTGTACAAATCATTGAGAAAATCGTGGATTGTCACGTTTTCATGGTGTACAGATCATTGAGAAAACCGTGGTCTTGATTGTCACGATTTCATCCATGATTTTGTGTTGGTTATGAGTTTATTGCTGCAGGGAAGGAGGTCAAAAAATCTTTGAAGCTTCCTAAAAAATATACAAGCCAGGTTACTGTGCAAAAATGAAGAAGAGTGAAAAGACTAACAAGTAGGAACCTACTGATATGAGTTGGGCAAATGATTTTCCATAATGTGCAACAATTTTTAAAAGGGCGGGCTGGTTCAATTTCTTTGAAAGGATCACAGGTTTCAACCTATAGGTCTCATACCATTTTGCCCAGAATTTTATTAAGGACACTGTAACATTCAAAACTCTTAAGTTTGAATTGACAGAGGAATTAATTGCTGAAGCTACAGTTGTATCAAAAGAGGGAGAATTATAGTTTAAAAAGATCCCTTTCAACTTTGACCCAAAGGATTTCTTGCTACCAGAGATTGAAGCCCTAGATTGGGGAAAATGAGTTCAATTGGACAAATTCAAACTTGAATGGAGGGAAGCTATTGGGATTGTGCAGAGCTATGTTACATGCAAATGAAGGTTTGTTGTAGTCTTTAAATACCATATTAGGTTTTTACAACATCTGAACCAGCAGTAAAAAATGAATTTGCCATTTTTCCTCTTAAAGAGTCTCCAAAAGATGTCTAACAGAATTAAGGGGCATATTGACCATACACACCAGTTGGTCTTTCACCATGGATTGATTAAAGTTAATTATTTGCAGAGTCTTGTAGAGGAATAATAGGATTTGGGACCATTTTTTATTATGGTCAGGATTTATTACTAAACAAGAGGACCAAGTAAAGAAAAGTTTGATGAATAAGCAGTTTGGTTTTGTTAAGAGATTCAAGAAAGAGTTAATTGATGATTTGGTGCAGGATAATGTTCAAGAGAATAGTTCAGGACATGCATTCAAAGAACCTGTGGATGAAGATGGAAGAGAAATATTGGATGGCGACCAGGAGCAAGTTTTGGAGAATCAGGAAAAGGAAAATATATTTGTTCCGAATCATGAGGAAGATGTGAGTTCAATAGAGAAAAAACAGCGTTCTACTTGTATACAACAAAGCTCAACCAAAGTTTTTGTTGAAACTGATTTAAAAGATAAAGTTTTGCAAGGTTAAGAAGTTATAAAGGTCAGGAAAAAGCTCTTTTATAGATGAGAGAATCGAAGTGGAGGCCCAAGACTAGGGCTAAAAACAAGCTCAGGTTAAATATGAAGAGAATCTTGAACCCCAAATTGAAGAAAGAAAACATTACAGTGATCGAGGATTCTCCAACTGAAGAGGATATGGAGAGTGAAAAAGGTTTAAGCCCTCAGCAAGTCTACATTGAGAAAGAACATTCAGTTTCATTAGAACCAGTGCAAGGAGGACATAAAGCTTCAGAAAGGGAAATTACTTTAAGCATTGAACATGGTATGTCTTCAAAAGTTCCTTTTGTACAAGAAACAATGAAAGATGGGAAAGAAGATGACTTGATTTTTAAGAAGTTTGACATCCCCTGGATGTCAAATCAAAGTTCTACATTACAGGGAAAATGGCATATAGACTCAGAAATTGAGAACCTTAAGAAAACTCTGGAACAACACAAATCTCAGATTTGTTTTCTAAATGAGACTAATGATAGATTGGTAATAACAAACATAAGACTAAGAGAAGATTTGGATGATATCAACACACTATCAAGAGGTGATAGCTGTGTCCAAAGAGGTGTTGAAGAGGAAAATGGAGATCTAGAGCCAGGCCGAAGACTTAACCCAGAAAGTTCAAAATCTAAATGAACAGAATGCAGTGTTATTAAAGAGAGTTAGAAGTTTAGAGACAGAGTAGGAAAGAAGCAAGAAGCAGTCTCATGCTTTTGAGGGGATTGCTATGTTGGCTGAAGCTACTAAGAATTTATGAATGCTTTCTAATGGCCAAGTGTCAAGTAGTTTAGTTTGTTATAGTTATCAGTTTTGTTATTTTGGAAAATACAACCACTTTTGTAACTATTTCGAATTCAGACCTAAAAGTTAGTTATGACAATTATGAAACGACTTAGTTGGAAAATGATAAAAGTAGGAAAGGAAATGAAAGTAGGGTTCAAATTTTGTTTACGAAGGGGATTTAGAGCTGGATGTATGTCAAGCTAAGACTCATGACTCTCATGTAAGTTTGAAGTTTGATATTGATATATGCATACTTATAAGCCATTTTTATCTTCCATGTTGGTTTTATTTATGGTCTGTTTGACCACTCAATATATAATTTCACTTCTTGATTAATGTGTTTTTCCATGCAAGTGCTTATGTGTTGTGGATGAAATCAGTGTTCTGTTCATAATGCCTATGGTTTATATCTTATGTGTTTGCATCCCAGTTCTTCATTTTAGTTCATGATTCAGTACTTGTGTTAGCTTGTTAATGATTTGCCTTCTTGATTGATAAACTTTCAAACCAAAATAATAAAAAACCAGTTTCATTTTGCTTTTATTTTTGAGATTGTTCTAGCTTGTTCTTGTAGTAGTCTGTGAACAATTTATAGCACAAACATCTTTGGCGCCGTTGCTGGGGACGAAACTGAAGTATATCTTCCCTGGGATATTATCATTCATCTAATTTTGAGAGGTGAATAGAATAAAAAAATCTTTCAGACTACGTTTTCACCAAGCAGTCGTTCACAGTGGCTACCAGAAAGATTGGAACAAGAGGGAAACCTACTTCACCTTTGCATTTGGGTGTCTCAAACCCATAACAAATTTTGAAAGAGGCAAGACAAATTCGAAAATCTCAGTCTTCTCCTTCTTTGTGTACTCTTGACCAGTTTGACTTAGTCCCTTTTGCACATTCAGAAGAGAAAAAACAAAATCTACCTAGGTCAATCCCTACTATATCAGTTGACATTTTTCAAGTCTTTACTAATCCATAGTCTTATAAAAAAGCAAAAACTGAGTCTCCTGGTAAGATTCCCTTGTTTTAGTTTAAAACCAATAAAATCCCTTTCCAACCAGGTTCTAGCAAAGTAAATAAACTCTTTCCTTTATCAAACCAAAGTAGCTCCAAAATTGCAGGACAACAGCGAGATATGATGGAGAGAACGGTAGTTGCTAGATATGCTCCTTTAGTTCTTCATTGGCCTCTAAATGCCCTCCATGGAGGAGATTATCAAAAGTATTTACTTAGGTTTAATGGTTAGGGTGAAACAACTGCTGAAGAGCATTGGGATGCATTCCTTAGTTATGTAGACAATCAAAATATTGAGGCTAAAGATGTGTGGATGGGGATGTTTGTGCAGAGTTTGGATGGGGAGGTAAGGAAATGGTTCAGAGAACTACCAGCTAATTCAATAACTCTTATAGAGCAGCTACAAGAGGTGTTTATGAGGTAGTGGGGAGACATGAAAAACCATACCTATTACATCATAGAGTTTGGAGCTTTAAGAAGAAGAAAAAGATGAAAATATAGCAGACTTTTCTAAACGATTTAATAAGATGTATGGTAGGATTCCAGCTGAAATCAAACCTTCTGAAACTTGAGCTAAGATGACTTATGCAAATGCCTTTGATCATGAATTTTCCTTGCATCTAATAAGAGAAAGAAGGCCAGTCACTTTCTTAAACATGCAGGAGGCTTCATTGGAAGTGGAATCAAACATTTTAGATTCAAATAGGCTCAAAGAAATTTCAGATAATCAAGTATATGACCGAAAGGGTAAAAATGAGGTGATTCCACCAACTTCTACATCACAGACAACATATAGCAAAATAGATGAGATGGCCAAGTTGGTAAACATTTTAACAGCAAAACTAAATAAGTTGGAGTTAGAAAAGAATTCAAATAAGCCTGCACAAGAAGGATAAATGAACCCTAATCAATTTAGGCACCAATTTGTTCCTAGATTTATCCCTAGAGAATGAAGAAACAATGACATTCAAAGGGAACGAAGAGAGAATGAAGATCAAAGAGTTCCTCCTCCACTCCAAAATAATGTAGTTGATGAAATTGAGGAAGGTGAGGTTTCATAGTATGAAGATTCAAATCAGGATTTAAATTATTTTGGGGAATTATCATCAGGGAGTTTCCTAACTGAACATGACTATCTAAATTTTGAGTTTTTCGATGCAAATATTTATCAAACAGAGAGTGATTCGAGTCCTGAAGTTTCAACTGATATATGTCAATCTGAACTTAAGAGGTCTATTAACTTGAGGTTTGGTCCAAAGCAAGTTTTTTAGATTCCTAAAAAGAAGAAAGCTTATCCTCCTAAACAATTATCCAATCAAGCACAGAAGAGACCTAAATTATGGAAATTTTGAGGTCTAAAATGGGACTCCAAACAAAAAAAGTATTATCAAAATCAACTTTAAAAAAACCAATCACATTCCAAAGAATGACATCATCTATTATAGTTGAGGTGGCATTGCTTGAGTTAAATGTACTTACTTGTCAATTTCTAAATGGTGGATGTAAACCCATAGTTTACTATACTTATAATGGAAAAGATAGCCATACATTACTTTTGAATATAATATTTATATGCTTAATACTTTTAAATACTTATAAAATAAAATACTTTAAAATAATTTAATATATAAAAAATATTTTAATATAAAACCTATTATTAAAAGAAAAAATAAAACTTAAAGTCAAAATTCTATGACTTACGTAGTTCATATAATGAATATGGATGTAATTACGTACTTCATATAATGAATATATAGTACTTCATATAATGAATATATAGTACTTCATATTATTATTATATAATACACTATATAATAATAAAAATACAACTCATCTAAACTTCATTTCATGATTCAAATTTCCATTTATATGTGAGTATTTTGTATTATGAATATGTAGTAGCACTACATTTATATAAAATACTAAATAAGTTACGAGGCAATTATAAAATATTATTCAAGTTTTAATTTATGTGTATGTATTTTGTTTACATATATTTTGGTTATAAAAGAATAGAATATAATATTGTTATAAATAAATAATTTATTAATTTATATATTTATGATAAATAATTGTTGATATAAATTTGAAGTTTAAATTTTAAATGTGTGTAAATTTAACTTTTAGTTAAATTAAACTAAATAATATTCACTATATTTAATTGTGTTTAATATTTATTTTTTAAATTTAAATTTATAATTATAAATATAAATTTAAAATTATTTAATAAATATTGGTTAAATTGGGTTTATAAATATAAGTACTTTAGTATATATATATATATATATATATATATATATATATATATATAAACTTTAACTTAAGTTTAGAATTCATAATTAAAGTATTTTACTTTATTCTATTTATTATTACTTTATTTTAGTACATATATGTACTAAAGTACTTATATTTCTAGTCATATCTATGTACTAAAGTACTTATATTTATAGTCATATCAAAGATATTTTTTTTTCTTATTTTATATTTAGACATCTTTTCAATTTAACTCAAACATAGTTACATAAATTGAAGTGCAAGAGGTGAGTTGTAGATAAACCTTCTCCACCAAATGCCAAACTCATATTATTTTATTATTTTATGAGGCCCATTTTAAACCTCAAAATTCCCCTAATGCCACGGTGACCAAGATAATGCTGTAGAGATTGAAGAAGTGAACATGAATGTGCAAACTTTTTATTTTGAGAATGAACTATGTAAGATCAAGATTCCAGTACCTTTTACTAAATTGATGAAGAATCATTTCTATAGAAATCCTGTTCTTAAAATGATGGGTTCACATGATAGACAAATACCTTCAGATACTGTGAATGTCCAAGAAAAACATCCTGAAATATTTATTGGTTTTGCCCTAATTGATAAGACTGAAAATGATTCAAATTCTTCTCCACCTTTTTATATAACTCTGACTGTTCATGATCAAATGATTCACAACTGTTTATTGGATTTTGGAGCTTCTCACAATTTGATGCCTAAAGCAGTCATGGAGGCTCTTGGTTTAAGTATTACAAAACCATATCATGACTTATATGCATTTGACTCTAGAGTTGTTAATTGCCTAGGAGTGATTAAGGATCCAGTGATAAATTTGACTCAATTACTCATGAAAAGTGTCATTATGGATGTGGTGGTTGCTGATATCACTCCTAAGTTTGGAATGTTACTTTCAAGGTCTTGGGCAAAGAAGGTAGGTGGTACATGACAAATGAATTTATCATATGCAACCATTCTTGTTTTTGTAGGAGAAAATAGGAGATTGTATAGGGAATTACAATATGCTTATATTGTCACAAATGATAAGAACCCAACAAATCATCCACTTTATGCTGTAGAAAAAGATTTGGGGTCTTGTATGTTACATTTCAGTGATGACAATGCAAGTGGCATGTTGCATGTAGAAAATGAAAAACCAATCAAACGTATTGTTGAACAAAAATATGAGTTATGGCAAATGTATTTTGATGGTTCCTCATCCAAGGAGGGAGCAAGAGCAGGCATTGTTTTAATAGTTCCATCACTTAGTACAATGTCAAACCAAGATAGAATACCCAAATATAAGATGTATTCAACGACTTAATCCTCTTCAAAAACCATCACACTTGTATTTTTCTCTCGCTTGAGTGATCTTTCTTGTGTGTCCAAATAAGGGAGGGCATGCCTCCCTATTTATACTTTACATGTGATTGACCCAAAACCTTAATTGGGTCAACTTCCTTACCTAACAGGGCCGACTTCCCTCTTGGGAGACTCAAAATACATTTAACAATATTTCTTTTGGGGACTATTTCTTCGACTTACAACAAAGGTTTTACCATGATATTCTAGCATCACGAGATACAATAATAACATCTTACACTGTGGGAAAACATCTCCGACAGAGGTACAGTAAAATACAATAAGAATATACAAAATAATGTTTTTCGAAGTTACATTTTCAACAACACTCCCTCTTAACTAGGAAGGCATTCTTCGAACTCGGTCATCATCACAAATAGGCATAGTATCTAAACATCGTCATCGTCGTTGGATCATCATTGCTGGATCATCGTTGTTGGATCATCATCATCATTGCTGCATCAATTCTCATCTTGTCGACCATTGACTAGTGACATCTCTTGAATCCATTCGTCCTCAAAAGTTCTACAAAGGCAACCCTTTTTCATGCTAGATGTAGGCCAAAATCCTATCTGGGGCTTCATCAACATATTCGTACAATGTCAACCCTTTTTCATGCTAGATATACATGTATGCAGTACCAATTCATTTTCTTATTGGATGCCTTTGCAAGGTCAGTCCTATTTCATATTGAATGTGGATCGCTGCAGTGCCAGTCTTTTTTCATACCAGATGCCTTTGCAGGGTCGGTCCTTTTTAATACTGAATGAGGATCTTTGTAGTGCCAGTCCTTTTTCATACTAGATTCCTTTGTAGGTTTAGTCATTTTTCATATTGAATGTGGATCTCTGCAGTGTTAGTCATTTTTCATACTGGATGCTTTTTCAGGGTTGGTCATTTTTCATACTGAATGCGTATCTCTGCAGTGCCAGTTCTTTTTCATACTAGATGCCTTCACAGGGTTTGTCCTTTTTCGTACTGAATGCAGATCTCTTCAGTTCCAATCCTTTTTCATACTAGATGCGTTTCTTTGTAGGGTCAGTCTCGTTTCATACTGAATGCAAGCCTAGCACCATCTATGACTTCTACACTCCTCGTGATGGACATTGATTTGCACAACCCCAAACTTGTCCCTAAAGTACTCAAACTTCATTCTCGCTAGAGGCTTGGTCAGAACATTGTCTGTCTACTTGTCCGTCGCCATGTATTGGAGCTTCATTGCTCATCTCTACACCATATCCCGAATATAGTGATACTTGATCTTAATGTGCTTTGATTTGTCATCGAACATTGGGTTCTCAGACAACTTCACATAGCTTTGGTTTTCACAGAAGATACGAGTCGCCTCTAACTTGAGATCAAACAAATCTGACTGTAGATTTTGAAGCCATATTTCCTCACAACTAGATGGACAAGCTGCAATGTACTCTGCTTTGGTTGTACTCAGTGCCACACTCAACTGCTTCCTGCTAAACTAAGAGATCACCCAGAATCCAAAATTGAAGCAACATTCCAAAGTGTTCTTCCTATCTGTGGCACTCCCTGCCCAATTCAAATCAACATAACCATGTAGGTTAATTTTTTGATCTATTGCATACTTGAGCCCATATGATATAGGAGGATATTGGTGGCCACCCACCTATTCCTCTTGGACCCCCACCACTGTTTCTTTCAGTTTTCTAGTTTCCTTAATTGTAGCACAATTTACTATTTTTGGCAGTTTTCGGGTCCTAAACTTACGGAGCTGTTTTGAGGCCCTAAATGACCTTTTTTTGGCATCGAATGGTCGGGAAAATATGAATCCGTTCTGGACTCAAATTTTGCTATTTATGGATGTAGTCCTTAAACAGATCTTTCTAACGATGTATCATGCGCGTCAAACGGAGGTAGTATGCTAAAATTACGACCTCAGGAAATTGATGTACCAAGTTACCCAATGGGGCCTACATTAATGCGTTTCACCTCCTAGGGTTAGGTTTTTGGATGTGTAGGGTTTCCATTGTTTCTCAATAATATATAGGCTTCGAGCCTCATTATAACATAGAGTTCAGAGGCATGTAGCCACCACAACTCTTCTCAGACATAAGCTACGAGCACTCTAGCTAGTTTATTTCCATTCTGTATGTAAACAAGTTTCAGTTATTGATTAATGAAATGAAGTGTTATTTCCGCTGCATATTTGTTTCTATGGTTATTTGTGTATTCTGTTATGTTCCTGCATAAATCCGGATTAGTGGTATCATAGCAATATGCTCTTTCTCGATCCTTCTTTGCATGTCCCCAACAAGGGCGGGGTATAAAGAG
Source organism: Pseudotsuga menziesii (assembly GCA_001517045.1). Classification (NCBI taxonomy): domain Eukaryota; kingdom Viridiplantae; phylum Streptophyta; class Pinopsida; order Pinales; family Pinaceae; genus Pseudotsuga; species Pseudotsuga menziesii. The sequence continues at coordinate 403,619 of LPNX010836967.1, read as the reverse complement.
TTAGGGCTCGATCTGGTTGAACCTTTGCAAGATCAGCCTCGCGAATCCCGACGACCACCCATGGGGGACGAAAAGAAAGACGAGGGCGTAGAATATCCTATCAAAATGTTGCTCGAGGAGGCTCTTGAAAAACAAAGGAACGCGATGATGGATAACTTCGCCCAGATCCTTCAACGACTTCCCACAGGCGACGCATCTGCATCTAGCAGCCACTCTGGATCTGCAACCCATTTTAAGGTACAAGTAAACTTCGACATTCCCATATTTGATGGTCGAATAGATGCAGACGCCGTAGATAAATGGTTGAATCTATTAGAAATATATTTCTTGGTTCATGATTTTTCTGACCGAGAAAAGATTACTTTTTCTCTACTCAAAGCCGCCCCCCATGTCAAGGACTGGTGGGAAACCTACTGTGAGAGAAAGGATGAGGAGGAACCCTCTCTATTCTCAGCCGTACCAACTTCGAATTCTTTCCGAGATGCCATAAAGGGACAATATTATCCGATGGGGAGCTATGAGTACAAGTACATCCAATGGACTACGCCGCGGAAGCAAAGAGATCAAGATGTGCATGAGCTGATGAATTTGTTCCATACCCTGTGCACCAAGTTGGGTATCAAAGATTCAGAGAAACATTTGGTGCTAAAGTACTATAGTTGTCTGCACAGATACATTCAGGAGGAAATGGAGTTCCTCGACATCTCCTTGCTTGGTACGGCATATCGGTATGCTGCCAAAATTGAGCAAAAATTCAAACAGAAAAAGCGAGAATTTGGATCTGCGAATCAGAAGCAAGGGAAAGGTGCCCCCAAACTGTAGAACCAAGGACACAACCAAGGCATGGTGACTCAAGAAAACTTGCCAAAGCCGTAAGCAAAGAGCAACACTGCAAAGCTGAAGAAGGAAGCGGGAAAGTGGTGCGAGTTCCATAAGAGCCCCACTCACAACACAAGTGAGTGTCGGGCTAAGCAATCACTGGTGGTTGAGATAACGACTTCTGAATCAGATGCACACTCTGACACTAAATCTGAACCTGAGAAGGGGAATGACAGAGGGAAGAAGATTATCGATGCAGAGCCCAACACCACCATTGCCACCATGAAGATCCAAAAGGAAGAACCAGAAGATTCAGAGGAGGAGGAGCGTCTTTTCCACTCCCAGATGTGGGTAAAGGGTTCCCCGCTACAGTTCATCGTCGACAGTGGGAGCCAAAAGAACCTGATTTCAACAGAGGTCATGAAGCGGTTGGGTTTGCCGAGCACAGCCCACCCGTAGCCGTACACCATCGGGTGGCTTCACCAAGGACGATATCTTCGCGTCAGCCAGCAGTGCCGCCTTCCCTACAGCATCAAGCCCTTCACCGATGAGGTATTATGTGATATTGCTCCTCTTGATGTTTGTGATGTATTATTAGGTCAACCATACTTATGGAAGCGACATGCTATGTATGAGTCCCGGCCTCGCGCTATTATTATTACATTGGGAAATAATTTGTACAGGATACCAGAGGTACCACCCTCTACCGCTATCTCTTTGGTTACTGCAAAACAATGCAGTAAGCTCATTTCCAAAACCGAGAAGTTTGTTTTCTTGATGATTCGCCCTCAAGGCAAGAAGAAGATCATGGCCACAACCACCAGATAGGGCCCCTCCGCATGACAACAAAAAATGGACAAGGTCATGGAGGAGTACCGAGACATATTCACCTCACCCACCGGGGTGCCTCTCCACTGTCAGGTCAAGCACCCCATCGATCTGACCCCAGGTGCGCCGCTGCCCAATGGACCGATCTATAGCCGCTCTGTTCTGGGGAATGATGAAATCAAGAGGCAAATTCAGGAGCTGCTGCAGAAGGGTCACATCTGGCCAAGTTCATCACCCTGTGGGAGCCCAATCGTGTTGGTACAGAAAAAGGATGGGACTTGGAGACTCTGTATTGACTATCGGGCGCTGAACAAGATCACTGTCTGGAATAGGTACCTGATCCCATGGATTGATGACCTCCTGGACCAGCTTAAAGGGGAAAAATATTTTAGCAAGACCGACTTAAAGTCTGGGTATCACCAGGTACCGATCGAGCCGACTAATGTGTGGAAGACTGCCTTCAAAGCCAAGGAGGGCCTTTTAGAATGGTTGGTCATGCCTTTCGGGCTGACGAATGCTCCTGCAACCTTCATGAGACTGATGGATGACATCTTACAGCCATTCACCAACTCATTTGTAGTAGTGTACTTGGATGACATCCTGATCTTCAGCTAGACTTGGAAAGAGCACCTCCACCACATCCGACAGGTCCTCCAAACATTGCGGCAACACAAGTTGTGTGCCAATTTGGACAAGTGCATTTTTGGCATGACCCAGGTTTAGTATCTGGGACACATTATTGATGACTGTGGGGTACATGTGGATCCAACCAAGATCCAAGTCATTTGGGATTGGCCAGCCCCAACTACTCTAACAGAGCTTCGCAGCTTTTTGGGCCTTGCTAATTTCTACCGCAGGTTTGTGTTGGGATTCTCTCATATCACTTGGCCCTTGAGTCAAGTCACCAAGGGAGGAGCGAAAGCAAAATTCTTTTGGTCAAAAACTCAGCAGAAGGTGTTTGCAGAATTAAAACAACGCCTCTGTTGTGCCCTAGTGCTCACATTACCAGACTTGCAAAAACCATTTGAGATCGAGACATATGCCTCTGACTATGCTATTGGGGCAGTCCTTACTCAACAAGGGAATCCAGTGGCATATCTCAGTGAGACACTGTCAGCCACAGTCCACAAATATCCCACTTATGACAAAGAGATGTATTCCATTGTACAGGCTTGCCGACAATGGAAGCATTACATTTTGGGGAAGGAAACGATCATCCACACAGACCACCGACCCCTGCAGTTCATGCAAGCACAAGGGAAGTTACAGAACGATCGCCATCAGAAGTGGTCCACATATCTACAACAGTTTCATTTGAACATCAAGTACAAGAAGGGAAGCATCAATAATGTTGCAGACTGCCTTAGCCCATGCTCAACTATTGTGGGCACGAGACTTCTAATTGGCTGCTTCTCTACAAGAGCGATCCATAATTTAGCCACACATACCAGATGCTCTTGGAGGGAAACCAAGTTCCAAAATTTCACTTCTAAGATGTACTACTGTGTCACATGGGACATCTTTGTGTTCCTTCAAGCGAGCGTGCCAAGATGATTTGGGAAGCGCACTACAGTCGGGTCGCTGGGCATTTCGGGGTCGAGAAAACAATGGCAGTACTGCAAAAGTATTTATATTGGCCGAACCTTCGACAGAACGTCGAGAAGTACATCCGATCCTGCACTGCCTACACCATTTCCAAACCATCCATCAAGAAGCAAGGCCTCTATACTCCGTTGCCTGCCCCTAGTCGACCTTGGGAATCCATCTCCATGGATTACATGTCAGGCCTTCCTTCTACTAAGCATGACAACGACTGTGTGTTTGTGGTCTTTGACAGATTCTCAAAGATGGCCATAATGGCGGTCTGCAAGAAGAATATCACAACAGAAGCCACTGCTAAACTCTTCTTTGAACGAGTGTGGGTACACTTTGGTATCCCACAGTCTATAATCTCAGACCGGGACAGCAGGTTCCTTAGTACATTCTGGTCTAGCCTATGGTCAATGCTAAATACCAAGCTCACAAAGTCCACAGCTTTCCATCCCTAGACTGATGGCTAGACAGAGGTCGTCAACAGGATTATCGTACACATTTTGCACATGTACAACTCAAAGCATCCACGCACATGGGATGAGAGCCTCCCCTATGTACAACACAGCTATAACCGGGCCCTCCACAGCTTAACCAACCACATCCCCTTTTAGGTCAGCTTGGGATTCCAACCATTATGTCCCAATGACATAGCCATGCCATTTGCAACTAATCAGGCTGATTCAGCTCATTTCCAGTTTGAATTTTCCAAGGCAAACAGCTTCATTGAGCGCATTCAGCACATTCTCCAACATGTTCATGACATATTGGACAGATCCAATGATAAGTACAAGCAACGACATGATCAGCATCAGGTGCAACACAACTTCCAGGTGGGCGACAAAGTGTGGCTACATTTACAGAAGGAGCGCCTCACTGGACCCCACCGCAAGATTTGCCCGCTTCGATATGGGCCATACACCATCACCAGGCTGTCGGGGAGAATGCCTTCGAGCTCAGTATTCCACCATTCCTTGTTCTGCACCCAGTGTTCAATGTGGACCGCCTTCGGCCCTACTTTCCACCTCTACTGGACACATCAGATGTGGCAGAACAAATTACACCAACAGAGTTAAACCCCGATTGCATGGAACAAGCCACAACTGATCAGATTATGGACACACGGATCAAGAACACCCACCAACAGAAGTTCCAGCTATATCGAGTTGTCAAAGCAGGCCAACTCCTTCACCAGGGAAAGTGGCTCACGGGGGACCAAGTTCAATAGAAGTTTCCTCATCTCATGGAAGAACTCAACGCAATGGGGACCATTGCTTCCTAAGGGGGGAGGAATGATCCAGGAGGATATTGGTGGCCACCCACCTATTCCTCTTGGACCCCCACCACTGTTTCTTTCAGTTTTCCAGTTTCCTTAATTGTAGCACAATTTACTATTTTTGGCAGTTTTCGGGTCCTAAACTTTCGAAGCCGTTTTGAGGCCCTAAACGACGTTTTTTTGGCATCAAATGGTTGAAAAAATATGAGTCCGTTTCGGACTCAATATTTATTGTTTATGGATGTAGTCCTTAAACAGATCTTTCTAACGATGTATCATGCGCGTCAAACGGAGGTAGTATGCTAAAGTTACGACCCCGAGAAATTGATGTACCAAGTTACCCAACAGGGCCTACATTAAGGTGTTTCACCTCCTAGGGTTAGGTTTTTGGATGTGTAGGGTTTCCATTGTTTCTCAATAATATATAGGCCTTCGAGCCTCATTGTAACACAGAGTTCAGAGGCATGTAGCTGCCACATCTCTTCTCAGAGATAAGCTACCAACACTCTAGCTAGTTTATTTCCATTCTGTATGTAAACAAGTTTCAGTTATTGATTAATGAAATGAAGTGTTATTTCCACTGCATATTTGTTTCTATGGTTATTTGTGTATTCTGTTGTGTTCCTGCATAAATCCGGATCACCATACTCAATTGTATCCTTCGGGTATCTCAATATGTGCTTTGCAGCAAACAAGTGAACACGTCTCTGATATGTCAGATACTAGGTCAATGTGTTCATACAAAGCATGTCTGGCCTCGTGTTCGTCAAGCACATCAACCAACCAATCATCTGTCTATACATCGTGGCATTAACTGTATCAGAGGAAGTATCACTTAGTAGCTTCAAGTTTGATGCCGTGGTTGTGGCAGTCCATCATTCCAAACCTCTTCAGAATCTCTACTGCATACTTTCCTTGTCCAAGGTGTATCCCATCTTAATTCTGCCACACCTCTACACCCAATAAGTAGTGCATCATCCCCTAGTCCTTCATCTCAAATTTTGCGGCAAACATTCTCTTTGTATTTGTAATGAGCTCATCCTCTCTTATCAGGAACATGTCATCTACATATAGTAGGATTATTACTAGTCTTCCACCCTCAACCTTGAAGTAGAGGTTGGAATCTGCTTTACTCTTGGTAAATCCTAAGCTCATCGAAAAGCTATCCATCCTGCCATCCCACGTCGTGGGTGCCTGCTTCAAATCGTACATGGCCTTCGTTAGCTTGCACACATGAGTCTGTATGTCATGTGTCTTGAATCCCAGTGGTTGCTCCACATACACTTCCTCTTCAACTACACCATTCAGGACAACTGTCTTGACATCCATCTGGTGTATCTTCCATTTCATCACTATGTCCAAAGAAAGTATAGATATGATGGAAATGTATCTTGCTACAGGTGCAAATGTCTCCTCATAATCTATGCCTTCTTTCTAAGAGAAACCTTGTGCCACAAACCTTGCCTTGTATTTTTCGATGCTATCGTCTGCAACATGCTTGATCTTGTAGATCCATTTGTAAGACACTATGAACTTCTCTTCTGGTCTTGGAACTATCTCCCAGACATCATTTTTCATAATCGACTAATACTCTTCGATCATGGTTTCCTTCCACTCCTTTTCAAGAACTTCCTCATAGTTAGAAGGTTCATTATTAATGATGTCGCACAATAGGGCTACTTAGTTGGAGTATGGTCTCGGTCTTTCATTTTCTCTAAGTGTCCCATCTGGAGCGCCATACCTATTTGCATCTTGAATAGCTTCACGTGCCCATGTTGGTCTTCTCTTGTAGGAAATCTTCTCACGCGGTGGATCTACAGGTTCTTGAGGTTCCGTCATGTATGATCTTCATGGTTTTCTTGAGTCATTTCTTCCATAACTGTATCTTTGGTTTTGGGAGCTTCAGATTCTTCAACATATTTAATGTGGAATTGTCTTGACTTGCTGTAATCTGAGACTTCATCAAAAGTAACGTCTCGACTGGTCTCGATCTTCTTGAATCCTGGGAAGTATATCTAACATGCTTTTGATGCGTCACTGTATCCCACAAATATGCCCTTCTTCCCTGAAGGGTCTAACTTTGTCATCTTTTCTTTGGGGACATGTATTTACACAAGGCATCCAAATATTCAGAGATGGCTGACTTTCGGTTTCTTTTCTGAGAAAGCTTCTTCTAGAGTCTTGCTATTCGAAACATAATGAGGTGTTAGGTTTTGTACATACACGGTTGTTTTTGTTGCTTCTTCCCATAGGTGCATTGGAAGGTCTTGGTTATGAAGCATCGTCTTTGTTGCTTCCATTATCGTTCTGTTCTTCCTTTCTGCAATGCCATTTGTTGAGGATTGTAGGGAGTGCTCATCTCCCTCTTAATCACAGATTCTCTGTATAGGTCTTTGAACTCATCTGAAGTGAAATGACCACCATTCTCTAATCGTAAGGTCTTGATCTTCTTTTCGATGTGATTCTCTACCAAAGCTTTATGATTATTTGAGCTTCCTGAATACTTCATCTTTTCCTTTCAAGAAGTAAATCCAAGCTTTACGAGAATAATCATCTATGAAAGAAGCATAGTATGCATACCTGCTTAAAAAATTGGATGACATGGGGCCACATACATCTGATTGGATTATTTCTGAGATTCTTTTTCCTTGCTTTCACTGCTTGGAAATGGTTTCTTTACATTCTTCCCTTGCACACATCCTTTGCAAGTGCCTTCATGTTTTGCTTGGATTTCAGGAAGGCCTGATACTGCTATGCTTGCAATTGGTAGTGCCCTATAGTGTACATATGCAAGTATTTGGTACCATAGTTCACTTGGTTATATAGAGTCATGAACCAATGCTTGTTCTAGTTGTTATTTCAACTTGTACATACATCATTTTTTCTCTCCAATTATTGTTGCATCATCTATTGTTTTTCCTTTTGGCCACATGAGTGATTGGCCATCAACAAATGCAATAGACAATCCTTTAGCATCTAAAGCTGAAATGGAGAGGATATTTTTCTTCAAACTTGCTACGTATGGAACATCGTTTATATTCATTGATTTTCTTGAATCCAACTTGTAAGAGGCCTCTCCACTCCCTTTTATGGGATATTGATAGTTATCTCCAAGTTTTGCCTTGTGAGGTGACTCATGTTCTGATAGGTTGATGAATGATTCTTTGTATCCTGTCATATGCTTGGAAGCTCTACTGTCCACAATTCAATCATTGCTTCCATGGGTAATGGTACCTGTAAGAGTTGAGATCAAAACATATTCTTCGTCACTTGAAGAATCTTCTCTTGTTCTCTTGCTTCCGGGTTCATCATCTTCTATAGTTTGTGCATGATGTGTCTTACTCTTGTTCGCCTTGGAGGATCCTTTGTTTCTGGGACAATCTCTTGAGAAGTGTCCTTTCTCATCATATGTGTAGCATCTAAGATTTGTATAGTCCCTTCTTAACTATGATTCTTTTGGAATTTCTTGGGTCTTTTATGAGAGTGATCCTCCCTCTTTCCTTCATTCTTCTTTGCTTGAGTTGTTAGAGCTCGATCATCATTTGCTCCCATCTTCTCTTCTCTTGATACTAATCGAGCTTTTACTTGAGTGCATTCCTCCTACAATCTATTGAACTTGATTAGCTTCTTTTTGGTGCATATCCCTTGAATAAATGAGTACCATGACCTTGGGAGAACATTCAAGGTAGTCATCATGATCTCTCCTTCTTCAACATTTTGTGCAATGGCATCTAGTTGCTCCTTGATTTGAGAAACCCTTGTGAAGTAAGACTTAATGGTTTTTAAGTGTTGGATCTTCACATTCTTGAGTTGATTCCTCACAGCCATCTTTTGATTGATGTTCTTTCCTTCATATATCTTGGTCAAAGCATCGAACATCTTCTTAGGAGTCTTCAAGGATGATACATGAGGGATGAGGTGATCCTTGATGAAGTCTGCAATAATCCTTTTGGCTCTTATCATGTTCTTGTGTTTTTCCTTTGCCTCTTCTCCCTCTAGTTCTTGAACCTCCTCATTGACATATTTGTCCAAGTCATTCTCTTCTAGGATAAGGCGATTTTATACTTCCATGCTCAGAAGTTATCTGCTCCTTCAAGCTTATCTTCAACCTTGGTATGATTCGTCATCTTGGTATGAAAACCTCAAATGGAAATAGCAAGGAGAAGTATTTTTTCCAATTTGAGATGCCCAAGTAGGTCATTGATCTGGCTGACCTAGGGTTCCACAGAGAAACCCTAAATTTTCAAGTTTGGAATCTTGAAATTTTGTGTAGATAGAAAGATGCGCCTCCTTGAGGCAAGTTGTCTGATGAGGTCCTTTTCCTAATTCCGTGGATGAAATCTCCAAAAACTTGATGCACTAGTTCCTTATCGCAGTAAAAAATGAAGCTTCTCTGGTCTAGAATCTTTCTCCACCAAAAGATGCACCTCCTTGAGGCGAGTTATCCTAGCCCTCTTTTCTAGAAATTTTGTGGAGAAAATTGCTATAACTTGGAATCCCTAGTTTCCGTTGTTACGCAGTGCCTTCTTTCAAGGTGGCTATGATACCATGTTAGAGTTTGCACTTTAATTCAATTATGTTAGATTTTTAAATTGAAAGATAGACAAACACAACAATACACAGGTTCACAAAGATTTACCTCGAGGAAACCATAAAGGAGAAAACCCCGCAACTTCTTCAGAATAGTTCCATCAGTTAGTACAATGTCAAACCAAGATAGAATACCCAAAGATAAGATTTCTTTCGCAGTTTCTTCCTCTTCGTCACCAACGCACTTGTCTGTTTCTCAATCTTGAACAAACTTACTTGTGCATTGTGTGTCCAAATGAGGGAGAGCGCCTCCCTATTTATACTTTACATGTGACTGACCCAAAACCCTAACTGGCCGACTTTTTTCGTGGGAGACTCATAATACATTTAACAATATTTTTTTTGGGGACTATTGCCCCGACTTACAACGAAGGTTTTACCTCGATATTCTAGCATGATCAAATACAATAATAACATCCCGAATGGAGGAAAAACATCCCGGACGGAGGTTCAATAAAACACAATAATAATATACAAAAACATATCTTCACAAGTTACATTTTCAACAACAGTTTCAGCACCTTTGGCTACCAAAATTTGTATTGAAACCCTTATTGGGTATAAAAGCTGAAGCAATCTGGGGTTCCAAGAGCTTTAAACTGTAATTGTTTTAAGAAAAGGTAGATACAAAAAAACATCTCTAAGGTAGGCTGGGAATCTGAGAGCTTTTCTAGTTGAGAAATTAAATTGAAATAACTAACATCTCTAGGCTAACTGTCAACAGCAAGTTGGAAAGGATAAAAATATAACTAAATTTGACCATGAAAATAACAAAAGCAGTTGATAAAATGACAACAGCAACGAGGGATTATTATTTAGATTTTGGAAAAGGCTTTTGTTTTCTGGTTTTCAGAAGACGGTAACGAAGGGAATGAGATGGAGAGCATTAGATTTGGAGTACTCTCATCAAATGGCACTTTCTGTGGCCGTGCTATCTTAAGCCCACGTGAATACAACGAATATAAGGGTTCTTGATTCTGTTTTTGTCAGAGGTATCATTCTTGGGTTTTTATAACGAGCTGTATTTGGAGGTTTTTGGTTCAGAGTAAGGAGTGCAGGCATGGTTATACATTGTGGCGTTTCAACATAAGTCAGAATGGCCCGAGTTGCACACGTAGCAAATACAAAACGGAGAAAACAAGTTGTGATGGATGATATACCTGAATGATGACGGATTCAAAAGTAGCGAAAACAGTCAAATAGTGATGGGTGATAAGGTGAATGATAAAGGATTAATCAAAGTCGCGATAACCTATTCTGTGGTTGATTTAATGCAGAATGAGATGCAATGCTACGATCTCCTGTTTGCCCAAAGGCATTTAAGGTTGCTTGTAACACGATACAATCAAAGCGAGTTGTCTAAAGAGGGAGGGGACTTTTTGATCATTCTTTCCTGCTAGTATTTACCAGTTTTCTGTCATGAATTTTCACGGAATTTTCAAAACCTTTAAAAACATTGTTAGATCTTATAGAGTAGGTGGTGGGGTTTCTGTGACCTGATTTTATTTCTGAACTTAAAATCATTCAACAAACAACAGAAATTACAAATTTTGTAGATTAAATTCACCGGATTTAGACATAAAATCAGCCTGAAAAGTTAGAAGTCCTCTTGTTAGACAGCTCCCAATCAAAGTACTCTTAAGACGGTGAATGCTATAAAATAGCAATGATATATTGCAAATTAAATATGGAGTAACATGGAAATTACTAGCAAAAATATATAGTAAATCAAATATAGAATGGGATGGAAGACTAATCTCTTTCATGTTCCCATAATCAAATATCAAGTGAAGCCTGTGGATTTGAGTTCTATGCATGGTTATCAAGGGAGTGGAACAGTCATAGCTAGGTCTGAAAATATTGGCCCAAGGCTGAAAGGAGTTTGTCATGCATAGAACAAAGTAAAAGACGAGGGTTTCAAATTTACCATGGAAGTGCAAATGCCCTTGACAAGTCCAAGTTATTGTTTAATTAATCGAAAAACCGGAGTTCATTCTTCGAGTTAAAATGCGTTGCAAGGATAAATAAACAGTGTTTGATTTGACAGGTGAAACATTAATGTTTTTTCTTTTTTAAAGAAAAGACATGTTTTTATTTGAGATTTTGGGGTCAACAAATATCTATGCTTTTTTATCTATGGAGGAGGATGAGACAAGTGTACTGTCCAGATTGATTCTATGGCAATAGTTACAAATTCAAAATAAACAATTATTTAAAAAAAGAATATAAAAATAATTGATGCATGGATAACTTTTAGTAACTCGCCGTTTGTGAGAGATAAATAATTGTCACATATAACTCATTTATAACTAGAATAACGCCAGAACAAGTAATTGATAACTTATTAGTAGCACTTAACTTGTGACCTATCATTATTCACCAGCCACAAGTTAAGTCGTTGTGCTAGTAATAATGTACATGAACATTTTGCTATAAAACTTTTATAGAATTGCATGTACTACATCATATTTCATAACATAAAAGATGGATATGATAAACAGAGTATGTTATGTATAGTTTTTCATTTTCTTTCTGAAGAAAAGGCAAGATAATAATGTCAATGGGCGTATGGCATTAGAATGGCTATAAAGCCTTTAGGCTCTTATAGGTATGCACGTCCTTTATCATATTTGAAATTCCAAATAACAAAAATTTGGATATGGTAAAGCACTGGATTTGGTAAAGACTTAATTGTTTATCATTGCTATACCAAAAATATTATATTGGATTAAGGAACATATGTATTTGTGATAGTATGCACTTGGTCATCTCATTGCAAGTTAATTTTAAAATTATGATTCTATTGATTTGCTAGCTTAGTTTCCCATGAATGTAAAAAAGTTACAAATTGATTGAATTAGATTTGTCTAAAATATATTATAAGATTGCTTTTGTTAATGAAGCATCTACGCAACGGAATGTAGGAAGACACAAGCCCCGTCACTACTAAAAGATAGAGGACTTACTAGATCTTTTTCAGAATAATAGTATAAAAGATTGAGGACATACTAGATCTTTTCCATAATAATAGTATCGATATCTTTAGTTAAGAGGAAGTAGCCCGATTGAAGGATGGGAGGTGAGGAAGATATATTTTATCTAATCGGGAAGGTGAATGGAGATTAAAGAGTTGGGTGTTGTGGCTCAAATTAGAAGACGAAAATACAAAGTATTTTCATAATTTTGCAAGTCATAGGAGGAGTAATAACACTATTTGGGAACTTCAAGAGGAGGATGGTCACACTATGAGGTGGATGGTCACACTATGAAGGGATTCAAGGATTTGGCGTCTTTGGGGGTGGGATATTTTGATTAGATTTACAAAGTTCACTTGCCAACATAAACATTATTAAGATTATCAAGGTCTCAAGCTAATTTTTGCATTTTGGTAGACAATCATAGTTTCTTTGAAGAAATTACCAAAGGTGAGCTTCTTGGAGTGATATCATTCTTCTAGAAGGACAAGTGCACGTGGCCAAACAAATGGTAACTTTGAGTTCTATTTGAGTTGTTATGACCTTTTGGGTGATGATCTCTTGAAAGTTGGCAAGGAAATGAGGCTCTCAAGCAAAGTTTTAGGGTCTTTAAACACAACTTTTATAGCCCTTGCTCTAAAGGTGGACAAAGCTCAAACTTTTGGTGACTTCCATCCTATTTCTTTATGCAATTTTGTGTATAAGATATTCTTAGAGATAATTTTTGTTCACCTTAAGAAGATCCAAGTTACTTTTGTGGAGCAATTTGGTTTTCTAGAAGGGCACTATATACACAAGGCTATTGTTTTGGTGCAGGGGTCATACATTTGATCAAAGAAAGGAGGTTTCTAATGGTGGTGATGAAATTCGACCTCTTTAAAGCATATGATCATTGGAGTTGGCTTTATTTATGTTTCTTTTAAATTCACACTGGCTCTAGTGTTCTGGTGATGAATTCGATGATGGGGTGTCATGTTGGTTTCCTTCGTGGTGCTTTATAATTGGTTATGCTTCCCCTTTCTTCAAACCTTTTTAAGGCTTTTATGATAGTGGTGTCCTTATTTGTTTATATTGGTGGCCAAAGGTCTAAGCAGGCCTTTTCTTGCAGCTTGATGAGAGAAGAGGATAAAAGGAATTGATGCGAGGGGCTTGGAGTTTTTGAGTCATCTGTTTTTTGTCGACCATGTACTCTTATTTGGGTGAAAACGCGAAGTCGGGAAACAATTTTATGACAACAGAGTGAAAAAAAAGAGGGCGCACAGATGAACATGTGAAAAAAATTCAACCTCAAACTCTAGGCCAAGAGTTTGATAAAACTCTAGGTCGAGAGTTTGAACCAATCACTGCGTTGTATTTTTTTTTAAACTCTTGGATGAGAGTTTGGACTAAACTCTTGGCTGAGATTTTTGGAAGATATTTTTTCGGCCAAGAGTTAATGGTCAACAAAACCTGCGAAAAGATCTGACATCTTTCTAGAACCTACAACTTCGACAAGCCCAAACCGCTGCAAATTTTAAATATTATTTGTTAGACTTGGTAGCAATGGATTTGTAACACCCTATTTTTTACCCCGTTTGCATTAAATGTATATGATGTATATATTGTAATTAATCATGGTGTGGAGCTAAAGGCTAAAAGCCCCACCATGGATTATCGTTTTATGTTCTGGCAATTAAAATCATTGCCGATGGTATTTTGTGCAAGCTAGGCACGTTATAATTATGGACATCATGTAAATATGCATTTTAATTAAAAATACCCACAACCAGCTATGCTAATGCAACAATAATGAGAAGGGACATGATTTCCCAAGGATAAGGGGGGGGGGAATATTTAACCTTTAGGGCCAATGGGGAAAATCCAAATGTCAGAGGGAGAACCCATCAAACTGTTAACTACCTTTCTTGTGTCATTCACCCAATCATTTATTACTGCGAGAAATTGGTTGGGTTGGTTATTGCACGGGATGGGTAAGGTATGACAAAGCAAATTCGAATTGGGGAATCCATCAGTTTTTGGGAAACGCGTTTTGACTCCTTGGGCAAGTAAAAACCCAAAAACGAATGCCATTCTACCATGCTTTCACGTTGGTATGTTTTCCTCACCATTTTTTCCTTCACGTGAGCTCTCAGGCATCCAAAACTTCTTGTGTGTGCTTTCATACACGTTTATGGTTGTTGACTTCATTTTTCCCATGGATGGGAGGTCCTTTTTGTAATGCCAAGGATTGGGTTGGTTTTCCTCACGTTTTTGGAGCTGCTAGTGCATTTTCCACTCTCACACAACTGTTTTTGTCTTCCTCATGCATGAGAAGCTTGACCTCAGGCAGATATTGGTGTTATGCATTTTCCCTTTCACGATTTGGGTATGTTTGGTGATTTTCCTTCACGTTGGGGCCACTCTCATTATTATATGCAGGTTGGGAAAATCGTGGTTGATTTCTCCATGAAGTTTGGGTGCCGTGAGTCGTTTTGGTCACTTTAGAGCCATAAACGACTCTGGAATTCGTGTTGCTCATTCTGAGCCATTTTAATCAATTCCCATACCCGATTTGGCCTCTATGGTGTGTTTCCCTTCAAATTCCAGAGCTATGAATTGTTGTGTATTTTGTGGTTGTTGGTCTTTGGACTGTTTGGGATTGGAATGGAGCCTGAGTGTGCTTGATAAACCTAGTGTGTGCATGAGCCTCACAGACAAAGCTAGAGGGTTGACTTTCTTCTCTGCACCCCCTAAATAGCACTGGAATCGAAGGCATGGCCCGAGGGACTACATAGAAGAGAAGGGGATGCTTCCTTGTGTTGGGTGTGTGTGGATGTCTTAGAATTCAGGCTAGTTCTGGTGTAGGTGTCCATAGCTCTTGGATTGAGCTCACTAGCTTAGCATCCAACCTTTCCAGCTCTATGTTAGCCTGATAAACCCAATTGTGTTGGCTTGGCTGAGTTTTGTGTATCCTTGGCTACGTGGGAGCCTGCTAGTTTTCCCTTACTCCTTGAGGAATCATGTCCAACTCAAGGGTGGCAATGTTGCTGAGTGATTGATGAGCACACTGGCCTATGGTTGAGTGGAACGTTGTAGCGACGTAGCTGGTTGCGGGACAGGATTATGTTAAAGATAAGTATCTCTTGTGTTTAAATCCTTGCAACTGTGTTAATTTATAAATATCATGAACATGTTAATGTGTTGAATGAAATGTGAATTCTTCTGTTGTTTGATAGTAATTTATGCATATGTGTATGTTTATTTCCAAAGCATTTTATTTTACGTTCATGGGGCTTAGTTTCCCGGATTGTCAGCATTATAATTGCGTCCTCTCATCGGTGGAAGGGTGGGGATGTGACAGATGTGGAGACATGACATGATTCATCTTTGAATCTAGTTTCCAATGATATAATAATTGTTTCATTTCAATTTGAATTTCTATTTAGTAATAAATATTTTCTAAACCTTATCCCTTAAGAATTTTACTACTCTGAAAATCACCCGAAATGAAAATTCAATATCATAACGAAGACAACACCAAAAAATTTGAAATCTTCATAGAGATCATAATTTCCTTGTCCTCTTCAAAAGGGTACTTTTATTTTTTCCAATAAGAGTGTCACTAAAAATAAAATTGAAGCTCACCAACGTGTGTCGATAATGCGCCATTTTATGAACTTATGTTGTTTCGAAAAATAATAAAAAATAGTTCTCAAGTCCGAAAAACCTCAAAATATAGTCCATGCACAATTTCAATCTGTGTAGATTATGAGTATAAATTTCGTTTCCCTAACATGAATAACTATCTCTAAGAAAAATGTGGTGCACACAGGTCACTCATTATTCATACTTAAAATTTTAAAGTATAAGTCGTTGGTGGACATCAAATTTTCCCCACTATATGTTGATAGATTTTTTTTTAATATGAGTACGTATCTAATTCAATTCTCTAAAACTTTTGTGTCTACTTCAAAGTGAAATTTCTAAGGGAGATATCGATTTGAAGGGGTTGAAGTTGAAAAACATAAAATTTTGCAGTTTGTTTTGTCAAAAAACAAGCAAAAGTGTTTCCCAACTTCATGTTTTCACCCATTTGCTCACGGTTTCCATAGACAAGGCTTGAGTCTTTCATGAAATATTACATCTATATTACAAGGCTACAAGTATGCAGGTCAATCTCTTAAAGTATTTTATTATTTTTAGTGGCTTAAGTGAGGTCGTAGAGGAAGGATAAAGTTATTTTTTTAGATCAAGCCAATAGACTCGCAAGATGGTTTGAAGTATTTGGGTTATTATATTAAGCCTAGTGGATATGGAATAAGGGATTGGAGTTGGTTGAATGGTATAATTGAAAGAAGGGTCCATTTTTTATGTCATTAGTGACTCTCTAGGGGGTAAGATTGACACTTGTCAAATATTTTCTAGAGGTTAGTCTGATTTATTGGTGCTTTTTGGCTCAAATTCCAAAAGGTGTATGGGAAAATTTGCAAGATTTGCTATGATTTTATTTGGAAAGGTAAGGGTGTTAAGTTTGGGTACTATTTGGTGCATTGACAACTTATAGCAAGGCCAAAACATGAGGATGGGTGGAATGGAACAATACAATAACATCATAATATTGAAACCCCTTCTTTTCCTTGCGGCCTAAATTTAACATAACTAGATAGATGTCTAGGGTTAGTTTGAGGGTTTTTGCATGCCCCAACTCCCTCTTAGGGTTGGGTTTTGGAATTTATAGAATTTTTTTTAAAGTCCACATGTGACTAGCTTCACATGTGTGAGAAACACAAGCTAAAGTGGAATCCACTTGGTACCATGGTGGTCAACTGGGTAGGTCAACTTGCGGGAGGCATAACGTCTTCATACACACTCTGTTTGAGGTGATTCTTGTACCATTGGAAATTTCTCAAAGTGTAGAATAATTTCAAGGGGCATCACATACTTGATGAAATTTATACCCTCAAATGGGCCCTAGAATGTTATGGACCCCCCAAAAAGTGAGATTTGCCCCTAAAATGAGCATGCAAGCCAATTCATCCAATCTTTGTAATACCCCTAGCATAAACCCCTAGTATGATAAATGTATTTATGTAATTGACTATGAATGACAAGAGGATGAAACTCATTGTATTTTGTAATTATTAATCAGAACTACAACTGGTCGTGGCTGAGGCTAAACATTGAAAAGATTAAGGACTCATATATTCACCTGTAGATGGACTAGGGGGCTATGTACCTGTTATAACCTTGAGTACCTAAAAGAAGACTTTATGTCCCTAAGTAATTCTAAACATATTTCATTTACCTTAAACTTGATTTAGGGGTTAAGTGAGGGTTAAAAGATAATTAAGTGGGGGATTAGTTGTGTTTGACATGTATTGCATGGAGAAGGGAGTTTTCACGCAAGAGTGGAATTGGATTTGGGGGAGAGAAACCCAAAATGAGTCTAGAGTAGAGAACCCAAAACGAAGAAGGAAGAAGGAACAACACAAGAGGTATAACACAAAGAGCGAAGTAAGTGCATGTGCAGAAGCAAAGCTAGGAAGAGATCCAAGTGAATGTCATTTTGAAATCGCTAGTTAGACTGGGAAACCATGTCTAGAACCTGAGAGAAGATTCCATTTTGACTATTATGTAGTGGTTTTTAGGTTGGTTTTAAACATGAGAGTCAATTTTTTGTTATAGTCATGTCCATATTTTTCTCTGGTTGCTACACTGAAATGAAAAATGGCGCAAGTAATTAACTTAGTGGAATTATGAGCACAATGAACTATGACGGGAATCATTGTTGTTCTAACAGAAGGAAGATAAGGGAATGAATTGCATTGTTAGACATGGAATTGGTAGTGAACCAATTATCATGATTATCAAGTGAGAATTATGAGAACCCTAGGATTGGTGAGAATTCTAGTTGGTGAATGCATGAGTCTCAGCTCGGGGATAGTGTTTTGATGAGAGATAAATGAGCAGAATTACCCACGGTTGGGTGGAGCATGCTTGCATGAAACCAGTTGCCAAATAACTAGAATTCAAATAAATGTTTGAAGTTTTTGTATTGACAGTGCAATTGAATATATATCTTGTTACGTGAAAGAACAAAATGCGTATGCTCTTTGCGATGAATTCTTGTTAAGCGATAAATTTATGATATGTTTTGAAAGGAACTAATAATATAACATGTTCATTATTCATGTTAAGATCTTAATTGAACGATTGATTCCTTGGTTGGTTATTGGTAGTTGAACCAATAGAATTCCAAAGGTTGTTAATGGGATTTTGTTTGAATGTGAATATGTTAATGGTTTGATTCATTCTAGTTTTATAGTCATTTCATGGTTGAAATAATAAAGGAAATGTTTACAAATAGTTTGTTGGGATGGAATGTCTATGTTCAGGGTACTACAGGGTAAAGGAAGAGATTCCTTAGCTATAACCCATGAATACTTAGTTCTTGAAGAAGGTTACTAAACATGTTATGGAATCCTTGTTTATTTAACACAAAGTCTTATATATTGTTCTTAACTATAACAATTAATTGTATTATAAATGCTTCGGAGTTTTAGATTTAATAGTAACTTTGTTCCACAACTTTAATGTGAATTAGGTTTTAGACTATAAGTCTTTTCTTAAATTCCATTGGATGGCTCTGAATGAGAAGCATACATTTAACAAGTTATAAGACTTGATGCTGGTCCACTTAAACAATCTATTAACATGTTTGAGTTTTTTCTTTTAAAATCCTGGACATGGTAAGTTCAATCAATGGCAATACTTCCTTAGTCATTTTCCCTAAATTTCACTTTGATTATGTGTTAATCAGTTAAGAGAACTTGACACACGTCTAAACCTTAAGTTATCCTCTTTTTCCAACCTGTCAGAACGTAACATGGTCTCTGGAGGTGTTTTTCAATGCTTTTTATTAAGTTCCGATGTGGTGGGTTCCGCATTAGCAGAATCAAGATTGCCTTTTGGAGGTGTGACTTCGATCTGACTTTCGACTTGGGACGTCCAAGTCAGAGGGTGATTATGTTCAATGTATATGTAAATCGCTTAAGCTTCGATGCTGAGGTGGCAATGCTGATGTCAACGTTGAAAATGTCATTTGATATTTATTGTTTAGCCAGTGTCGACTCTTGAGGTCCGAACTGTCGACGTCAAGATCAACATATTAACTATGATGGTCATCATACCGGTACCGAATTCTGAGGTCCAACATGTCGACTTTTGGGTCGGCATGACTGTTGTGAATGCAGTTTTGACTTGTGTCGATGTCCGATATTTGACTTCGAAAGAAGCTAGTTTCGATATCGAAACGTCGATATTGGTAAAGTGATTTAGTTATACTTTGCTAGTTTTTTATTTATTTTTGACTCCCGGTGTCGAAAAGGCGCAGTAAATTCGGAAGGAGAAAATGATCCGTCGGGGCTTTTATAATTCTTTTTAATTTGATGATTAACTATATTTAATATTTAATTAATAATTCTAAACTATAATTAACTATGCTTCCGTGCAGTGAGTTGAGTGGGACTAACTATTATTTGTTTAAATAATTCAACTTAATTTATCTATAATATCGATCTATGTTTTAGTATTTTAAATTGGTTTTAGAGCCTTTATAACACTCTTTGTGTGTTTGGATATAGATTGGTATCAATGTAGTTGTGTAAAGTGTGGGTGCATTATAATCTAACTACCCATGAAGTACCAAACTAGATGAAAAATATATATATTGATCCATTTCGGATCACACCTCCCCATTTAGGGATGCTTCAACGATATCCCTAAATGCATCAAGCTTGGAGTTGAATAATGAGAAATCACAGGTCTTTTTATTTAACAATCCTAGGATTTCTCAGAGAAATATCCTAAGGATATTGGGATCCCAAGGGACCTCCCTTCCTTCCAAATATATGGGTGCCCTCCTGGCTAAAGGGGTCATCTGAAAAGTGCCATGAGCTTACTTACTGGACATAATGAGATGAAAGATTGCTAACTAGGTCCTAAGACCTCTTAACCTGGCCAATAGAGTTACGCTTATAAAATTTGTTCTTGAGGGAACGCCGATTTACATGTTTTCAATTATGGCAGCCCCAAAGGTTATCCTCAAATATATAATAAGTCTCCAATGACAATTTTTATAGGGAGGGAATTCAAATAAGAAAAAATTATCTCTGCTCAGCTAGGAGAACACTTGCATACCAAAATCTCAAGGACGACTTGGAATTAGGGACACGGGGAAAAATAATGAGATTCTGGGAGTAAAGATTTGGTGGAACCGGGTGTCCCATAAGGAGGAACCCTTGGAAAAGTTGTGGCATATGAAGTATGCCCCAAATAAATAGAAACAAGATCTTATTCGGTATAATGAGGATATACCAGGATCCCACATATGGAGAACTTCTTTTGGAAATCATAACATTATCCAAGCTCATAGTTTTTAGGATATTTGGGAAGGAGGAAATGCGGAGTTTTGGAACAATGTCTGGCAACAAATTTCTAAACTGACAATGAAAGTGGACATCCAGAGAAGTAGAATCATATCCGAGGAATTGATCTTGGTCAAATTAAACCAATTTTGGGTAGGGAGAGAGGAAGAGGGTGATTTCCATTAATGAAAACCACTAGAGTGGTGGGAGGAGAGATTCCCAGAGGAAGAGATTCCTAGGATTAGGGACTATCTTTAGGAATGATGCATTAAGTTCCAACGGGTCTCAGATAAGTTGATATGGGGATACTTATCAAAAGGAATGCTCGACACTAAGGAGTCTTATGATATATGAACAAACAATGGGGAGAAACAAGAAGAGGCTAGATGGAATACAGTGTGGAATGCAAACCCATGGCCCAAAGTACCTACGTTCATAAGGTTGGTCACACATCGAAAAATTTTAACCTGGGAAAAATTAAAAAAACATGGTATGGTTGGCCCATATATATGCCAAATATGATACCAAGAAGAGGAACATATGAAACATTTATTAGATTCATGCTCCTTTGTTTCAACCGTATGGGATAGAGGGGCAAAGATATTAAGACGATCTAATCGTATTCACAGACAACCTGATCAAACCATCTGAATGTGGGATACAGAGGCCTTCAAGAACCTGATCATAGACTACATTTAGATTATGTTCCCTAGCTTCCAAATATGGAGAGTATGGAGAGAGGGGAATCATAGAATATTTAGGGATAAAAATTCAAATCAACAAAAATTATGGAATATGGATATCCAAGAGACTGTTAAAATGGCCAGATAGGCGGATAAAGATTGGAATATGGATGGCCTGGAAATGAGAATCATGAACGCTTGGGGTCTGACTAAAGCGGATTAAGTTTGGGCTATTGGGAAACACGGGATGTGTTTCCAAGATAGTCCATAGGTCTAGACACACACACACACACACCCCCCCACCCCCCGGATTGATTTTTTAAGCTTAATTTTGATGGAGCTTCAAAGGGTAATCCAAGGTCAGTGGGGTTTGGGGGTGTGATCCGGGATCAGGAGGGAAACGTAATTCACTAAAAAATTTAAACCCAAAATTTGATGAGAAAATCTGACGAAAAAGACTTTGTCGTCGGATTTCACCTTCAAAATTACGAAATTTGATTTTTTTTTAAATTGATATAACGATATGTCGGATTTTCGATGTACGTCGCATATCCGATAAAGATAGAACAACATGTCGTATTTTCGATGTACCTTCGACACATGTTTTATAACAATAACTAATATCATGGCATCAGAGATCCGACGAACAACTAAATTTGAAAATATATAAATCACAAAAACATTCCGACATGTTTGCTATAGAAGCGACGATTTGCGGAAATTATTTTATTCTTCGATCGATAGGTTGCAGAAATAGTGATGTATGGAGCTTGGTTTTTTAAGATCGATAGTCTTCATTCGAGATCTTTGTGAGAAAATGTCAAATAACAATATTCCCGATCCAGACGAACAAAATCGACAATTGCTTGTTAGATTGTGGGATGGACTGAAAAGAAAGGGTGTTGGGAAATGTTATTCTCCATGTAGTCAATGCAAGGGCTTTAAGAGGAGAAGAATAAAGATCACAACAACCAGAAAACACTTTAGGGAACATGGACACGTTGAGGGGGGGGCATGAATATCATCCATTTGTAAGTTTTGCATTATAAATATTTTTATATTGATTGCTTTGGTAAATGTATGTATTATTTTAATATTTCTTATATTAACTTATATCTATTGGTGTTTTCATGTAATTATAAATGAAAGACATCCTACTGCATATCGTCTAGAGGAAGTTCTTTCAGAACAAGTATCAGAGGAACATGGAGTTATGAATAACGAATAACAAGTTACTGATCATATTGAAGAAGATGATCATACTAATAACATAGTTGAAGATGATGGTACAAATACATTGATCCATGATTCATTTAATGCTAGAATGGACGATGGTGATGATGATCATCATGAAAATATTGATGACTTTGATGATGTTCATGATTTACCTCTTCTTGAGAAGGCATGCGAACCCCTTTATGAAGGCTCCAACACAAATACTCTCTCTGCTATATTGTTGATAATGAACTTGAAGGTTATGAATGGTGTTTCAAACATATCAGTCACACGGATGTTAAGGTATGTAAAATATTTCATCACATATATATGATAGTGATAAATATTATCTTTGTTCCTCTTATAATTTTATTGTTAATTCATAATTCAAATTAATACAGATGAAATGTGTTTCATTAATATTATTTATATATTATATTAACTAGATTTTTATTTTTATTTGTTGTAGCTTGATAGCTGAATTTTTGTTACCACCGTCAAATATTTTACCTCGCACATATCGATATTTATCTGTCGTCATGAAAGAAATTGGAATGCAATATGAATCAATTCATGCATGCCCTGATGACCATGTTATGTATTATAATCAACACGAATTTGAAACATAATGTTTGGAATGTCGTATCAATAGATATCGACCAGATCAAGAAACAAAAAAGGTGTCTCACAAGGTTATTTGTTACATTAGAGGAAATTTCAACTCAAAATGGGCCTCCTAAGGAAAATTAATAAAATAATAGTTAAAATAATAAAATAATATTTATTAATTTTGGAGGAAGAAAAGAAAAAACTACTTTTTTTGTTCGTATTTTCGACATATCTCCCTGTTTTTTACTCAAATTTCGATCGAGAGAGCTCGTTGGATGCATAATTAAATTCCGCATCCAACGAGTATCCACTCGGCATACTTTTGACGGGCCCCGCTACCCCAAAAACAAGAAATACCTGAAAAAACGTGATGATGACATCATCATCACGTTTTTTCAGGTATTTCTTGTTTTTTGGGTAGCGAGGCCCATCAAAAGTATGCCGAGTGGGTATTCATTGGATGCATAGTTTAATTCTGCATCCAACCAGCTCTCCCGATCGAAATTTGAGTAAAAAAACAGGGAGATATGTCGAAAATACGAACAAAAAAAGTAGTTTTGTTGATGATATCTATCCCCAAATTTATATTAAAAATTTGTTTAATAGGTGCTCCCTTTTTGAATTTTAAAGAATTTTATTTGGCTAATACATGATGACATGGAATTTGTATTATTTTTGGAAGGCCCATTTTAAATTGAAATTTCCTCTAATGTATTCCCATTGTTCCATGTTTGAAACGACTGTTCAGGTACAAAAACATAGTGCAATTTATGGATTACCATGCAAGGAACAAAATTCAAGATGCCATTATTCGAATGCCTACAAATGGTTCTGCATTTAGAGATATGGAGAAAAAATGGTCTCACTTAAAGAAGAGCTTGTAATCTTAGGATTTCTTTGGCAGCAGATGGTGTCAATCCATTTGTCGAGGTGAGATCTGTTTATTCGGTGTGGCCTATTTTTGTTATCAACAATAACATTCCTCCATGGTTGTCAATAAAGAGGGAACACATAATGTTTTCGATGATTATTCTAGGTATATTGTGTCTACAGTTTTTTTTAATGTAGTGGCATCTCATTTGTCGTATTTTGTTTCCTAATGTCATATATATAATTTGTCTCTTGTGCATGGTTTATATATCTAATTGGTACTCATAATTATATATTTTATATGTTCAAATCAATCAGGTAAGTACCAAGTTAAAGATATGAATGTATATATCAAACCTCTTATTGAAGAGCTATTAAAGTTATGGAATGACATCAATATGTATGACGTATCTAGACCAATACGACAAAGGCAATTTCAATTCCATACAATGCTTGCATGGACAATGCATGATGCTCCAGGGTTAACCCTTTTTTGTGGTTTGTAATTATAAGTTCCACTTTAATTGCATTTAACTTTATGAACTAGTTAATGCATGCACACATGTTTTTTTAAATATTCCATTCATTTTATATATAATTATAATTGACATAGATATTCCATCTCTTTATGTAGGTCTTCAGACAAAGGGAAAATTTACATGTCTAGTTTGTGGTCCTAAGATCAAATCTCGCCGTTCAAAAAGCTTAGGAAATGAATTGTTTGATGAGTATAGGCACTTCCTCTCTAAGAATCACATGTATTGAACTACTGAAAAAAATATCTTCAATGATAAGGAAGAGACTGCATTAAAACCATAGAGAATGAAACCTCACCTATGGAAGTTGCAATATAATAGAAATCGTCAAGGTACGTATGAATCATCGTATATAAAATGTTATTATTTTATTTATTGTGTGTTGTTTACTATAATTGACATTGATTTTTGTAATTTCTTTATACACTACGATTCATGATGGGCATCGTGATCATGGAGGAATTAACGGGCTTCCTAAACAATTCAGTAGGTTGCCCTACTATGAGCACCTAAAAATTGTTCATCTGTTTGATACAATGCATATCGGAAAGAATGTGACTGAAACATTATGGAGAATATTGAATGGAAGGAGTGAGAAAGAAAAAATTGTCAAATTTTGCAAAGACATTCAAGAAGGCAACGATGCAATGAAAGACGCCATTCAATTTCATAACAACGAAGACCAAATTAATATAAACTCGCTTCCATGGATGTTAATGGAGCATCAAAGTAATGTTGTAAAAGAATTCACAGGGAAAATTAAATTTCCCACTGGATTTTGTACGAACATGAAGTATATCATAACAAATAAAGGTGATTTTGCAAGGGTGAAAACGCATGATTGGCATTTTTTCATAAAGATAATTATTATGGTATCCATATAATTATTGCTTTTTTAAATCTAGTGCATATTGTTGTTATTTTGTTTGTCTACTCCTTGTTTGAAAAATGAAACGATTTGTATATTTTTACAGTATGTTCTACCTCTCTCTCTCTCTCCCGAACAACTTCGACAACAATGTCAAACAAGTTATATATAATCTTGGGAAATACATGAGGTAAGTAGCGATTTTTTGCATGTGTTTAGTGTTTGTTTAATTCATCTTAGAACTTATATTTGATTTTTGTGCATCAATTCATGTTATGTAATATAATTTTTTTTTTGTTAAATCTTGTAATTCGTTTGCGTCACTTGTAGATGGCTGTAATCTAAAGAAATCCATAAAGAAGATATAAAGTATTGGAGGAGAGAAATTCCTTGTCTCATGTGTGAAATGCAGAAGCATTTACCTTCGAAATTTTTCAATGCACAGGAACACTACCTCATATACCAAGTTGAGGAGATTGGATTGTGTGGACCTGTGTACTCAAGGTTTATGTGGATGGTTGAGAAGCACTTGAAATTTATGAAGGGTTTGGTTAGACAACGAGCAAGTGTTGAGGTGTCTATGATGGAGAGATATATGGTATACCAAAACATGTTGTATATTAGTGAATATATTCCTAATTTACGTCGCATTTGTGATTCAGAATCCAATAACAATTTTGAAGGGGAGTATCTGAAGGGAAAAGGTAGATCGAGGAATGTGAAAGGTAATTACTAGATAGTGAATATTAATTAATATAATACATTTGAATGTTGATTTTTATGTATATATATCATACACATTCTATTTTTATATTCAATATATTGCATCAATTAAGAGTGTATACTTTGTTAAGCGAATATACATTTGTATTGAATTTTAATTTTAATGTCATCCAGAAGTTGGTCGAGAGTGAGATGCACTTCATTTATACATCGCAAACAATATTGACTGGATGAATGTATGGATTGAAATATATGAACAATTTGGTCATGGAATATCATGGGAAGTTGTGGCTTCATTGGTTAAAGCAACACATCACAATGGAGATACCAATCTTACACAAAGGGAAATCGATTTAGCATATGGTTTAAAAGATAAGTAGGCAAGCATATTAATCAATCACACTATTTTTTTGCAAACATATTGATGTAAGAGTTGTTTTTTTCCATGTATGGCATAAACATGCGCTTAATCATAAATATTGGATCATTGTGTAATATTTTTGTGTATGGATTGTTGTAAGTAAAAACACCATAAGGCTATGTGGTGCAATGGCTATAGATATTGCATCAAAAGGTTGGATGAATAAAACATCAGATTGTGGGATATTTGCAGTCTTTGAGGTGACCAATGTTTCCTCTAGAAGTGACAGACATCCTGACCTCTTAGAAAATCGATACTATGGGTATCTAGAAGATATTCTTGAGTGTGACTTTAACTCCTTCAAGGTTGTTATGTTCGTTGTCAAATGGTACATGTTACGACTGAATCAACATGATCCTGATAAAACTATTATTGAATATGCCAATGGATTTACCATGGTAAATACAAGGTTGTTTGAGCCAGGACCATAGCCATATGTTCTTCCAAGCCAATGTGAACATGTATTTTACTTTTAGGTTCTGGGTAGAGTGGGTTGGTCATTTGTTGTGAGACACGATCCAAGGGGAAGGTTGGTAATGTATAACATAGAGGAAGGTAATGAAGAGGGTCTCGAAGAAGTCTAGACGATGTTGAAGATGATCAAGATGAGTTAAATGATCATGTTCCAAAAGAATACTTCGAAGAATTAGTTGAATCAGATGATGTAGCATATAATGTCCATGAAGATGATATTGATGATGACATGATGATCGTAACTGACATCAATGATGATGATGATATGACCAATATTTACAATGTTGACTCTGGATTGGATGATATAGATGAGGACTTGGATGAATAATATGATGAAGTCCATTGAAGATTATAAAGGGGCATCAGATATCTGACCGAAATTACATTATAAGTAGTCTGAAGTCCGATATAAGTTGTCGTCAATGGTATGGCGAGGTCGTCAGATTCATCATCATATTCATCATCGTCATCATCATCATCATCACCATTTTCATCACCATCATCACCATCATTGTCGTCATTATCACTGCCACCACCACCACCATCATCATCTTCAGCATCATCGTCGTCGTCGTCGTCGTCACCCTCTTCCTCATCAACATATTCATCATCGTCATCGTCGTCGTCATCACCATCTTCATCATCGCCATCATCGTCATCTTCATCATCATCATCATCACCATCATCTTCATCTTCATCATCATCATCATCATTTTCGTTGTCGTCGTCGTCATCACCATATTCCTCATCATCATATTCATCATATTTATCATCGCCATCATCATCATTGTCATCACCCTCTTCCTCATCAACGTCTTCATCATCATCGTTGTCATTGTCATCACCCTCTTCCTCATCAACATCTTCATCATCTTAATCATCATCATCATCGTCATCACCATCATTGTCATCGTCATCATCATCATCATCATCCTCGTCATCACCCTCTTCCTCATCAACATCTTCATCAGCATCGTCTGATTCATCATCATATTCATATTCATCATCATATTCATCTTTATCATCATCATCATCTTCATCATCGTCGAATTTATCACCATCATCGTCGTCATCATCATCTTCTTCTTCTTCTTCATGCTCATCATCATCATCATCATCATCATCATCATCATCACCATCATCGTCGTCGTCGTTGTCGTCATCATCTCATCATTGTCGTCGTCATCACCCTTTTCCTCATCAACGTCTTCATCATCTTCATCATCATCATCGTCGTCGTCATCGTCACCCTCTTCCTCATCAACATCCTCATCATCTTAATCATCATCATTGTCATCACTGTCATTGTCGTCATCGTCATCATCATCATCATTGTCATCACCCTCTTCCTCATCAACATCTTCATCATCTTCATCAGCATCGTCATCTTCATCATCATCTGATTCATCATCATATTCATATTCACCATCATCTTCATCTTTATCATCATCATCATCGAATTTATCACCATCGTCGTCGTCATCATCATCATCATCATCATTGTCTTCATAATCCTCGTCGTCATCGTCATCATCATCTTCCATCATCATGTTCATCTTCATCGTCGTCGTCATCTTCATCATTGTTGGATTCATCACCATCACCATCACCATCATCATCATCATCATCATCATCATCATCATCATCATCCTCATCATCATCTTCACCATCGTCAGATTCATCACCATCACCATCATCATCATCTTCATCATCATCATTATCCTCATCATCATCATCCTCATCGTCATCATCCTCATCGTCACCATCATCATTTTCATCATCATCGTAATCTTCATCATCATCATCACCCTCTTCCTCATCATCATCTTCATCATCATCATCATCGTCGTCATCACCATCTTCATCATCACCATCATCACCATCATCGTCACGATCATTGTCATCATCATAATCATCATTGTCATCATCATCAACATCTTCATCATCTTCGTCATCATCATCATCGTCATCACCATCATCATCATCATTATCATCATCATCCTCTTCCTCATTAACATCTTCATCATCTTCATCGTCTCCATCATCATCAGATTCATCATCTTCTTCATCATCCTCATTGTCATCATCTGCATCATTGTTATCATCGTCGTCGTCGTCACCATAATCACCATCATTGTCGTCGTCATCACCACCACCACCATCATCATCATCATCACCCTCTTCCTCATCAATATCTCCATCATCATCATATTCTTCATCATCATCATCGTCATCGTCATCACCATCTTCATCATCATCATCTTCTTCATCATCACCATCATCGTTGTCATCATCACCCTCTTCCTCATCAACATCTTCATCATCTTCATCATCTTCATCATCATCGTTATCACCCTCTTCCTCATCAACATCATCATCTTCATCACCATCGTCATCTTTATCATCGTCGTCTTCATCGTCTTCATCATCATCATAATCATCAGCGTCGTTTTGATCGTGATCGCCATCATCATCGACGTCATCATCATCATCGTCGCCATCGTCGTCACCATAATCATCATCGTCATCACCATCATTGTCATCACCATCATCATCATCACCATCATCACCATCACCATCATCATATCATTATCATCATCATCGTCGTCATTGTGATCACCCTCTTCTTGATCAACATCTTTGTTGGAGAAGTAATACATCCTTAGTACATAGTTTTGACCTTAAGCTAATTTTATTTGCCCACATGCAATGATATCCTATGGTTTAGACTTATGAGAGTTAATTATGCTAAATATCTGGTTATTTTGGACTATTCACACCTACAACAACACCCTAGTTTGGTCAACCCAACCCATGTGCTTCCTCATTAATGCATTGGGACACTACCTCCTTGATTTGTGGGGTCCAGGTTTGACCAAGTGCGCTAGTGGTGTATCTGGCTTGATTTGGCTCTCCTAGGAGCATTTATTTCCACCTAGAGCACCCCACTCACCTCTATATTCTCACCCACACATGGTCAGGACCCATTAATGACCCATCACAGTCCACCAATGTTCACATGAGGTTTCGTGACTGTTTGGGCTAAGTTGGAGCTCCTTTGGTCCACCTAGGGGGGATTGTGGTCAAATCTCACCATGACACGTGTACAACTCCAATTGGCTTCCAAAGCCTCTCAAATTTGTCCAATGTACTAAAAATATGTATCATACACATTTTCAAGGTGTGATGTAATATAATGGTTAGATATTAGCACCTTTCACATGTGCTATTCAAGTTGTTTTCAGTCTCTTTGTTTTTCTCTTGCATGTTTTGTCAAACACTTTGATGGTGAAATTGTTCTAGCTCCTAGATCCAACTTGAGAAGCAATTTCTCACATGGTATCAGAGCTAGTTGGAGTTGCAACTAATCTTGTGAGGTTGAGTTGCTATTTAGGACATATTTCTAGTTTATGTGAGTGTTTTTCATTGCAGGTTTTTACAACAACTTCCTGGATTCGAAAGTTGTTCCTCTCCTTTCTCCATTCAACTATTCTGAATGGAAGTCGAATATGTGTGCATATCTCAAGAGGCAATGTCTCTATAATGTGTCCATTGGTGTTGTGAGAGAACCAGAGTCCTTTCAAGAGAAGGATGCTTGGCTTAATGACAATGATAGAGCCTATGGAACTATGTGTCTAGCTATACCTCCTACAATGCGCTACATCCTTGATTCTACTGATTACGCATTCCATCTTTGGAGAAACCTAGATGAAGCTCTTGGCATGCAGCAAGAAGATGTGAGATATATGGAGAGCAAACAAATGGGAACCTCCTTATGCGTTCTTCCTATGATATCGGCCTCATGCATTTCTCAAGAAGCTGTTCAAAATGAAGAAGAAGAAGTAGCCAAATATTCATCAAATGATCCAACTCAAGTTTCTTCCTCTGGGGATTCCTCTTCTTGTCAAGAAGCTATGTTTCATGAAGAGAGCATATGAGTTTCTTCCATCACTACTGTTGAATATTTATCTATCCATTCTACACCCTTCTCCTCTATGTCTTATGTTACAAATGGGCAAGATGTATTGCTAGTTGATGCTCATAGCGAGCCTTCTCTGGAAGATGGGTTTTCTTCACATGAGAGTATTGGTTCGAAATATGATTAGGTTTAGATGTCAAGTGAATATATCTCATTGCTTCACACTATTTTTCCCATATATCCCTCTACCATCACTAGTAGAGTTCCTTCAAGTTCATATGAATATGGAGAAGCCTTTTCCATCACAATGACACATTTGGGACTCTTGTTCCACATTCTTGCATCTGATTACAACCTTCATTCGAAGTTGATGCTTCAATATCCTTATGACTCGCTTGGGGTCACCTATTCTTAAGCAATTTCTGTCTCTTTCAGGCATGGCATCCTGTTTGGTTCGAAGTTCAAGTATGAAGAGCACCATTCGTTGTCCCATAAGTGCATTTTAGTTGCTCTACATGGTCTAAGGATTTATCATGCAGCTACTCCTGAGTTGGTTGAGCGCATTCCACTTCTTCCCAAGAAGAAGATTCCTCTAGACATTTTTATTTAGTTTGGAGTATATGCAGATTTTGTTTCTATATCATAATCCATTTTTGGAGGGGAGGTTTTGTCCCATGAGGTTTTCCTCCTTACCTCTATTACATGGATTAATAAAATTTGTAAAAGGTGACGTGTGCCTTAATTTCCAAGGCCTCAAAATCATGGTAAGTACTAAGTCTAGATT
This sequence comes from Pseudotsuga menziesii, assembly GCA_001517045.1. NCBI lineage: Eukaryota > Viridiplantae > Streptophyta > Pinopsida > Pinales > Pinaceae > Pseudotsuga > Pseudotsuga menziesii. The sequence continues at coordinate 372,034 of LPNX010836967.1, read as the reverse complement.
AAGGGGGGGTGTTGGAGCAGTGATACATCCTTAGTACATAGTTTTGACCTTAAACTAAGTTTATTTTCCCACATGCAATGATATCCTATGGTTTATACTTAGGAGAGTTAATTATGCTAAATATCTGGTTATTTTGGCATGTTCACATATACAACAACGTCCTAGTTTGGTCAACCCAACCAATGTGCTTCCTCATTAATGTATTGGGGCGCTACCTTCTTGATTTTTGGGGTCTAGTTTTGACCAAGTGTGCTAGTGGTGTATATGGCTTGATTTGGCTCTCCTAGGAGCATTTATTGACACCTAGAGCACCCCACTCACCTCTATATTCTCACCCATGCATGCATGACAATGACAAGTTGCACAAGCACTTTGGTCACCTACACTATGTAGCACTTCCTCTATTGTAGGATATGGTGTAGGGATTTCCGTACATCAAGATCAAGAAGATTGGAGTGTGCAAGCATTGTGCACTTGGCAAGCATCCAAACACTTACTTCCCAAGTAGTCAACAAATATTAAAGGATATTCTTATTTGTATACATTCAAAAGTATGTTGATTGATGTTACCATCTTCACTAATAGGCGGTATGCATTATGTATTAAGTTTAAATCATTTCTGGATAATCGAACATGTAAAAGGATAAAGGGGTTTCATTCTAACAATAGAGGATGGTACACCTTCACATAATTTGATTCCTTCTGCATGGATGTAGTAATTAAGATGGAGTTCATAGTACCATACAACCCACAACAAAAAGGGGTTGATGAGAGAAATAACCAATCCATCATTAAGAGATCCAAATCCATGATCCATGGCATGGATATGTCGATGTTCTTTCAGTAGATACATGTAACACACCAATATACACTATCAATCGATTTCCTTGCATGTTTTTGAAGGATGACACCCCAGAGGAACCTTAAATACCGATAATCCTCAAGGATCGATTTTTTTTGTATTTGGTTGTCATGTTTGTATTCATTCTCTTGATAAGAAGAGAATCAAATTTGAACCCTCAAGAATCAAAGGTATTTTTGTTGGTTATAATGAGACCTCCAAGGTTTACCATATCTAATTTCTTATTGAAAGGAATAAAATTATGAGCATATATGAAATTTTGATGAGAAAGAATGGTCCTAAAAGTCTTTGGATCCTTCTCCAAAGATCGAGGAAGGTGAAAATCTCATTGTCCCAAAAGATAATCTGAAAGAGAAGTTATAATCAAATCAACAAGTTTCTAGTGAGGAAACAAAGACCTCACTACCATGTAGTTCAACTAGCAAGTCAAAATGGATTACCAAACTTTGCAAGGTGCATAAGAATAAATATTACAAATTCTCGTAACTCTAGATAATGCTAGAATAGATCATAGAGATACGCATAATAACACAATATGGTATATGATTAATTGGTGTGATTATTACATTGGAATTCAACTCCTTATATATGATTACTCATGGGGCAAATAATTTCCACTTACGAATATGGGATAGATTTGTGTTACATAAAAAGTACAAGAGCATAACTAAGTCTTAAGGTGACTTTTATTACGACATGTAAGCCTTATGTCATAACACCGCTTCTCAAGGATTACATTAGTGAAACTTCAAACTAACCGAAAGAAAACAAACATTGACTCAAAACAAAATATTAAAAGTAATTCAAAACCAAATATTTTTTTGAAAGCTTCTTCTTTGAAAATAGTCCTTGGACTAGGTAGAGATCAACTAAGTTTACTTATAACCCTCATAAAGGTGTATCTCCTAATTTGAATTCATGATTTTTGAGATTCCACCTCCACAACCATCCATGTTGAGCTACACCCACAGTGCTCCATCAAGTTGTCTCATGACCAAGCTAGTAAGCATATAATTCCCAAGATCCACAAACACCCAAAATATATATGTATTTATACATGGTGAACTATATTTAAATTACATACATTCCTATTTTTGAAGTGCGAGATTATTAAAATGCGTAAAATGACTTTTCTTCAACTAGGTCAACCATTGTCTACATTGGGTGGATATTCAACATTTCTTCAACTATGCCATCACCATTGTTTGCATCTAGTGTATATTCAACAATGGATACATTATATATATATGGTTCATCCTTTATTTTTCCCTTGATAACATCATTGGCCTAAAATATACATGTCCAAGATGTGTGACCCATTTTCTTGCAATAATAATTTTCCATATCCCCCTTGTATTTAGTTGATATTTTATGATTGTATCTTGAGTACAATGCATTATCAAGTTGAGAGTCATCTTTTGTATTCCCTACAATGATTCACTTTTCTTCAACCAAGAGAGTAGTAATCATGTCTTCCAAAGTTTGAAAAGACATTTCACTAAGAGTAAAAATGACATTATTATATTTAGAGGTAAGATTGTTTAACAAATTGACTTTGGTGTTCTCTTTTCCCATCATAACTGTCACGTCCCCTCCCGTCTACCAGAGAGGGAACGCGACCATGCTGATATCGATCCGGGAAAACTAGCCCCATAAACATAAAATAAAATGCATTGAAGTAAAAAAACATACACATACGCATAAATCATTAATATATAGCAGAAGAAAAATACATTCATTCAACACATTTAACATGTTCATATTAATCAATAAGCACATATAGTTACAAAGATAAAATAGACAAGAGATACTTATCTTAGACAAAGCATGTCCCGCAACCAGCTACGTCACTGCAATGTTCCACCCAACCATAGGCCAGCGTGCTCATCAATCTCTCAGCAACACTGCCACCCCCGAGTTGGGCATGATTCCCACAAGGAATAAGGGAACACTAGCAGACTCACACATAGCTAAGGATTTATCAAAATTCATCCAATCCAACACAGTTGGGTTTATCAGGCTACAAAGGAGTTGGAAAGGCTGACTGCTTGGTTAGTGAGCTCAACCATAGAGCTATGGACACATGCACTAGATCTAGCATGGCTTCTAAAACATCTACACACCCAACACAAGGAGCATCCCCTTCTCTGCTACACAGTCCCTCGGGCTATGCCTTCCTTTCCAGTGCTATTCAGGGTGTGCAAAAAAGAAAACCAGCCCCCTAGATCTGTCTATGAGGTTCCTTCTCACACTAGTTTTATCAAGCTAGTTCATACCCCATTTCCACTCCCAAACCGGTTCAGAGACCAAACAAAGATGTACACACAACAATTACAGTTATGGGATTGAAGGAAAACATCACAGAGGCCAAAATCGGGAATGGCAATTGAGTAAAACAGCTCATCCTGTGCAATTTGATTTTCAGAGTCGTTTATGGCCCTAACGTGGCCAAAACGAACTCAACAACACCCAAAAATTGTGGGTCTCTTCTCCCACTCGTTGTGCAACCCAAAAATGTTTTTCCCAACAAGGTAATGAGGAAAACAACCACAAAAACGCCCAACGGAGAACCCAACCACTGACTGTTAGCAAAACAACTTCCCAGCCATGGGGAAAAAACACAGGAAGCTGCAAAAACGTGAATGAGAGTGCCCAGGAGGTTCAAAAACGTGGGGAATACAAAAACGTGGATGCATGAGGGAATGGGCAACATTTTTGGGCAATAGCTTGCCCCATAAGTCAAAATCATGTTTCCCAAAAACTGATGGCTTCTCCCATTCGAATTTGGACTGCCATACCTTGCCCATCCCATGCAATAACCAACACAGCCAACTTCTGGCATTAATAAATGATTGGGTGAATAAGACAAGAAAGGTAGTTGACAGTTTGATGGGTTCTCCCTTTGACATTTGGCTTTTCCCCATTGGCCCAAGGGTTTGAATATCCCCCCCTTATCCTTAGGAAATCATGCCCCCATCTCATTATTGTTGCATTGACATAGCTGTTTGTGGGTTTTTAGTTAAATTGCATATTTACATGATGTCCAAAATTATAATGTGCCGGCTAGTGCAAAATACCACTGGCAACGATTTTTAATCACCGAAACAAAAAATGCTAAATCGATGGTGGGGCTTTTTCCTTTAGCTCCACACCACGATTAAATACAATGTTTACATCATATACATTTCATGCAAACGGGGTCAAAACCAGGGTGTTACAATAACTTTGAGTTTTACTAGTTTTCTAATGAGATATCACAAATTGCTTATGTGGTTAGATAGTGACTTCAGTAGACATCTTGAATTTGATCAATTTAAACTTCAAAAAAAACTTTACATTCACTAGTTTTTATCTAAACAATGTATTCAAACTATACCATATTTCCTTATATTACTTTTCCAAATCCATATGATGTAACTCTAGATATGAGAGGGAAAATCCAATAATAGATTTGTCTACTTTTCCGTTATGATGATTTATTGGAATCTGTAATTGATTTCTCGGTCCCTTTTATTATTCCCCACTAGTTTTTATAAATCAATTGCATCTGAATTGTTACTTTCCATCCATGGAAATTGAACCCATAATATTCTTGTAATGGGAAATCCATTGGAAACATGAACTATATGTCAATCCTACGAATAATATTGTCAAAACCAAACAAATATGTATGGAAATACTTCCAATAAAATAAAATAAAAGTTCTATTGGAAATCGATGAGAATCTAGTTTTCAACCAAGCCTTTTTAATTCTTCAAATCATCATTAAATGAAATATAAGAGCATACAAATATTTTTAAGAAAAAACCCATATCTTTAATCTACATGATTATCCCTGTGTTTTATGTTGATCTAATACCATATCACAAAAGCTAGAAAATATAGATGGTGCTACATCACAAAACACATTAGACATATATAGACAATAACACAATAAGATATTACAAATAACTAGTGTGCTTAATACATAGGAGTTCACCTTCTTATATATGATTACTCATGAAGCAAATAATTTCCACTTATGAATGTGAGATAGATTGATTTACATAAAAAGTACAAAAGCATAACCATGTCTTAAATTTTCTACGTGTTGCACTTATGTCTTCTCTCATTAATACAAAGCCTTCCAACTATGACAAGACAGTGGTTGAGAAAGTGTGGTAGGATGCCATAATTGAGGAGTAAAATTTCATTATAAATTATGGAGTCTAGGAGATTGCTTCAAGGATGATTAGGAAATATGTGATAGATCCCATATGGTTGTTCAAGATTGAGCATGCAACTAATTGGAGTATAAATAACTACAATCTAGATCCATGGCTAAAGGATTCTCCCAAAAAGATGGACTACGATGATACTTTTGTTCATATTGCAAGATATATTTCTATCAAAACCATTGTGTCCATTACATCATGTTTTGGTTGTCTTTTATACTACATGGATGTGAATATTGTATTTTTTGAATGGTGTTAATGAAAATGAAGTGTACATAAATCAATCAATAGGATTTGATGTTCATGGGCATGAGACCCATGTTTGCAAGTTGAAGAATATCATTTATGCGTTGAAACAACCACCACATGCATGGTACTCAAAGATTGATGAATACTTACTAAATTTGGGCTTCTCAAAGACTTGTGCATATTTTAAGCTTTATTATTTGTACAATAAATATAATCCACGTGTCTTGGTATTGTATGTAACCATATGTTTTTTTACAAGTAGTTCTAAAAACACAATTGTGTAATGCAAAAGAAGTTGGACAACAAATTTGACATTAAGGACATTGGCCTAATGCATTACATTTTTGGTCTATAGGTTTAGTAGGGTGAAAATGTTGTTACGGAAAAAAATTCCTATGGATTGGGGTGTACCACAACAGATAAACCACAGAAATCAATCCCTTCCCCATATGCAAGAGAAATACAACATCTAACACTAAAGGATCTCGAAACATACCTTATTCCGGACAGTTGTAGTAGATCCCCGTTGAGCTTTTTCCAATCCTGCTTGCGTTAGCAATTTACTCTCAACAACAGTAAACAAGGCAAGCATGCTATATAATATAGTGTTAGGCCTACTCTAGCATATATAATCCTTGATACAAGCAATTAAACACATCCATGGATTCAATATTCATTTAAATGCTCATCATTGGACAAGAAAAGATATTTCTATTAAATAAATCAGAGATTACATAAGTGACAACCTCTGTCAGCACATCTACGAACCAGAGAAACTGAGTCCTCCACCTGGGCCTCCACCACCTCAATCCTCCATCTCTCAATAGCAAGCTCACAAGAAAAGGCAAGCTTGGGAAGAACACAAAGTGCTCCAAGGGACAAAGGGATGTAAACTCAAGTACAAGCAATCTACGACAACAATGGACTATAGTTTTCTTGCTCTTCAATTCCTCCTCTTCAATGTATCCAAAGGGTTCCCTATATAATGCTTCAATGGGGTAATGGAAGGTCAAATCCGAGCGATCTCGAGGCATATGGAAGGCCAAGAGACAAGTGATTCGGATCCACATCAAGAAAAACTCCAAAAATATTTGGAGTTTTGCACACATCCCGATGTACGCGGGTTTAAGAGTAATATCCACGTATATATGCGAGAAAGAGATTAAAAGTCGCGTACAACAAATAATGAGTGTTTTTAGGGATAATCTTGGAAACATAAAAGGTACAAAAACAGTCCATGGGGTCCAAAGAGTCTGCAGAGGGACAGGGAAGGCCATAAAAGTGTGATCAACCATGTGTTGTAAAATCAGCTGTAACAAATGCCCCCTAATGTGTGAGGTCAGAGGGGTAACATGATGGCCGAAATACATTGTAAATCCATCCCAGAAGTGGAGTGATGAAGAACCAGGTGGAAGAACCAGCCATCCAACAGTATAATAAAATAATCAAACTCTGCACATGACTGCAAATACATATAGCAATCCCGAATACATAAGAATACAATGGCCATGAATAGGCATGATATACAAACCGTGACATGTGTGGTCATCGCCATGTACAATATATAATAGATCAGAATCTCCATAATGAAGATATACAAAGGACCAAGATCTCCATGAAAGCTGAAGATATACCATGGATCAAGATCTCCACAATGGCTGAAGATATCTGACATACACTAGAATCAATTCAAGAGAGATGAAATCTCATGAACACTGGCACGATCAAGGAGGTAGCATATACAAAATGCCACCAATCTGGAAAGTCTTCTACACAAATCGCTACGAGTACATGTCCTACTATGTGAATAGAGGTGTCGAGGTCAAACATGGTAGTCCATCGTCTGATTACCGGTCATTGATGTATATCGATAACAAACGCAAGATCACCCATCGATAATGGAAATGGGAATCAAAGTACTAGAGTGCAATCTAACAAGTGCGAATAAATGTGTTGAGGTCAAACACTTAGAAGAATCCATCGATCAGGGGACATTGATGTATTCCCAAAACTATCAATAGAAAGAGACCCTACCACTGATGACTGTAAGTCTCAAGGCACTCAAATGACTCTAGACTCCTATCCCAAAATAAATGATCTGAAGTCGATGGGATGGAATCCGTTGGAAGGATGGCATTAAGGCATCCCCCATCAACCAACGCAAGGTACTCAACAACGATATATAATGTGGAAGGACTCGAACAAGATGTGCACGAACCAGTAATAATACAGGGAATGGCCGACATGCAAAGTCAAGACAACTGAGGAATGGCCGACTCAGGCTTCAACTTCCTTCGAACAAGAGCATAAAGGCAAATGGTGACTGAATGTAGGCAACATAGAATCGATATACAAAACTAGGACATCTCTACGACACATGAGGCATCGATAGAGGCTCCATAGGGACTGGAAGCTTAACCAGTCGGTGGAGATAAACTCAAAGAAATGAGTGCAGCTCTTAAATTCAAAATACTAACCCAACTAACAGATGTGATATACAGTGCTCTGTTCGAAGGTGACACGACTCGACTGCTGCCAAAGATAACATCTTTTCCTGTCCAGCTTTTTGGTTTTTTGGTTTTTTTTGGACTTTTTCAAATATTTTGAAAAGCTTGAAAAAGAATAAAAGTGCTTTATAGTTACAAATCTAAGAGGAGACGAGTGTCAAGGGGAAAACAAACTAGTTCCAAGAAGTGGAACATACCTGTGCTCAATGCAAGGAAACATGTGCATGATAACGAAACTCGGGGGAAATTCCCCTCCTGGTAAAAATGGGGAATCAAGCTGCAAAAGATATATAAAATGGCTCTGGTTGACTAGACATGAGACAAGCTCGAGCTATATGGCTGATAATCAAAGTCAGGGAAGTCGGCATAAGGCTCAATAAGGCAAGCAAAACTCTTGATAGTGCAATTACAACTTTACATATACAAGGGAGTCCCAAGGAAAAGGCCAGCATAAATGTCAAGAGGAGTATGAAGCTCTTGCTCAAAGTCATGGTGGTACTATACAAAAGACTCCCACACCCTAAAGGAGAAATGTCGGCATGGGCACCAAATGCAATACAGGATCTAACTAGGGTACCCATGTATGGTAAAGCTCTACAATTCACAACATGTCACTTCTAAAAGCAGCAAGAAGGTTCTGTGACAAGATAGAATGGGTTCCTACCTAAGGTTAAAATCAAACGGTCATAAGGTTATGCAAAATGCAAGCGATGTGAAATCCTAACATATATGCCAATTTAGACATGATACCTGTGATAGGAACGAATGGGTCGAAACCTTGAAGAGAGTGTACAAAAACTGGACCCTACATGACAACCATATTAAGTCCAAAACAACCCAAAATAGTCAATAAAGAATCCAAACTATAGGATATAGGGAGGAATGATCATGACAACTGCACCCAAAGGAAACTTATGCGCTGAACGATGGGACATAAGAAGGAAAGTAAGGTGTAGACCCAACGTTCACGCATCCACTACCACCCCTGTGAGGGTGCCCACCGATGTAAGGACCGAGGAAATGGAGTCAACATCCTCCACAAATGGAGAAAAGGGTGGAGTGTGACCACTCCCAAGTCTATGAGCACAGTAAGGGGCTGTGATGCCCCCAAGTCCGACACCAGGGTACGTACTAGGACCAAGGACGGGTGATAGGATACCAATCATGCCAAAAAATAAAAGGATCTGAACTCAAGAGAGCATAAATACACTCAAGTAACCGTGATCCCAAAGGCCAACTAGTGCACAAAGAGCACACTCCTAAGAAAATCTATAGCCAAAATAAAAATAAACCAAGGGGAGGATATATGAGCTCCCGAATGCAGCAGGTATGTCTCGCCTAGGAGAGGCTCAAAACTCCCATACACTACAAGCGGAGGTACGTAACCAATTATAGTGGACCTCAGCTTCAACGCATAAAGAGACTGTGCTATCCGACCTCTACCTGGCCGAGACACCTACAGAATAACCTCTGCAAGTACGCCCTTGTGATACCTAGGTAAGGAAACTAAGGTCACCCCAATATAACCAATGCTCAGGTGGGCAGTCGCAGGCGGGATTGATCGTATGGGCAGGGTAGCAAAGCCTGAAACTCTCATAAGAGCCCCCAGATATGAAAACAGTCCTAGAAATATCTTCGGTGCTCACAGAAAGTGACCAGGGGTCATCCCAATCACAATCGTGGGCACTGCCTCGTGCTTAACTCTCATGTTAGAGGAGCATCCTGAGAAACACTAATTATACCGAGGGTTTAACTCTCTCACCTAGACAGACACCTAATTGTTTTATTTAGTGGTCTTGGAGAATTGACTTACAATGAACTATTCCAAGACCCTAAAACCTAGTCTTGTTTGTGAACCCTATAAAAGAAAAATGTGTAGTTCATTTTATTAAAACGTTGATTTTAATTGGTTGTGATTACTCAAAGGGTAATGATCATGCAACTTATGATGTTATGACACAACATGAAGTAAAATGCACACCTAACAATCAATGCAAATGCACTGTGTCGAATGAAGAACAAGATATGCTACTACGTGAAGTGCAAAAATTTTCCTTCAAATGAATATGCAATCATTCCTATATGAAAACGTAAATACAACTCCCATCCAAGCAATCCAATGCAAGTACTTCCTCAAATCCATATCTAAGATGCAAATAAGAATGCAACTAATGTATTTTTCACTATAAAAGGAAAGGAAAAATGCAATAAAATTCATTTAAAACTCTCAGTCTCTGCAGCAAGTATAAAACACAAGCCCAACAAGACACCAAGACAAAAATAGTAATGCACTAATGGCAAAACAAAAAAGGAGATAAATGACTACAAATAATTCAAAGTAAAATCAATGAAAAAATAGTCTCTGGTCACAAAAGAAGCATCCATCATACAACATCAGAACCCAAGAAGACCCAACCACACTCACAACCCACCCAACAACTTCCCACAACATCAAACTCAACCAAAAGGGAGGAAGTACGCAAATGTTTAAAGAACAGCTGCGTATGTATGCGACTTTTGACCAAAAAGCTGCATGTATATGCGGATTTTGGCCAAAAACCTGCATGTATACGTGACTTTTGGTCCAAAATCCACGTATGTACACGACTTTTGGCCCAAAATCCGCGTATGTACGCGACTTTTGGCCAAAAACCTGCGTATACAGAGAAGACAGTCGTAAAAAGTAGGAAAAGGGTCAAACCAATAAAGGGGAGTGTCAATGGATGAACATACCATAAAATGTGACACAGAAATGAGGAGAAATAGAGAGAAAGTCAATAATATCAAGCACTTGTGCCCCCAAACCCCAAAGAAAAACAAGGAACTTCCCCAATATGGTCGCTAATTCTGTTACAGAGAAAACTTCATATGGCTTGGGGTGTACCCCAACAGACAGAGAAACCGCAGAAATCAATCCCTTCCCCATATGCAAGAGAAATACAACATCTAACACTAAAGGATATCGAAACATACCTTGTTCCGGATGGTTGTAGTAGATCTCCGTTGAGCTTTTTCCAATCCCACTTGCGTTAGCAATTTACTCTCAACAACAATAAACAAGGCAAGCATGCTATATAATATAGTGTTAGGCCTACTCTGGCATATATAATCAATGATACATAAGCAATTAAACACATCCATGGATTCAATATCCATTTAAATGCTCATCATTGGACAGGAAAATATATTTCTATTAAATAAATCAGAGATTACATAAGTGACAACCATTGTCGGCACGTCTGCAAACCGGAGAAACTGAGTCCTCCACCTGGGCCTCCACCACCTCAATCCTCCATCTGTCGATCGCAAGCTCACAAGCAAAGGCAAGCTTGGGAATAACACAAAGTGATCCAAGGGACAAAGGGATGCAAACTCAAGTACAAGCAATCTACGGCAACAATGGACTATAGTTTTCTTGCTCTTCAACTCCTCCTCTTCAATGTATCCAAAGGGTTCCTTATATAATGCTTCAATGGGGTAATGGAAGGTCAAATCCGAGCGATCTCGAGACATATGGAAGGCCAAGAGACAAGTGATTTGGATCCACATCAAGAAAAACTCCAAAAATATTTGGCCTTTTGCACACATCCCGATGTACGCGGGTTTAAGGGTAATATCCATGTATATACGCGAGAAAGGGATTAAAAGTTGCTTACAACAAATAATGAGTGTTTTTAGTGATGATCTTGGAAACATCAAAGGTACAAAAATAGTCCATGGGGTCCAAAGAGTCTACAGAGGGACAGGGAAGGCCATAAAAGTGTGGTAAAATCAGCTGTAACAATGAAGTCTTCCTTGGGAAAGGGACTACACAATGGAGATTCAAAAGACACTTCATATGATTGATTCCAAATCTTTGGCCACTCCTATGGTTCCAAATCTAAAATATTTGTTGATTCAAATTCTAGTTTGCTTGTTCATACTTCATATAGGTAGTTGATTGGATCCTTAATGTATCTTTTGAATACAAGCATCAATATGTTTTGAAGTTAATACATTGAGACATTGCATGATTGAACCTTGATAGTGTCAATGGAAAGTTGCCAAGCATGTGCTTAGATACTCAATGGGAACAATGTCGTGTAACATTTGGCATGAGGTACGTAGGAGGTGGTGAGTTTTTTTTGCATGGTTTTGTTGATTCTCACTGGATAGGGGATGAAAGTACTAAGAAGAGAACTTCTAGTGTGTGTCTCATCTTAGGCATAGGTATGATTCCTTTGTTTAGTAGAAAGTAGCAATGGGTGCACTCAAATCAATAGAAGAAAAGTATATGATAGCCTCTTCTACATGTTGTGACACCATAAGTCTATGCAAGTTGATAAAGGAGTTAATCAATCAGATGTTGGAGCCCACTACTGTTTACTGCAACAATCCAGGTTCCATCAAGCTCTCTAAGAATCTAATGTTTCATGATCACTCCAAGCACATTGATATTTGGCACCCTTTCCCAAAGGATGAGTTTAGAAAGGAGCAATGCCTCTTGATTATGCTCCTTTAGATTTACAAGTGGTTGACATTTTGATAAAATCCCTCGATAAGGAAAAGTTTGAGATATTGAAAAAACTTGGTTTGGTGGAAAACACCTTCCTTGCAAAGAGGGAATATTAGTTTTACCTAGTTGCTTCAAGTTTTTCTCCTTCAACTATGGCATATTCAACCGATCCATTTTAATGATGGATACTTGAATATAGCTTGTTTGTTGTTGGAGAGGTTACACATTAGAGAGATTCTAAGGATGGCACCTTAGTTGAAAGCATTACTGGGCATCCATTGGGGTGAAGAGCATTGTGGAGCATAGTCTATTATTAAAGGGTGCAAATCCTAATGCACATAAGGTAATGCATGAGTAGTATCTTCTATCTTGAAGCCTTTCTGCATGAGAGAGATTCTCATATATGCCAACACATGTTTACACTTCTTGAGTAAGTGCAATATTTTACATAGTCTACTTCAGGCATGAAATTGTATATTTCCAAGATGGAAAATTAGGGTACAGTTTGACCTCTTCAAGGGAATCCCACAACTTGTATAACAAATTGTAACATGTCTTCTCTTGTTCTATAAAGGACATAAAAATTGCTTCGTTGTTTTGTTTGTATAGTTCACTATTTAGTGAAAGTGTTGCTTGTGATACGCATGTACCAAACATAAAATTTTATTTCAGTATAATAGAGATATGTGACAAGCTATATTTTAGCTTCTTGTTTTGATTTTCAAAACTCTTTTTATGCAGATCTAGGCACTTTTCAATTGGTGTTTTAACCTAACTCTTAGAATTTGTGTACGTACTCTAGAAATTATTGGGCAATGTAATCATATAGGCAGATCTGAAGTTTTAATAGATGGTTTCTATTTTTTTAGTTTTTAGTTGTTAGTACTTCATTCTATGGTTTTGGATTTGATATTATGTGTTAAAATCAAGTTGATTGGGATTAGAACAAATAACCTCTCACTCAACCAAAATATCCATAGTCTTGAAGGCCAACAATGAGAACATCAAGGCTTAAATAATAAACAAACAAACAATACTTAAGGAAAACTATTGCCACTATTCAATAATTAAAACAAAAACTCGTCATCAAATGAAACGTAAATCAAAACAATGGAGAGCTCCTTGATAGGAAGGTCTCCTCAAGCAACTCGATAAAATGCTAGCAAACAAACCCTCTCTCAGTCCAAGACACTTCAAGAGCAACATTAAACTAGGGTCAAGAGATAAACTTACCAACATTAATCAAGAATGAACAAAATAGAGCATCTTAGGTCACCCTTGAGCATGAGTTATTACAACTATTCTTAGCATCAACTTGGCATGTGCAAAATCAAACCCGAGAACATCATCCATTCAACCTTCAAGCAAAGACATCCATGAGAGAGTTGCGCCTAGTTTCAAATGCTCCAATAAACCAATAGGAAAATAAAAGAATACACAATCTAAACCCTTGTCCATGACTTACAAGTGAGGTTGTCTTATTTATATGAGACAACCCTCAACCATTTACAAATTTGAGTCTACAAGTTAATGACAAAATACAAAATTTTAGGTTAGTGCACCCACAAGCTTGGGGACTAAACCATACAATGACATAAAATATAATTAAAAATGTGCATTTAGGCTCCACCAATTGCAAATTGAGCCAAAAGGAGGGTGTCATGCCCCAATTAACACTAGCATATGTTTGTCCCTCAACGTCCTTCTTTTTAACAATGTAGGTTTTTCTTTAAGGAACGACGTAATGGATCTAGAGACTAGGAGAAGGGGTTTTCCATCAAAACAATAAGTCCAAGTGGGAATGATGAGGTATGATAAACCGAATATGACAACCCTTACATGCGCAATCACCTTTACAAAGCAAAATATGAGTGTGACCATGTTTCCTAATGGACCCATCCCAAGAAGCACCAAACACCAAACCAAGGCCCAAATGGCCCAACAAGATGGGGGACTTCTGCCCATCAAGAGGCTCTATATATGCATGAGTTGATCAAGGGTATTTAGCCCCAAAATCAACACTTTAAAAAACTTGGCATTTACAAAAGAAAAAGAAACCCCTCACTCTGATATGTCTAGAAGGAATGCTTTAGGCACTTTGAGGCATAATAGGTTTCCTACAAAATCGATCAATTATGTACATAAACCAATTGGTTTCGTACCTAAACCAACCTACATTAAATTCGTGAACTGGATGATTTTGTATAGGTCCACATGCCATCCATAGGACGATGATGTCAACCATGAAATGAAAAATCACATTAAGAAATAAAAGGTAAAACAAAAACCCTAAAACTAACCCTACACCCTACTAATTAATGGTAATATTAAATTCTTAATGTAGAATGATAGAAAAGAAAAGATAAGAAGAATGAGGAGAATGCCACCTTTGCTTAAACTTTTAACATTGCCCTTAATTGTTTCAAGGTGTTTGAGAGTGGTTCCAACATCATCAGGTTGCATATACGAAGAGTAAAATTTTAGATCCCAATCAACATTCAACAAGCTGGATTGCACAATTTCACTAGATTATATCATGTATGAAAATATGGGATTGGCATTTAACCAGCATAGATCCAAATCCTAGGCTCTGTCAAGCGCCGAGATGGATCAAATCTCTGGGGGTGCAAACCTCTTCTTAGGTATCCATTGATTTGATTCAAACCAAAAGACACATCTTTTTATTTAAGGTTTACATATAATATTTTTATTATTAATATTTAATATTATTTATGGCCGACATATAATATTTTTTATTATTTTTTATTTTGTTAGGAACTAACAATGCATCATTTCCCTACACATGGTTTTAAAACCATATGCAAGGCCCTCCTACAACCACAGGTTGTTTAGGAGGCCTTGCACATGGTCTTAAAACCATTTGCAAGGCCCTCCTAAACCATGTACAATAAAACCATGGGTTGTTTAGGAGGCCTTGCACATGGTTTAAAAACCATGTGCAAAGCCTCCTAAACCATGTACAATAAAACCATGAGTTGTTTAGAATGTCTTGCACATGGTTTTAAAACCATGTGCAAGGCCAACATTTTTTTGCTGATAATTCAATTTTGTGTTTTTTTCTTGACCCACATTTTTTTTTAAGGATAATTAAATTTTTACTTTTTTATTGTTTTGTTAGGTAAGAAGATTATAACATCTCCCCCATATTAGATTGTTTTATTTTGGCCTATTAGAAAATTTATTTCCCATAATATTCACTATCACTATTTTTTTCCGACATGTTATAAACGTTACATCACGTTACAAGATCTCTCCCATAATATTCACTATCACTATTATTTTTTGCCGACATGTTACAAACGTTAGTAACGTTACATCACGTTACAAGATCTCCCCCATACTAGGCTGTAGAGCGCCTCTCGACGCAATCAAGCACATCAACCCTCTATGTACCTCAATATTGGTGGTGTTGAATGTTGAAATCCTTTCCCATGACCTTAGTAAAAAAGTACCCTTCACTCAAGTAAAATCATTTATTGGTGATGGGAGGCTTTAACTTGTTTTAATGCTTGGATTATGAAGTTTCCTTCAAATGGGAGGGTGTTGAGTAAGGTCAATGTCCTTGGAGGATCGACTTCGAGATTTGAGGTAGAGGCAAAGGATAGAGCCTAGAAGAGAGGGGCTGAAGGTGGTATTGAAGAATAGGATCTCAATATATGCAATGATTTCAATGATACATAGTTATTTGTTGTAACATTATGTTTTCTAGACTCTAGAGGCCATTTAGAGCCTCTTTATTTATGTATTTTGGCTCAAATATGGATTGAACTATATTATTTTAGTTATATGCAACCTTGTTTGCTATTTAAATGTGAAACCTTTGCATATTTTTGTTTAGTGGTTTGGATTCACATGGATATATATATATATATATATATATATATATATATTCAAAATTTAAATATTTTATGTAGTTTTTTATTGATTGGTTTTTTTCCAGTTCTAGCTGGTTTCCTGTTTTGGGGTCCATTGGTTCGATGATCAGTCTGATTCTGATGACATTGGTAATGACCTATGGTTTGTGGGAAAGAAACCCTATGGGAGACTTGAAACACTTTACTTGGAGAGATTTTGAGGGAAGCTGAAGAAAAATTAAGGGTGAATTTCTTGGTGTTGATGTTAGCTTGTTGTTTAGTCTTTACAGTGGCTAGGAGTAGCTTGATGTGATGTCTTGCTAGGCCATATTTGTGAATTAGGTTTGTTGTTGATGGTGAATGTCCTAGCTAGGGTTTGGAATCTGGATGCATTGCAGTCCTAACTTGTGATAAGCTTGAAGCTCATATTGCACAAACTTGTGATAAGCTTGAAGCTCATATTGCACAAACTTGTGATAAAATTCATTGGTATATACTTGTAGATTCATTTTTATGCATATATGAAGTCTACTCTGTTGTCCAAACTGTGTACTTGCAAATCCGAGTTTCTAGTGCTGGTTATGTATATTGATTTAACATAACAATGAACAGATTTTGTTCAGTTAGTTGACAAATAGAAAATATTAGAACAGATTTGTGGTTGTAACAAATATGTAGTTTCGATGTTATTTTCAGATCTGCTATATTTTGAAATTGTGCCCTTAGGATTGGAAACATACAAATAGAAAATAATAGAGCAGATTTGTGGTCGTAACAAATATGTAGTTTCGATGTTATTTTCAGATCTGCTATATTTTGAAATTGTGCCCTTAGGATTGGAAACATAGTTCCCTTGAAGGACATTTGTACAGAAGTGAAATATATGCTGCTGTAAATTATATTTCAAATTCAATGATAAGGCTGAAAGTGCACAGGGAATGGATCTTGGAAAAGCAGATTCACAAAATTTCCACAAACTTTTCTAACTTCTAAGCCATATTACAGAGTTTCACGAATCTACATAATTTGGGGTAATTCAATCTAAAACCCATAATTGGTAGTTTAGGTAATCAAATCTAAAACTTGTCATAGTTGTTGGTTTTTAGAGTAACCAAGTTCAAAATCCTGGCATGTCGTAAATTCAAGGTGATGAACAATTTAAAAGCTCTATTGGAGCTCTTATTTGAAGGGGTCTGAGAGGAGCAAATGACGAGTTCCAATGTGAATATAAATGTCAACACATTATGTAGTGAAGTGACCATATAATATGTTAACAACACAACATGAGATGAAAGTTTATGATAATAATTAGTATTTATTTAAGTGATTACACCACCTTAACCATCTTACGGTACCATATATGATGTAATGTATAGTGAAATGCATGATTAATATGTGTGTGTATTAGATATATTTTAGTAGCCTGCCACAGGCTAACTTTATGATGTATTGATGCACATATGGAATTTGTTCTCTCCACGTGTGTATATTTTCATGTGTATCTGCAGTTATAGAATAATACGTCTTTTCCTTCTAACAATGAGAACACACCTTTTGCCATTTTTCATTCTTGAAAACACACCACCTTTTGCCATTTTTCATTCTTTTTTGACTTGATAGGAATCAAGTGAACTGGTTCTTATAAAGGAACCTAGCGACATTGCACAATATTGATCTTCTAGAAAGCAACACATCATTGTTAGGAGATCAAACAGAACTAAAATATCGCACAATGAACAAATATATAGAACGTTTGTTCACATGTATGAAAGACAGAAAACGTACGTGTCATACAATTAATTAGTAGACCACAACATGTTGCTCTCCTTCCAACTTGGAGCATAGCTCCCTAACACAGTGTAGAAGTTGTTACTGCAACAATTTCCAGGAAATAATGAAAAGCATGGTGGAAAGCTTGTAACCTTCCATCAGTACAAATTTACTCGATATAACTATGATCGAGACAGAAAGTACACATACAGAATAGCATGCAGAACCCCTTCTTGTAATCAAAGTGAACTTACCTGAGATCCTTGTGGAAAGATCACAGGCTTAGCTGCACTAGAGATGCCAAAACCAAACTTTGGTTTTTTTCCTGCTGCCTTGAGAATCTGGAAAGAGCACATTAGTGTTTCATCCACACTCATCATTGCACCGGCATTGTCGAATTCACCACAGTAATTTGGCGCAGAAAAGATTGTTACAAGTTGCCTCTGAGCAAAAAACTCATATCCGTCCTCAACTACCTGCAGAGTTAGAATTTGTCAGCATCTTCTTTAACTTGATGTCCACATCAGTCGGATAAACACACTATATAATAATCTGCAGTAATTTCCTTCAAAAATATTCAATGCTAATTTATCCAAAACACAAAAACCTCATGAGCTCGACATATGAGGTCCAGATCATGCTTCTGAAGGAAGTCAGAGACTGTGTCAGGACCAAATGTGTATGATACTCCTCTGTCATTCATCCCCCATCCTTGAGTATCGTTATCAGGATCTGACCAAAGAAGATCACATAAGAGTCCTGCATCTGGAACATCTGTAGGCCGAGGTATATTCCTGATTTGGTCCAAGCTATTTAGATCTGGTGAAAAGCCTCCATGCATGCATAGTATCTTTTCATCTATGAGAGCTGCCACTGGGAGGCAGTTGAAGCAGTCAGTAAACACTTTCCATAACCTAACATTGAATCTCCGTTTGCATTCATCATAGAAGCCATATATACGATTGATTGAGGCACATTCATGATTACCCCTCAATAAGAAGAAATTTTTGGGGTATTTAATTTTGTACGCAAAAAGAAGGCATATTGTTTCTATGCTTTGTTTGCCGCGATCTACATAATCCCCTAAAAATAAGTAATTTGCTTGTGGCGGTAAACCACCATATTCAAAAAGCCGTAACAGATCCGAATACTGTCCATGAATATCACCTGCAAAACAACAGTACATAAAATTAAAAATCTTATGTCTAGTACTATTGTAACCAAAGGAAGTATGGACCAAAGGGATGACGTTGTTTAACGTCAGCAGAAATAGTAAAAACGCAACGCCCTTGAAACATCTTGAGATAGCAAATTTTAATATTAAGGAGGACCTGTGTACTTGCCATTAAAACTTAAAATAACATCTAATAAACTGACCCAAAATATAGAGCAATTTTTAAAATAACATT
Source organism: Pseudotsuga menziesii (assembly GCA_001517045.1). Taxonomy (NCBI): domain Eukaryota; kingdom Viridiplantae; phylum Streptophyta; class Pinopsida; order Pinales; family Pinaceae; genus Pseudotsuga; species Pseudotsuga menziesii. The sequence continues at coordinate 352,653 of LPNX010836967.1, read as the reverse complement.
TGAAAAACTGACCCAAAATAAAGAGCAATTTTTAACAAGTGACTTGATGATTAGCATCACTGCATAAATAAAACAAGAGCTACACAGTGGCTATGTCCCTGTAGCGTTTAGCTTTGAGAGATCTTTGTGGGAAACAAGAATATTTGGTAATAATGCTGAGCCATGAACAATTATCCAGAGCATGTTAATGTCATCAAAGCAAGTTAGCATTCACATGTATCTTCGATAAAAATTTCATAGGTATTGTTGAAAGTCACAATCTTCATATTTAAAGCTGATACAACATCGACTTTAAAACTAGTTTATCCCCGGCGAGTAGAGAAGTGTGGCGGTGTCCTACTTGATGTCCATTGAAGGGAAGCCGCTAACGACAGACTGCAAGAGGAGGTTTAAAACTTTAAAGTAGAAATAGAGCTCAAGCCTGAGCCTTACTCTGTTTTCCCCTCTATTATAATGATCGGCAATTGGGTTGTGCAGACCTTGTTGATCAGATTTGCTCGTGTGAAGATAATTACCAGTTTTGAATCCTCGACCTTCTTCTTAATCTCAGCCTCTGTGCTAATCAGATTCGTGATGTTGAGGACTACTCCACTGGAGAGAATGGTGAGGTAAATGCATGGAAGGGTGATGGAATCTAGGGATGTGACCAGCACCACGTCGCCTTTTTTAATACCTGGGCCATGCATTTAGGCAGCAAGTGCTCTGACATTATGGCGAAAGGCAGGATAACAGAGCGAGAGGCCCACTGGAAGCGTTAACGAAGGTGATCCGCTGAGTGTGGTGTTGTTTGGTCAAAATGTAATTAGCGACATCCAAGTGTTGAGAGTTGAGTGGATGGAAGAAGATCAATGGGATCTCTTTTGCTGTGAAAATTTCCATTGCCTTTGTAATAACCGCTTTTGGATCTATACTTGGTCGTTCTTGCTCCAATGCCATTGTTGGGCCTGTCAAAGAATTTGCAATTTTCCTCTGGAAGAGACGTGCCACCATGCAACCAACTGTTCATGAAACATCTTTAGCCAAATTTTTATCCCCATGCAATGCATCAACTCCGTGAGCTCTTGGTGTTCGTAAGAACATTCTAGATGTATAAAAAAATCCTTCCATTAAAATGCATGTTTGATTTTTTTAAAGATTGGCTACATATATGAGTATAAAAGAAAATCGTATAATTTTAGAATAACTATCTATAGTTTGTATGTGATGGATTTTGGTAATATAAGATTTTTTATGAACTTCATGTCAGCATTTATCGAGAATTTAGACATAACTATATGGTAAATATTACATATGTTGTTGAGTATAAAAATTGTTAACTAATGTTTTTGTTAATGAGAGATTTGGAGTAGCCCAGAAGCGGGTTGTTGTCCGCGACCAAGCTGCTTGGCCAACTATGAGTAATGAACACAGCAAGGAGGCCACGAATGTCCTCTCCCTCGCTATCAAGCACAACTTTGTCGCATGTGGAACAAGTAATCGGTAGTCAATCGTTTAATGCAGTATGTTAAGATAATGCAGGATGCCGGCGTTTGGACTGAGTGGTGGGCACTCTTCCCACCTCCTGTCTGGTCGAGTGAGAGTGCATTCATGGTGGGTGATATCACTGTGTTTCAGGAATTAATCATGCACGCTTGAAAGATGGTTACAGCCCAGACGAAAGAGATCATGCCTGGTGTACGTACGTGAAATCTGGAGTGATGAGATGTGATGCGTGCTTGGTTTAATCCTCCATAGAGGGTGGCCTTTTATGAGCAGGGTATGTAAGGGAGGCGAGTGATTTGCCAACTCCCTAATGTAGCAAAAGGCAAGCTTTGGTATCTCAATTGTATTATCTGGAGACGAGGAGGTAAGGACTGGGGTAATCTCCTTTTGTTAATGCCATCCATGGCCTTTTGACAACGGGCTAGCCGTCGAAGAGGAGGCAAAGGGTGCTCCAGGAAGGAGCACAATTTTGCCAACCCAATATCCATTCACTTGTCATTGTAAAGCACAAGACATGGGGTAAAATCACTATGCTACTTTTTTACCCTTCTTGGGTTTGCTAAGTGATGCACACCTCTTGGATGATTTTCTCTATTACTTGAAGTGGAAATTTGATGCATTTTCTAGGGTTTCTATGCACATGCAAGGTTGATGCTAGCATTGTTGGACTAACATAAGCTCAAGGATTGAATTTCTTGGTAAAGTTGGTGAGTTTAGGCTTCTTTGATGATTGAATGGTGGTTAAAATGCTGCATTTTTTCTGATTTAGGGCTTCTTACCAGCCTTTAGTCAACTTTTGCATGGTAGAAAACGTCCCCTTGAGGGAGTTTTCTCTTGTTTGGGCCTTGGATCTCTGATTTTGCCTAAAATAGGCTCCTTCAACAAACCCTAGAGGTTGTTGTTGGATGCCCTAGTTTGAAAGAGAAGAGAAATTACTCCAAGAGGGAAGCTGGTCACCATCCCTCTTGCCCTAGGGTATGAAGTACTATCCATAAAAACCCCAATTTTGTCACTTTTTATCAAAATTCAGTATTTGCATGTATAATTAATGCATTTTGCTTGGTAAGTTAGGGNATTTTTATTATGAAAAGCCCTAAAAATCTTAAAAAAAATCCAAATATATATATATATATATATATATATTGAAATTTCTGGGCCACCCTAAAATTTCGGCCTACCTCCCTAAAAAATCGGCCTGCCATTTCAACCCTAGAAACCCTAGGGCGTCACCCATATAGGCCTGTATTTTCATTGTCAAAACCATAACCCGAACCTGCAAAAATCAGTCCAAAAAAATTCCAAAAATTCCAATCTTTTGTGCAAGTCAAAAACCCCTAGGGCTCCGGCCTTCCCTCCTCACCTGGCCGCCCTATTGGATCACATACTGGGCAGAACCGAGACCTTAATACCTTCTGTAACCAGTTATGGTTTACCCCTTCTCCCTGTCAACTTGCCTAGTGACCTCGCCCTCTTCCCAAGGTGAGCTCAGACTCATTAAGGCTGAATTAACTAAGCATCTGGGCATCCCTTTCTCCCTCTTATTGGCTGTGGGATCCTTGACAAGCTTAAGACTGTCATATCTACAAACTTACAGCAGTTAAAATTTACACTAATATTTGAGTGATATATCCACTGTCAAATGATAAAGTGTTGATTTTGTTGATGGAATGACTGAATGACCATTATATATATGCAAACCTGATTCACTAGGTCTTACTTCATGTACTAAAGGGCTGATTATATTTCAGTACATTGATATATTAACGACTCTGGTGTACACAGTGGATTGCTAGTTTTAAAGAAGCTGATAACTGGTTGACTTTGATATAGTTCTTATGTTTGAATAATATTTGCTTTTGAATGAAGTGATCTTAGCCTTACTGCTGATGATATCTTTTCCACTAATGACTGTTGATTATTTAGATGCTACAGCTAAATTACACAGGGTACTGCTACTTATGCAATATTGAATTAGCAGGCTCAAAGGTGTATTAAATTTTAATAACTTGTCATAGAGTCCTATTGCCGCTGTGTTAGGTGTTATGCATATACTGGCTTGAATAATAGAATTGTTATATCCAATATTGACAGCTGCAATATTGATTGATGGCATTATTTAGGGGCTGAATTGAATGATTAAGGGTTGATTATATTGACTGCTTCTACAGTGATCATACTTGAGGAATGCCTAATTGGAATAACCTTTTTAGTGTGTCTTCTTCATTCTCTACTTGACTCCATTTGAAGGCACTGATCTACGGTATAAGGTGTTTGGAAGGTATTTGTGTGGTTGTTTGGCAGGTAAAACCAAAGGGCTCTCCCCTTGGGACAACATTGGATCCCAAAGAAGTTGAGAGATTGGACAAAGGTAACAGTGGTCCAAGCCTCTCGTGTGATTGCTATTCACTAGTAAGCTAAGCCTGCTAGTTTGAACGGTAACAGGTCGAACGTGTGGTTCCACCCAGAGAGATTGTATTAAATGATCTCGTGACCCGTGTACACATAAGTGGATCAAAGCCCACCCCCTTGTCCTCCTTTTTTAAGGACAATTCCTGCTAGCTCACTCAGTTAAGATGTGGGTTTCATTTGCAAGACGACCCAAGTTCAATACCCTTAGGGGTGACTTAGTTGGGAGGAAACACAAAAAAATCCAGCCATGTTAAGGGTTAGTGTGGGTCCAGACCAGGTGCGATCTCCTAGTGATTTTGATGACTTAGATACCCTTGGGTTGTGGTTTCTTAGCCAATGGTTGAAATGCACTGGCCCTAAGTGATGGGCATTTCTAACAAACAAACAAAACTTTGAATTGAAATATCAAATTTTGAATTTGATAAATATTAATAAGTTCCAATAATGAAAAAAAATACATAAAATAAAAGAAAAAACTAATCGATAACTTAAAAATAAAAATAAGAAATATTTAAAAAATGGTTCTTAATATGCATATGCACAAGAATCAAAACTCGCCATAACTGAATGGAGAATCACAAAATGGCAATAACCATGTGGAGATCACACCATTCTCAACACCATCCCTTGAGCTGAATGGAGAATTACAAAATACATTGATGTGATACAAAAAGATACAAGGATTGTCCTCTTTACAACATATATAAGATTGGCCCCATTTATAGCTTCATAGAAGTCACCTTGTTACAGCCTGAATTAGCACCTATGTGGAAAAGTCCTAACCCACAAGTGCTACCTCTAGACGCAACTGCAAGAGAAGGCACCATTGTCACCTTAGTGCACAATTCCTTTCAGTTTTGACCTGCTCTCAAAGGTCAAGGGGGGCTTTCCTAAAGATTAATTCTAGATGAAAGAGATCTTGAAGGGTTGATTTGAAATATGATTGTATTGCAGATTTGATTAACCCAAAATAAAGCGATTGCCAAATTGATTATCATAGTGCAAAAATAAAACAAACACTTGAATTAAAAAGTGAGATATTGCTTAGAAATGAATTCTGAGATGAATTATTGCAATGTTGCACTCAGAAATATGACAAATCATCCACTTGAAATCTTTGCAAATCTGAAAATGAAGGAATGCGTGCAGAAAATAGACTCTAGAATTATTAAGTGATCAAGATCACTCCAAAAGAGTGATTTAAATGAGTTTATTTCTGACTTAGATAATCCAAACTTCACTGGTAGCAAGAAAAATATATGAGAGAACAGAAAATAAAGCAAATACTTGGAAAAAGAATGAGATGTTGCTTTAAATGAATTCTGAACAAAATGTCGCAAAATTCCACCTTAAAGATTAATTTAGAACAGGAAATTAAGATGAATTCAAACATCTAGAAAATTGCACAATTATGCAGTGGTTAAAACCACTCACAAAAGAGTGAATTAGATTAGTTAATCCAATGAATAGATTTTCAAAATAAATGCTCAATGTGTAGTTAAATTTAAGACAACCACAAGTGAAAATTTGCTTTAAGGTTTCTTCCCGTGGAATGAAACAAGATTTTAACGAAATATTTTGCGAATAAATGATTAATTGCAACCCCAAAATTTTATGAATTATAAAAAATAATGAATTAAAAGCAAAATATATTTCCAGAATTAAACAAAACGATAAAAATCACTCCGGAAACGTGATTTCTGTGAAATATTCAGTGTTTTGGGGTGCTGAAAATCTGTTGTAAACTACAGAAAATTAAAGTACAGAGTTCAGTGAATTAGAAATTGAAAACCCAAGCAAATGACCAAACTTTATAGCACTTCTTAGGCCAAATTTAATTATGTTTTAAAACTGTTAAAAAATAATGAATTCCAGAAATTCAAATACTGAAAAGCAAGCCTAAAAAGATGCTAAAGCAGTTACAATCTTAGGTTAGAAAAAAATAAAAATTTGTAAATGATGGACAGCAAGGTAAACTTCAAATGTCTAAAGGCAAAACAGAAAGTAAAAAGACGGGTTTTGGATGATGGTTATGAAAAAAACAATTGCCTTCAACCTTTAGCTAATGGGGTCACAAGGACAAATCTCAATGGGCTGTTATCTATAGGTTTCTAGGGATGAAATTACTGAAAACTCATGCCAAGGACAGCCTAGAACTTTGGGTTTAAATGAAAAGTTCTCCAAGAACAAGTCACCATTGGCACACACCTTTGGCTAAAGATTAGCATATATCCCAGCAGATATGAAATAGTACCTGCAATTACTTCCAAAATATGCAAACTACAACCATTCCATTATTTACCAAAACATATAAGAAAGCAAATAGTTTTTTTTTTACTTCCTTTCAAGCAGTAGATTTTACTCATTCATGAAATAGATCTACTAACCTTCCAATAAAGAATGTTTGAGCATTACCTCCACGCTTGAATCTACCGTAACATATGCCTCATATCATAAGATAGGCCTCCAATACACATCAATAGCCTCCAAGACAAAAGGAAATTCAATGCAATGAACAACAACTTACAAATAAGAGGGAAGCCTCTTGTATAGAATTTTGTCTCAACAAACCCTCAAATAAAGTAATGATAATTCTCTAGATCTGTCATGAGGAAGAGTAAACAACAATATGAGGTGGTTAGACTAACCAACCTCCAAACCCTAACTAATTTGCCCAAAGAGGGGGGCACACCACTAAGTCGAAGTGACAAATACAATGATAAATGAAATATATGCTCAAAGAGTAGAGCACTCCCCTAGAATAGGTCAAACAATGAATAGAGGAGGTTAGATCTAAGGTTTGACTCCTTAGATCTCTCCAAAAAACCAACAACCTCCTCAAATAATGTGCTCAAAGCCCCAATACATGTGAAAACCCTCGAAATGGGTCGTACTCCATCAATACAGTCAAATAGACAAGAACCCTCCTCAAAAAAATGGCACATGTGGCATGAAAAGAGACCTCCAAGTTGTGGCGTCCCCAAGAAAGGTCAAACAATGAATGCATGAGGCCTCCTTAAATAGAGTGCTTCCATGCAAAACCGTGTGCCATGTCTCTCTAGGGCCCAACAAAAGTCAAAACCCTAGAGAGCTCCACTAAATGATGTAAAAAACATCCACTAGCATGTGAGATGTCCCATCAGTAATGTGAATAAACAAAGCCAAGTGTGTGACAACTTCTCCTTAATGCATGCCAACAATCAATCATGTGCAATCAATGGTCAAATCAAGTGCTAACTTGTCTTCAAACGCTAAGGAATACCATCATCGTTTTATTAGGAAGGGAACGACTCCATCCTAGCGTCTCTAGGAAACCACATGTGCCTCCAAATATGAAGTAAGAGGGCACTCACATCATAAATCCTAAACATCATCTGTGTGCGCAATGTGAAGTGTGAAAACATAGAAATATGATAGGGTGTCCTTGTCTTAAAGGGTTCATCCCACGTCTAACTAGGAAAATAATCTAAATAACATGAAATAATCAACAATCATTCCTTTTTACTAGCTCAATGACTTATTTAAAATTTATCCAATTAAACATTAGGCTTACCATGGTGTGACCAACATTAAACCTTATTATATGTATCACCCCTAAGTCAAAGTGAATTTTCTAGGTTCCTAAGTCAAGTGAGGGTGTTGGAATGAAGGTGGTAGTTGTTATAGCACCAGCGGTTCTATACCTTCATTTTTGCAAAGTATATCAAAGCTAAATCAATTTTGTTGAGCAGAGCAATGTTGTAG
>LPNX010836967.1:321257-344834 GCA_001517045.1 Pseudotsuga menziesii | reverse complement strand
AAATTGTGGATGCCATTGCCAAAAGTTATAGCAATTCCAAGTTTTCACAAGTAGATAGCAAAAGTGTGTTTGTCAACTCCAAAGGGACTGTGGAATGCAAAGTATTTTCCAGCCAAGCCAATTTAACTATGACTGTCCCAAACAATATTTTCCAGTATGAAAGTCTAAGGACAAGCCCATATGTAGTAATTTGTAAACCTTAACAAGGGTATTTTCTTATAAGTGTTTAAGAGGCTTGCCCTAGTATGTTTATACTCTACTATCTACTATCTAGAGTTTAGACTCTACTATCTAGAGTTTGATTGATTTGTAAAATTGTATGGTATTGGTACTTGAATCTTTGATGTATCTTTTTCGAAGTTCATGATGTAACATTGATCAATATCTACTATCAAGATTCAATATTTTCTCTATTACAGTAATTTGTATAATATATATATATATATATTTTATTTAATATTATATATAACGTGTCCTCCGTGTCCTGATTCCGGGGGTCGCCGTGTCCGTGTCGGATACTCGTTTTTCCGTGTCCTCCGTGCCCCGTGTCTTCGTGTCAGGTGACTTAGGTTGTAGAGCAATGATACCTCTGAGATATATGAGCTTAGGTATTGGTTGCCACATGTATATTGTCTTATGATGGATCCTTGTCTTTTCAGTTTTGTATCATATGGATGCCTAGAGGATATCTTATGGATTATAACCTGTGTTGCACAAGTTTCTAGTACGTGGGTACATGAGATATGTGGACACAAGTATCCAGTATCAGGTTGGGAGCGGAAATAATATAATATATTAAAAAACCATAAATTTATTATATTATAAGATTATTTTTTAACTTTTTGTCTATTTTCAAAATTAATTATAATGGTCAAAGATCAAATAATGTACATTATTAATTAAAGTTATAATTATATATGACAAATTTATAATGTTTTCGATAAATGAATTTATAATTATGTGTGACAAATTTTATTAAGATTCTTCTTAATAAAATCAACAACATTAATCATAATCGTGCATTGGACTTAATTTCTATATATATTAATGAAATAAACGAAGGGAAAGGATTTCATAACTTGTCAAAGAGATTGTAAGGAATCCAAAGAGGAGAGAATGACCATTTTCATGTGACTCTCTCACGTGAATAGAATAATAAAAGTTTCATATTGTATGCCAAGTCATAAAGAATGTAGATGCCATGGCACTAACCTCACAGAAATTACGTTTAAAACTATATATGGCAAGGGATAGATGACCCAAGTGGCGCAGATCCTCACATACTTTATGTATATATTGTATATGTAATAATTATTTTTAAAGGAATCTTTTATTTATTCTTTACTAATTAATAATTGAATTCTTTTGTGCAGAATCAAGGCCACATCAATAAAGGGAGTTTTCATATCACAAAAAATTTGTACAGATTTTATCATGAGTTTTCATACCACGATTTTACGAGTAGATTACCACCAGCCCTAAAATACAAAATTGAATGAATCACAGCATGCAAGGGTAGAATTTGACGAGAGATTGATTAAGGATATTTGATTTGTGCTCACAGTGCCACGAAATAAAGGTTGTTGCCATGTCAAAAGTCAATGGAGGATCTGCATAAAACAAAGATCATCTTGCCAAGATTTCTCCATTCTCAACCACATCATTAGGTTGCATGATTTTCCAAGCGGTTCTCTACAATAGATACCATGAGCCAGCTTAACTGGATGCCACCGAGATTTTACATTTGCCAGATCGTAGCCAGCTTCAATAATTCGTTGTGGAAATGACGCATGGTGGAGGAGTTACATACAAAAAAGAGGCACCAACGATCATCAAAACCGGGCTAATTGCCAGATAAGGTGAACAACACCATGTCATTAAGGTTACCCCAGATCACAGAGAAAACATTTCCAAGCTTTCCAGCAGAGGAAACATTTAGAAAGCGCATCTACTTGTGGATGGGAGCTTGAGGAAGCCCCTGATCCATTGAGGAGCTTGGGAGCTTCCTCAAGCTCCTAGCCACAAGTATTCTAGGAAACGCATGTTGAGAGCTGCGATTTGACCTGTGCGAAGCACCCGAAAAGCTCCCAAGCATCTGAGGAATCTCCCACCCAGGTTGGAGCGTTTCATACTAGCTCCAAAGCTCCCCGGTACGCTCTTCCTAAAGGTCAAGAGCAGTACCCATGCAACATAGATTATAACGTTTTTATTGACTAATATATTGGATGCTTGTAAATTTTGTTTTACACTTTTAATTGCTTGATGAGCATGGTGAGTAGGATTTATGCATAGCATAGCATATAAAAGTAGTTTATGCTTTATGCACATACCATTATCTGGTAGGACCTCTTGAGTATTGCATGGATCACACCCTATCTCTTGGTTCCATCTTTTGGCCTTACCATCCTTCATTCATTTCACCCTTGTTGTAAAAACCCATTGATTTGGATTTGACAAAGTGACTCATAGACCTTCCCCTCTGTGACCTCTTTATTAGGATAGCCTCCATGTTAACCTCGATGTCTCGGCTCTGATGTGTGCGACAGAGTTCTCTTAAAGCCTTATGTTAATCTACTTGTAAATCCCTGCGGATTGGCTCTGATTGCTTAGGAGAATTGTCCTTCCAAGGTCTTACGCTTCTCTGGTCAATCACCCTTGATGTTTGGCTTTGAACCTAGGATTACCGCCATCCGACCCCGTATCCCATCCTACTTGTAAATCCCTGCGGGTAGGATGCAAGCTAAGGTTGGCATAGTTTCCAGAAGTGTGCTCTTGAGACTTGAAACAAGTTCCCCCACCTTGAAATCGGTTGTGCTTAGAGAGGTAGGTACTCCTTGAATTCAGAGGTTAATCCTATTTTCTCTAAACAAGCATTATTGTGGCAACTCCATCAGGACCATGGACGATTGCTAGCAACGGAGCTAAGGTCACGCCATCACTGATTCCTAGAAGGAATCAAGGACCATGTAATGTCCTATTCTCCTTAAGGATCAAAAGCACTCGCTTACCTATTTAATTCCCATTCGCTTACCTATTTAATTCCCATAGGTTCAAGCAAGTATTATGGAAAAAGGCAATTGACTAAGGACAAATAATACCAAGAGCAGAGTAGAGCGTTCATTAAGTATTATTAAGTCATCAGTATAGTAAAGAAAAGCCTTGTTTCTTTAGGCTTAAAGTCAACGAGCAATTAGAATTGCATGCATGCAAAGAGTAAAGTGCAAACCCTAAAAGTGACATGCAAACCCTAAAAGTATATGTTAGCGCTATATAAGAAGGGTAGTTGAACCAAAAAGATCATCCATGATTATTATTATTGAGTTTGGTTTCTAGAGCAGCAGCAGCAGGCGTCGCAGTAGCAAGTTGGGGTTTGAGACGAAGGTCTTCAGCTTGCAAGTGTTTTCGGCAATGAAATCTCTCTACCCTAATCACTCCCAGATAGATCAACCAGATCTATCATCAGCTATTCATCATATTCATTCTTGTTCAGCAATCCAGCAAACAAAGAGAGATTTTCTTGCAGGTTCACGTTTTGTTGCTAGGGAACAGCTGGAAATCCTTTGAACAATTCGTTGGGGCTCAGACTCTCAGAGTTTCTTCCGCATGTCATCACTAATCTTCTCCACAGAATCACACCACTCTACTGAGTGAATATCAGTTCAGTCCGTACACTTCCAGAGCAGTTATCAGCAGAATCGTGAAGAGGGAAGACGTCACCTATCCAGAGCATATCAATTCGCTAGGTCTCCTGAAGGGGTCAAAACCTCTGCATGCTCCACCCCATCTCTCTGAGGAACTCATACTATTGTTCTTGGAAGGTCTGAGCCACATCGAACACTTATTGCCTCAAAAACGTGAAGGATAGCACTGAAGTGGGGTGTTTCCTCAGCTTGGGCATCAACTCCTGGAGGGTAGCACTATCTCCTCTTTATCATTCTTGCATGGCTTGCATGCCTCCTATATATTGAAGGACTATCAACACTATTATTATTGGTATGTGTACCTTCTCTCACTGAAAGTTGATTTCCTATTATTTCTCCAGATCAGCTATATTTTAGGGTTTTTTGGCACGACATTGTTTTGCACGCAAATTTTTATTATCTTTCTAGCACAACTGAAGCACCGAACCCACAAACATATTATCAAAACACGATAGAATATCAGTTGGGATCAATGTTATCAAAACTGGACTGGCGATTGAACCGGCAGAGCCCAAAATGTGAACCGGATCAAAACCAAAAAAAAAACGAGAAAAAAATTGGAGGACTCAAAAATACATAAAATATGCATATTTTGTAAAAACACATATATATTCATGAGTAATGTCCCCTTCCAAGTTAGTGTGTGGCTACCATGGTTGTTAATGTTGGAAAATTTAGAAGGTATTCATTTGTCATTTGTGACCATAGACTCCATTCTGGACTGGACAAGACAAGAAGTCACTACAATAGAGGAAAGTTTGTCTGCTAGTAACATGCCATCTACAAGAGGATCTTCTTTGACGCTGATATATATTTCTTAGTTGATGGTCCACAACTTTCCTATGCATAAGAAGGGTCCTCTTAGCCCATACCAAGGCCTGTAAGTTGCTTACATTCTCGGGTCAAAATCTTGTAGTTAATTCAGACCTCTTGAAGTTATGTGTTGCTGATTTTAAAAGTCTGATCAGCATTAATAATATTCCCTTTGCATATATTTGAAGGTTGTTTAAGGTATTGGTCTGGTATATATGTCGAGATATATGTCAAGTGAAAACCACTTGAACTCTGATATAATAAATCAGCATTAAATACCTTCAGGATCTTTAAGAAAAAACAGTATCCAGACCATTTCCCAAAGTGTTTGACGAAGCTACTAAACCAAGAAACTCTAATTATCACCAACAGATCAGTGAAGTAATTGAACAGGGATTTGGCAGCGGTATTGGTGAAGTGTTTGACATCAATTCCCAACCAAGTCTCATCTTATAAGCTCAGTTTGTTTGGAACATAATCTTACAGCAGTATTTTGCAAATTGACCACTAAGTTTTTGACTTAAGTCCTGAACCAAACCATTAAAATAAATTTAACTCACAATTGTTTGTGGGATCTTACATCATGTGCAAACATATGAATCCAAACCATTAAAATAAATTTAACTCACAATTGTTTGTGGGATCTTACATCATGTGCATAGATATGAATCCAAACCATTAAAACACAAATATGCAAAGCTTCACATATATATATAGCAAGAACAAGTGCAAATAACTAACATAGCACCAAGCCCACACGGGTGTGGCTCATTGGCGATTCGCTTGATATGAAGTCACATGTTGTAAAGGAGGTCACGAGTTCAAATCACACCCGGGCTTACCCGTGTCCCATGCTCGTGGGATGTTGTGGGGCATATAGGGGTATAGTGGTAGCGAGAATGGATCCCTATACCCCGTGTCACACGAGTACCAGCCCAGTCCCCAGTTGTTGATTCCCCGAGTATAAAAAAAACTAACATAACACCGAGTGCAATACATATCTAAATTTTTGAACCAAAATACATAAAAAAGGGGCTCTAAATGGCCCCCAGAGACAAAAAAATAAGAATAGTACAGACTGTCAAGTTTCGTACGAAACCGGCCAAAACCGGTCGGTTCGACAATTTTGGTCTGGTTCCGTATGGAACCGGCCAGTTCAGGCACCTAACCGGGTTGGGCTTATGAACAGGTTAGACCGGCCGGTTTTACCTGTTTCGGTCTGGTTTCGATAACACTGATTGGGATATTATAGACCAATACCTTTTAGCCATTAACTCACTAAACAATAAGACACTACATTCAAAATATCTCACTCTAGCAGATATCTATGATATAGTTCATGCAATTGAAGCCTTTAAGAATACAGGTTCAAGTGTTCTCAAGCACATAGGCAAGCTTGGCAATTGGTATCTAAACAGTTGCATTGGGACAATTTGGATAATCGACAAGGATGGGATTTAGCTACACAATCAATTTGGATCGTCTCAATGGAAGAAGACAGTTGGAAATAATTTTCTCATTTGCAAGAAAATGGTTGGCAAAGAAAGTTGTTCATATGTGGGGTAATTTCTAGGACAAGGGTACATGAAAATGATTATCCTAGAGTCATTGCTATCAAAGACTTCAGCCTATTGATCGACCCGCTTTTACTGCTCCATATCAAGTGATGATTGTTTGTTTAAATTAAATTTGGATGTTAATGGACCTATTTGAAGGATTGGAACTAGTCTTATTTATCAAGCAGAGCAACTCTATGATAAGACATTAGAGGAAATTTCAACTCAAAATGGGCCTCCTAAAAAAAATTAATAAAATTAGAGTTAAAATAATAAAATAATATTTATTAATTTTGGAGGAAGAAAAGAAAAAAACTACTTTTTTGTTTGTATTTTCGACATATCTCTCTGTGTTTTTACTCAAATTTCGATCGAGAGAGCTCATTGGATGCGGAATTTAATTCCTCATCCGACGAGTACCCACTCACGTTTTTGCAGGTATTTCTTGTTTTTGGGGTAGCGAGGTCTGTCAAAAGTATGCTGAGTGGGTACTCGTCAGATGCGGAATTTAATTCCGCATCCAACGAGCTCTCCCAATCGAAATTTGAATAAAAACACGAGGAGATATGTCGAAAATACAAACAAAAAAAGTAGTTTTTTTATGATACCTATCCCCAAATTTATATTAAAAAAGTGTTTAAGACCTATACAGTATTTCAAATTTAAAGCAATTTCATTGCCTAACACATGATGACATGGAATTTGAATTAGAATTAAAAGGCCCATTTTATTTCCTCTAATGCTAGCATAGATCAATCTTATCATTGTATCTATAAGCACCAGGGCCCAAGAGGGATTAAAAAAAGCAAGTCTAAACCTCTTGCTACTTAAAAGATCTGGACTTAAAGCAAGTCTAAAGCAAGTCTTCGTCTCCTTCGTCTATGATGTGAGGTGGTTCTAGAGTGCTTCCAACTGGAGGATGCTTGGTGACTCTCCATTTCAATCCCCAGTCATCCAACAATGAAATTTGCTTGTCCCTATCTTCCATCAACATGCCCAGCAGTGATTTAGGGGTCCAGTAGAGGTGGAGCGCCCTGTGATACAACATCATGCAAGACCTGGTGTCCCCTGGGTCTGCAATCCACTCAGCTAATACCTAAAACTCCCTTCTGGGTCGAGGACCCAACTTGAACTATTTTTTCTACTTCTCGAATCTTCTATTTAATTGGCAACGTTGTAGCCCTATAATTGAAACAAGTTGCTTCCATGGCCTTGGATAATTCCTTGTAAGGGTCAAGCTCTCTTGCCACCCCTTTCCCTTTCGTAGCTTCATGCTCCCTATCTGCAACCTTTCCCCTCATCCTGCAGTGTTTCCGCCCTCACAGCCTTGCCGAATGATAAACTCTCAAACTCTGAACTGCCAATATTCTCAACACAAAGTCATTCAAGACACAAAGAGGAAGGCGCGAGATTTTAATTGCCCCTGCCACCTTCTCTGATAATGGTCTTCAACGTAAGGTGCCATTATGGCTCCATCCGCCACATACTGAGAACCCTCATCATCTTCCCTAACCCTCGCTTGGATGTGATGTCTGAAATCATTTTATTGATTGAGTTGTTCAACATATGTACACTCTACATGCTAGCTTGTCAATCATACTACCATCTGGTGCTTGGGGCGGTGAGCCCACTTCCCCATCCCTTCAACGTTTTGTGGCCATCTCTACACCCATTGTAGGGAGAAAAAGATGTAAAACTTAATATCACTTAGGTTAATATGTGATTTAACTATGATTTATAATTGCTGGAAATTGCAAAATTTAACTACCAACTCAAAAATAAAAGGATTTAACCGTTAAAACCAAGAAATAAATAACAAATTTATGTTCTAATGCATAAGAAATGCAATTTCCAGATTACAAAAATTTAATAATTACTCGCTTGAATGATAAATTGTAGAATTTTGATCCAAATTTCAATCCTTGATTATTATTTCACAATAATACCTCAATCATTTATTTCATCCCACAATTTCATTGCATATCAATATTTGCTTGCAACAGAAAATAAAACAAGGGTCATTGAAAGAAAACCATGCACAAGAGACAAAGATTTATCCCGGGAAACCCAAACGAGAGAAAACCCAACAAACTTTTCTCAGAAGAAAATCAATCCAATAGAAGAACAATAGTAGTCATAAAGATTAAGCCCTAGCACAAGAGTGTGCTCTTCTTCCACAAGGAACCCTAGGAGAGATAGTGAACCACAAGAAGATGATAGAACCTCAAAATATTTCCTTCCTTGCCTTAGTTAGGCCTTACTTGAAAAGTACGCACCACTTGAGAGAGAAGAGTTGTTGTGATAAGTGAACAAATGAAATGTGAAGCACTTTATTTATACTCTTCTTTTCACTAGAAGTTTCCACAATTAGGTCGGCTTGTGCACTTTTATTTGGGGCCAACTTCACTAGTTTGATATTCATTTCTTATTTATATTTAAGTTGGCTTGTCTTCTTGTCTCCATTTTCTTCTGGAACTTCTTCAATGTTCTTTGGGACTTCTTCAATGGTTTGTCTTGACAACATGGACGTTTTTTCATCATAGAAAAGTTCTCCTTGCTGATGTCTCGTCACGTGCCAATCTTATTCTTTCATGTAGAGTTCTAATGTAGATTTGACCATACTCTAAGAAGTCTCGAACACTTCCTAGAACCAATGTCACATAGACAAGTGAACTCACTCTACTAGAATACATCACTCCTTCACAACGCACTCCCACATAGAGTATGCAATGTGACCTCTAGCCTCCTATCACTCAAGCTAACCCACATGACAAGACAGAGACTAAGCATCTGAGCCACAAAACACATATAGTCAATTCACATGACTATATCAAGGGCTATGAAGGGGCCATTCTTCCTGGGTCAGGAACCCATTTGGAAGAATGATCTGTAGAATGCTTGGCCAAAGTTGAAACCCTAGAGAACATCAACATAAATAACTTGAAAGCACAATTGAATAATAAAAATCTGAAAATGCATTAACTAATCTCTGAAGTAAAATTCAGATTTTTGGGTCCAAGTCTTCTTAAAACTTATCTTTAAATCACAAAAACTTAAGAGAAGGAAATCTGAAAATTTTACGATAAATGTTAGGGTTAAATTTTAAGATTTCTAACTAGATCTAATCCATGAAAAATATTCAATTATTAGCAAGTAGATTTAAAATAATTGTGAAATCTAAGTAAGGATTTTATTTAGGGTTAGATTTCACTTTAAAACAAAAAGAAAATGTACTTCTGATGTTTTTGAATGTGTGGATAGTTGTAAAGAGAGATTAGTGCCAAAAGACTAAAGGGCGTATGAAGTCACCCAAGACTTACCAAGAGGGTCTTGCTTAAAAAAATCATCAAGAAAAAATTTTTGCTCTAGGCTAACCTCAATCCACTTGATGTGTTGGAGTAGCCTACACAAAATCACAAATGGAGAGAATAAATCTCTATTTCATTTCCTTTGATGGTGCACTCCACAAGCAAGGGCTTAGCATTGTACAATGTGAATGAAGGAAAAGATGCAAAAATAATTTTATTTCAAGTAATATAACAACAAGAAATAGAACTTAACATACCATATATATTCTTCATCCAACAAAGTAGTAATACCCTTTCAATGGCCACTCAAAAAGGAAAGAAATGACAATGCTATTGGATACTACCTCCAAGATGAAGCATGAACCAAGAAATAAGCCACATACACAAGTAGATCCCAAGAAATTTTCCTCGGAAGCTTTTACAATGATATTCAAAAGAGCTCTCAAAAATAGTACAAGATACTCCTTTTTATTATAATAAAAAGTTTGCCTCTTTTAATCATTATTCAATTATTAATATAACCCTTTTATACTCTTTTCACCCTAACAATTTGAATTTAATTTATTTTATTCTTTGTAATTTCTCTCCCACAAAACCCTAACGGCTACAAATCTGATTTTCTCCTCTTACCTTAACGGATATTATCTTCACCCTATGTAATTTTCCATTTCCTTTCTAATCACAAATGCTTCATTATGATCCTAAAGATGGGTGGAGTGTCCACTCGAAACATGCGTCAATCTCTTCTAAACTTCCACATAGTGAAACTCCAGAAGATTTAACACAATAATAGAGTGGTTGATCGTAAGGCAAATGCGGCCATATATTTGGACAAGGCGGTTCTAATAAAAAATGGGGACCCCTCAAATAGGCTATAGATCCCCTAGCTAGATTAAGATGCACACTATTAAGAGCTCAAACCATATTAACCACTATAATCTTGAATTAGGAAGCAAAGGAACCATTTGGCTGTTAAAGATAGTGCAACTGCGAGACCCATTCTCAGGGAGGATGGTACCCTAGTATGTTAACTAGGGTAGAGTAAGACCCTAGAAGGTACCCTAGGGCCCCCAGTAGTCTCCTGGGGTTCTTGGTCTGGGACCAAATAGGTTGATGCCATGGCAAAGTCCCTAACATATGGTTAAGGCCCCTATATGCCTCTAGGGTTCCTAGTCTAGGACCAGGCAGTTTCTTGGTCTGGGACCAAGCAGGTCCTGCAAGTTGAGGCAGAGACATTCCTGGTCTGGGACCAAGAAATTTCTGTAGGTACATCCCTAGTCAATTAACCAGGTGGATCTTGGTCAAGTTGACCAAGATGATGATGTGTGACGTCCTCTCTCCTACTCGATTATTGCTAGGTTGTTTCTCAATGGAATGGACACCCCTTGATGATGTCACTAGCAACTAACCCTTAGGAGCAATACTGAGTACCAGAGGACCACATCATCCAATTTGGATTTTCTCCTTATACAGTGATGATAAAAATGTGTGGAACACACATGACAATATACCTTGAGAGAGAAAAGATTAAATTCCTTGGTCTTGTTGGTCCTGTAGGTAAAAGGGGTTGCCTCCCCACTCTTATGGTACACCTTGGTCTTGTGGGTATGGAGGTTGCCTTACCACCTTGTTGTGACCCTTAGTTAACTTATGGTCCTAGCGCCCTTAACTGTTTGTGGTACCATGACTCCTTTGCTATAATGACCTAACCTTATTGTTTTTATTTTGTGTGACCATTTGGCTTTTGGTACCCTATACTAAGTCAACCTAATTTTTATTTTATGTTTTTATTGGTAACTATCCTAAAATCTAGGGTTGAAGAAGGACCCTTCTAGAAGTCCTTTCAAGTTATAAATACAAGTCTTATCCTTCATTGTGCATCAATCTAAAAAGACACGTCTTAGCTCTAATCTTTTTCTTATGTTTGGCGTCAAGGAGTATGTTGTTATTGCTAGGGTCTCACTGCTTCATCCCTGGATTACCAGATCCATGTATAGGGGTTGTTTTGTGCTCCTTTCTCTACTGAGCCATGAGTTGTGCCAGGTCGTGAGCTTATGAAGTTGACCCGTGGACTGTGTGGTGTCTCTTCTGTTGGGCCTTGACCTTATGAAGTTGACCTGTGACTGTTTTGGTGACAACTCTAGCAAGTTATGACTATACTAGGCTGATCTGTGACCTTTTATGTTGCTCATTTGATTAAGTCGTGAGCTGCTTGTGACACCTCTAGCAGGTTGTGACTGTATTGGGTTGATCCATGACCATTTTGTTGTTAATAATGTAGGTCGTGTTCATTTCTGTGGGCTGTTCTTGGACTGCTAGCTTGGGCGTCATTCCTCTGGGGCTGCTAAACCTTATTTGTGACTATGCATACTCTCTCCTAGTAAGTCGTAACTGTTTTGGATGCCTTTTGGGTTGATCTGTGATTGTGTTGTCTCTCTTTTAGTGGATTGTGACTGTATTTACCTTCTTCTAGCTGGGTTGTGACTGTGTTGTCTCTCTTCTAGTGGGTCGTGATTGTATTTACCTTCTTCTAGTTGGGTTGTGACTGTGTTGTCTCTCTTCTAGTGGGGCGTGACTGTATATACTCTCTCCTAGTTGGGCCATGGATTGTGATGACCTCCCTCAGCCTTGACATGGACTGTGGTGACCTCTCCTAGCTAGGTCGTGACTGATTTGACCTTACCTATTTTACCGTGACTTGTTTACAGCCCTTCTTGAGCTAAGGTGTGGTTGTGCTAAGCCCTAAATGACAGGTCAATGATGGTGTTAATTATGCTAGAGGGAGTTGTGGTCCTTTAAGGTTGATTAGTTGTGTTTAGGGTTGAATACCACTGCTACTATCCTACTGGGGTCTTCATACTCGGTGACTGAGATATCTTGTTTACAGCACTCTAAACTACTCTCTGTCAAGGTATGTCATTCGTTCCTTTTGGCAGCTTGTCTTTACAGTGACAAGAGCTAATTCCAAAAGTGTATGAGTATAAGGCAGATCCAAATCAGATCTCAACCAACTTTATTACTATTTATTATTTGTTGTTCATTAGTCTGTACTACTGCTATTGTTAGTATTTATGTTTTGTACATTGCATTTGATGAATTGTATCTCAAGGACCAACTTTAACACAATGACTAGTGGAGTGGTAAAGTTGAAAGAGATGAAAATTATGTTTTGAATTTATTACAACAGTACTGTTCTGGATCTAGCTCTGTTTTAGTTTTGCTTTATGCATTAAAGTATAAAATTCAATTTGCTTATATCAAACCCTAACCTAACCCTAAACTTTAACATTGGCAACATTAAAAAAATGGATACACATGCAAATCAATTCACAATTAAAGGATCATGCAAGGGATAACTTAATCTCCCGCGTGCCTTCTAGTCCTTTGTTCTTTGTTTTACAATCTGCAACATGGAAGGATTTAAGTCCCCTGTGCATTGGCTCTCTAGCAAAGGTGGGGCATTGCATTTGAAATTCCTGGATGTAGGAAGTTGCAACGGTGAAGGTTGAGTTTGGGCTGAACTGGATGTTTGTGCGTTGAGGGAAACTCCGCAATAGAGCGTTGAGGGACACTCCGCAATGGAGCGTTATGAGCAACAAGAGTGGGCTTCGGCCTTTGGAAACTCAGAACTCTCTAGTAGTGTGTACATAGCATATCAAGCTCAGTAGAAGTGTAAGCTCTCCCTGAGGCGGCATGTGTTTTGGTCTAGTGCATGTTTTATGGTTTGAACAAGAGTTGGCTAAGTCTTTTAGGCAGATTCAAAGGTTTGGGGTTGTCCTTTGTTGGGGGTGAAAAATTGGGGTCTAGTTGACTTCAAGGGATTACTTCAGCTTCAATGTGCGAGTTGGCTTCAAATTTATTGTTCCAGTCTTTATTATGGCACAACCTTCCAATTCTAGGGAGAGTGGAGGAGAAGGAATTGTTGAGGTGAAAAAAATTCTAAGGACAAATAGTCAATTGGAGGGAATGAAGCAAGCAATTGAGTACTTAAGTATTCACATGGAAAAGTAGGAAAATAAGCAAGAGGAGATTGAAATAGCTCTGAAAGAAGAAAATTTGAAGAATGAGAAGCTTGCTAATGAATCAAAGATGCATTGCAATATCATCTTGGGGTCTACTAGAAGATCACAATATATTGCAGGTCATCCAAACATATCCACTACCTCAATGAAAAAGAAAGTTGGGGAAGAAGAAACAATGCAACAAATAGTTGTGGCATTAGCAAAGTAGCAGACAGTTGTGGCATTGGAAGACTAGCCAAATTCCCAAGAAGGCCATGGTATGGGCACGATGATGTGTCCATGGAGGAGGCCCATTCAGGGCATAAATTTGGTTATAACCTATTTACCCATGTTTTTCACTTATTTATTGTTACTTGAACAATTTATTCAGTAGTATAGTTTTAGATATTGTAAGGAATACCTCGAGCCATAGATTACTATTATTCTATCTCATATATTGTATATGCTACTTCAGCTCAGAAGAGCAATTTTGGATGAATTTTGACCTTGCTTTATAAATTTTAGCTATTTGGGTTTTCCACAACCATTTTATAATATAAATCCCATATGTTATTGTTAAAAAAAAGAAAAATATTCTTTCCCATATCATTGTACATCATATGCTTCATTATTGTTAATATTCTTCATTATTTATGTAGTATTGTTGAATTCATGGTGCCCGATGTTTGAAACCTAAAAAGATGCAATCACTGATTCTTTGCATCTTTCATGGGAAGAGTAATAATGTAATCCTTGTATTTCAAGATCGAGGAGTCGACCTATGCAAATTTCTATCTTTGTGACCTTGATAAATGTGATCCACTTGTCTTGATCTTGTATGGAAATATGATCATCTTTAAAGAACGTTCTAGACAACTCATGATATGATAAAATCGATTTTGGCCCTTGATGTTGACTAGGAGCATGATTGGATTTGACAAGTTGCGTATGTTCCACAGTTAGTTCCTTCATATTCAAGGTAGTTATTATTCTTTGGAGGATCAAGATGTTGTAATAGTATGGGTGACGGATAACAATGGTTGATTTCAAGACTACAGTAGTTAAAAATTTGCAGGTAGCTCATTTTGTGGAGTTGCAAAGGGAATCAACAAGTGTTGGTGTAAACAAATTCCTCATAAAAAGGAAGTATTAGCTTTTTGGGTTACTCTGACAATGTTTACACCATGTTTCTGATTGCTTAATGAGATTTGAGGTACATGGGTGTATGATCATCTCTCAAATGGTTGGAGACAGACTTGTGCATGGGATATGGTCCATAATAGATTTGTACATTGGAGATAGCTCGCACAGTGGTTGCTTGACCTCAATTAGGTGTTGGCTTGGCAATCTTCCCTGGGGCGTTGGAGTTCTCTTCATTATGGCCACATGGAGAGATTCACTTGCTTGGAGAACACATAACTTAGGAGGCGTGTTGTGCATCTTAGAGCAAGGAATCGAGCCCTAAACAGCATTGGGTTGCTTGGATTCTTGGATGGAGGCTTGGAGTTGGCTCAAGGATGCTTGGGCTGCAACAATGTTCACAGGAGGATGTAGTAGACCTAGTGGAGCACATGGCTTAAAAGTAGCAATGTAGTCTACGTGGGCATTTGAAGGAGGAGTGTGGACACACCTTGTGTAGCTACATCATCTTGGAGCCCTTATTGTGTATAACATCACCTTGGAGCATGATGTGCCCTTGGAGTAGAACACTTCACTTGTAATGACCTACATGAGTTTGTTGTAGGTTGTTTGCAAGGGCTTGGGTCCACATCGTATTGTTGGCCTCCATTTCCTCCCATATACATAGAGGAAGCAGAGTCCTCAGACAACATGCGCTCATCATATATTTCACTCATTGTAGACATTTGATCTTTAGGAGTGTACACTAGTCTTTTTCTCTCTTGATCTTCATTTGTACTTGATCTCTCTCTCTCTCTCTCTTGGATTCGTTATGGTTTCATGGTCTTTAGGGTTGTCTTAATGCTATTAGAACTGCTGTAAAAATGAGTTTTCAGATCTGGTTTATGCAGAGTAAGAGCGCCCTAGAGGGTTGGAACTTATCAAGTCACTTTGGTATCGAATCTGTGAAACTTGTAAGCCTTTGGATCCTAATTTATCAAGGACCAAAGGCATCCACCCATAAAATTGTAAAATAATAATAAAAGCAAGTGGGCTACCCAACACCCACATCTCATCCCCCTGGGGGATTTGCCATTTTCGTGGCATGAACCTTTTTCTCTTTTTGCTTAGGTTTTGCTTTGGATTTACTAACCGTTAGATTAGTTTTATTTGCTTAGTTAGATTAAGTTAGTTTCCTTTCAGTTATTTCATTTTGCAATAAAGAATAACGAACCTTGGCTTTATCCCCCAATATGCTCTAGTGACTATCGCAGGCTTGCTTGATTTACTAATATCAGAAAGGGGATATTAGCGGCTAGTTTAATGGGAAAAACTACCCAAGTTTTATTGTCAATAAGTGGTTCACATTGAATATACTACGGATTCATGGGGTTACTTTAAGTAGATTATGCCTCACCTCGTTGGACACTTGGCATCATTGCTCTGCACTTACTAGCGAGGGTAAAAGTCATCATAATAACCCATTCTTAATCAACTCATCATAATAAATTAACCCATTCTTAATAAACTCATCATAATAAATTAAAACTGACCAAGAAGCACCATAAAACATTTCCCTTTTATCTGCAACATTATTTACTTTCTCGACGTTGGTTTATGTTAACAATCATTTGCATAAGTGAACCATACATGTCGTGATTATTTGATCATTTGTGTGTTGTTAGTTAATTCATCTTTGCAGCTCTTGTGTCAACGTTTCAAAACTCCTAGAATAGGTTCATTTTTGTAACTTAGCATAATCAACCTTAGCAATTTCTTTTTATTAGGGACCACCCCCCTTGACTTCGTTAAGAGTTGACCTAGACAGAGGAGTCAAGTGTTAAGTGACAGCAACCTTGACTCATGACTTGCCCCTAAGGACGCACCCAATGGTTTGAAGATTTCGGCCACGTTACCCAAGGTGCATATCAGGTATGCAACATGCCCTAATGGTGAAGATCACAAAGTTATCCCTTGTCCTACATCTCGAGTCAACTAGTCAACTTTGACCAATAATCTCACTTGTCCAAACTTGGTTTATTCCACTTAATCGGAGTTAATCGACTCCTTAGAAAAAAATTGTCCTTGCAAACACTTAGATATTATCTTGGTACCAGTTAGATTTTAGATCTTGTTTCTTAGAAACCATTTTGAAGATATTTGGAATGTGATATATTAACCTGTCTAACATGACTATTGACTAACTATATGATGACTCAACTTGATGATCTATTACATCTATGTGTACTTGTCCATGTGGACACCCAATGTTGTTGGTCCACCAAGGACACTTATGATTATAGCACAGTGCTACAGAGGTTTCATCGGGTCTTCTCTAGAGTTATAAGGATTCCAATGCTAGTGTATTAGTGTTCTATTAAGGCCATGAGGGGCTTATTGAATATCTCAGTTGTACTAGGTATCCAATGATTCCTCGAGCACATCTTGATACCCATTTGGCCAGCTATCTAAGTATATGCCATCATATTGGTCACTACTACCTCAGATCGGTCTATTCCAGAAACGTGTTGGGCGTTTCCCCAGTAACTACAGTGTTGAATTTCATGGACGTGCAAGGGGATGTTATACTTAGTGTTTTCCAAATCTTACGATAGATTTGGATACCCATTTGGCTCTACTTCAAGTTTCCATACTTTCATGTCAAGGCATTCTCCTAGATTGGTCAAATTGACAAGGCTCATCTCTTCACTGTCAATGGGCAACCTAAAAACTTCATGATCGTGCATGGGAAATTACTACATTTTCCCTAAGTCATTTTTGCCTAGGTGGCTTGGTGGCACATATGTTGAGGCATTTTGATGATGTGGCTCATTTGGCACACATGTGGAGGCACATTGGGATCTACTAAAGCTAATCTCATCTCAAGATTAGATCCTAGCCACTCATTTGCTCTTCTACTACATGGATCAACTTTCTTGGCTCAAATCGTGTGGCCCAATGACTTCATCATTAAGTGAGGGTTTGACCATTACTTGGATTGAGGAAACCACCCATGGTTTCTAGCACCTTGTATCAACATTGCCAATGTTTTTGCTACTTGTATTGGAGAGACCCATTGTATTGGCATTATTTTATTATTATTGACAATTCTAGCTAGGAATTTGCCCTCCTTAACTCAAGGACTTGGTAGTTGGCATTATTTTTTGTTTTACAATGATTGATCTAGAACCTAAATCTAGATCTTCCTCGTCTAGAGATCATCACTCATGTAACAACCTTTTGACCTCTTCATTGAGCAAATCAGCCCCCTTAGACTATAAAAGAGGGGTCTGATTTCACTGAAAGGGTCAAAAATTTGGGAAGAAAATAATAATACTTTGTTATTTTCTTGCTTTATTATTCTTGAGGTTTTTCTTGTTGGTGTTTATGGTGATCTAATTATTTTGCTTTTGTTGGAGGAAGTCTTCATAAGGGTTTGAGGTAATACCAAAATCTGTAATTGATAGTGAATTTGCTTGTGTATAATAGATTAGAGAATGATTGTTGCAACTTGTTCTCTAGGAATGAAGGATTGATTTAATTAATTTGATTGTTTCAACCTCATCTTATATAATTCAAATTCCATCCACTATATGCTTAACTGATCTTTTGTGTTGAGTGTTGTTCTTGGATAGATTGATTTTCCTCTTGATAGTTGCAAGAATCCACCACAAGCTTGGAGTAGGAGATATATTGATTATCTCAAACTATCAAGGAGAGGGATTGCTTTGTCCTCCACTCTCCCTTGGAGACCTTTCAACTTCCTTCAAATTTACTATGACTCCAGTTTCCCAACAAGTGTTTCCCTCAAGGCACTAGGTCTAGGGATTAGTTTTACTCACGAATTTCTGATTTGAGTAGGTACTTGGATTTTATTTTCTCAAGAGGCTTTAGGGGATCCAATCCCCCTTCTTGGACAGTTAAATTCTAAAGATTAAAACCTAAGAAGCAATAGCTCAACTCACTACAAATCTAAAGCTTAAGCTCAGCAAAATCCAATAACTTGTGGTGTGCCTTACGTCTCTTAACTTTATTCTTAAAGTGCTTAAACTAGTAAGCTAAGCTAAATATCTTAGATCTAAAGTTTGTGCTAGTTTTGTTTGCTGTTATACATCTAATTGCAGATCTAAACACTACAGCAGTCATAGTGTTGAATACATTTTGGAAGGCATACTAACCTTGTGCATTGGATTTTGGTTCCTAAAATAAATTCTATGCATGTTTACTATGGTTGGTACTACAACTAATACTCAGCACTAAGAAATTGATTCTGCCTCCTAGTTAAAATTCTTAGCATTTTCTGATTTATTTTTCAAGTTCACATTATGGTAAATGCTAAGTATGCTTCATTCCTATGTGCAACAACTTTTAAAAGATCTAACTGCAATAACTTACTGTGATAAGAAACTGTATAAACTAATTCGCATTTGATAGTATGGGTGGTCCTAATTAAGTAAAAATTCACACTAAGTATTCTGAGTTGTGTTAGCATCATTTCTCATTGAGGAATGTCTTAATCCTGATCCACATTACTATAAGTCAAACTGTATACAAATATTGGTAATAACTTCCCTCGCCAAACCTATTCGCACTTTTCAGTTCTTGATGAGGTATGACATGTGAACTCTTGGTTTAGATCTCTCACAAGTCACAACCTTACAAAGCAATTCGCATTCTCTCAAATGGGTGTTTCTATATTCATGTGGATGATCTTTGGATGAATGCTATTACTGGTTTACTGTCATTATGATCAAGCTATGAAACATTTCTCTTTATTCCATGTGCCATAATTCTTAATCAACATCCTGTGATACAGTAAGTTCCTTGAACAATATTTGCTGTCATAAGTGTTGTTATCTTATGCGGATATGTTCTATATGATTCATGAATGACAAGTTATAAATGCTTCATATGCTACAATTCTTGGTAACTTCTTGTAACAAACTCAGCTCACTAATTCACACATTTAGTCTTATGTTGATGTCAGTTGGCTCTACATGTGAATGCTTAATCTAATAACAGTCTTTAATGCAATATTTGGATCACTCAGCAAGTTCAATCTCTTAATTTTGTCTCAAATAGTTGCCATGTCTCTTTCAGATGAATAAGTTTGATGATTCATGGTTGATGATCTAGATCTAATGTTATCATGCTTAAGTATGCTTCTTTGTAATCCATATGCTATAAGTGCCTTAAACTAATAATTGCTTCCTTGATCAATTTGCACTTTTTCAATTGTCTCAAGTGATTGCTCCAAATGACAGCATGAATGCTAATGAATGCTTCTTTTGTTAAGGTCCTTATGATATGTTTAGCTTGGTAAGCAATTCGTGCATATTCCTATTGCGATAAGTTGATGCATTTTCTATGCATAGGGATGATTTTAACTGTTCATAATTTATTGTCATAATACATCTTTGTTACCTTTAAATCTCATCCTAGATTCATCATTGTTAGAGTGTGTCTTGAAACTTGACACCATACCTGTGCCTCTTCCTCAAAATAGAGCTAGGCAAGTACCTTAGGTTGGCTAAGTCCTTCATAATTGACCTTAACGAAAGTCTGGCTAGGGTCTCTCCCTTGGTTAGTCTAGGCTTGTTCACAACTAAGTCTAGGAAACCTAAAAGAGGAGCTTCCTCCATTAGTAACACATTGGACGAAGGTCCATAGTTGTGTCGGTTTAGCAGTTGATGTTGAAATTTAAGGTTAGAGGAGTTTTTAACATAAGTAGTAAACTTTAATGCATGAACATATAAAATCAAATTCAAAATACTACTACTCTAATAAAATTTGAAATGTAATAAAACAAACAGAATTTTTATCTCTTTCAACTTAACACTCCATTAGTCACTGCGTTAAACTTGGTCCTCGAGAATCATCAAATGCCATGTACAGTAACAACATGATAAAATAATGTACAGTAGATATCAGCAGTAAAGAATCATAAACAATATTTGTATCAACCTTATACTCAGATATTTCAGATTTGATCTTGTCACTGAAGGGACAAGTCAACTAGGAAAACAATTTACTACCTTGAGAGAGAGCCTAAGAGAGTTAAAGCAGAAGCATACTGACCCAAACTTCTTTGTCAACAAGCACAGCCATACCCAGTACAGTCATGCTGACAAAGGACACATAGTCATGCTAAGTAAGGATGCAGTCACATTGTGCAGAGACAAACAATCATGCTTTCACAGTCATATTGGAAAAACCACAGTCCACACATAAAGTGAAACTCACAGTCACGCTAGAAAGAAACCCACAATCCACCCAAGAAAACAAGCTCATGGTCACATAGGGAAGAGCCACAATTCGTACATGAAGATGAACCCACAGTCACACACAGGCACACGGTCACGCTGGGGAAGACCCAGCATCCACACAGGCTCACAGTCACACTACTGGGTAGAGACACACTATCATGTAGCAGGCACACACAATTATACTAGGTAAAGACATACAGTCACACTTAGCAATGCAGTCACACTTAGCAATGCGAACAGGAAAGACCACCGAGTCAAGCTATTGGAAGAAATACGGTCACACTTAGTGACACACAGTCACGTTAACACTACAAGAAGGAACACGGTCACGATAGTGACACATAGTCACGTTAAACACCATGTTACAACAGAGGAAGACGTAATCAATGCTAGGGCAGAGACTATTGGCATGCAGGTGTAGTAAAGAAGAAAACAGTCTCGCGGGTAGCTGTCACGCAAGGAGCACGAGGAACAATCAATGGGTGGCAGTCACGTTGGAAGTGGTCACAAGGCACAGTCAGCAGGTAGCAGTCACGCACGCGTGAAGGAGTTACTCGAAGGAAGCAACACGCGGGTAGCAACAGGTAGCAATTACGCAGAGCATCACACAGAGTACCAGATGTACAATCACACAGATGGAATCAATGTACAGTCACGCGAATGGATGAAGAGCAAACAGTCACGTGGACATATGAAGAGACAAGATAGACCAATCATATACCAATACACGCAGCAAAGGTAAGCTATGCGAGCAAACGTTCACGCTGCAGGTGTTGGCAAAGGGAGAATGGTCGTGCAGCAATCAAAACGTTGGTGCAGTCACACGGAGAATCTCGTAGAGGAAGCAACACGTGAGGGAACAGTCACGCAGAGGAACATCACGCGAGGAGCAGCCACACTGAGGAATCACGAGGAGGAACTGACATGGAATCAAATCTATGAGTGAAGTTTTAAATTATACCTTAATTTATAATCTTGATACTCCTTAAGATAGGGTATCAAAGGTTTAAACATTAATAAAATGGTCCAAGTCAAAACTCATAAACATAACCAATGGTCCACAGGTTTTAATAAACTAAAATAACTTAGGGTAGTATCAAAGGTCCAATGATCATAAAGTAAAATCATAAGATAAAAGGGGTCCAAAGGTTTTATTAATAAAAGTATAAAATGTTTTATTAATAAAACCATAAAGTAAAAAATGACTTAGAATAAAACCCATAAGGTAAGAGTCAAAGGTGCACACACAATAGGAGTGCTAGGACCAAGTAAGATAAAGGACTATGAGTCAACCAAGGGTTTCACAATAAAACAACACATACCCACAAGATAAGGTGAACCATAAAACGTGGACAAAACAACTCCTTTAGGACCAACAAGATCAGTAATTCTTTTCTCTCTCTCAAGGTACATTGTTTTATATATTTTTGTCATCGTTGTATAAGGGGAAGATCCAAACTGGATGGTACGATCCTTTGGTCCTCAATACTGCTCCTAAGGGTTATGTGCTAGTGACATCGTCAAGGGGTGGTCAGTCCCTTGAGAAGCAACCTAACAGTAACGATTAGGAGAGAGGACATCACACATCATCATCTTCCATTCTTAAATAATGGCTCTCAGCCCTAGGCTGAGTTTCAGTCCCAGACTTAATCAAATTCCTGCTAACTGACTAGGTGCCTCCATTCTCCCAGAGAATGGCTCTCAGAACTAAGTTGAGCTTCAGTCCCAGACTGAATCAAATTCCTGGTAACTAACTAGGTGCCTCCATTCTCCTAGAGAATGGCTCTCAATACTAAGTTGAGCTTCAATCCCAGACTAAATCATGTTGATCAACTCCAGAACCCTGACCAGGTCCTCCATTCTCCCTGAATATGGTCCTCAGTACTAAGCTGAGCTTCAATCCCAGACTGAAAGTTGATCAATTACTTGCAAGATCTACTTGGACATCATGTCCTTGGTCCCATACCAAAATATGTATCTGCCTCTGCCTGTAGGATCTACTTGGACATCGTGTCCCTGGACCCATACCAAAATACCCTAGAGGCATATAGGGGCCCTAGCCACATGCTAGGGGCTTTGTCATGGCATCAACTTGCTTGGTCCCAAACCAAAAACCCCAAGAGACTACTGGGGGCCCTAGGGTACCTTCTAGGGTCTTACTCTGCCCTAGTTAACTAACTAGGGTACTGTCCTCCCTAAGAATGGGTTTTGCAGCTGCACTAATTTTAACAGTTGATTCCTTGCCAATCCATTGACCGTTAAGTTGTGCATACACAGTAACCACAACACCAAGCCATAGCCCAATAAAAGTTTATCTACAAAATCTGCCTATAGATATTTAGCGAACAATTAATGTTCTTTTCATAGCCTTGTTATTCTATGGGAGATTCCCATAACCGATGACCGAAGAATCAAGGTTTATGCAATGAGTTATAATACTAATATTCATTGATCAATTGAAACCTCTAGCATTCCAACGGAATTTCAATTCTAATTCTGTCAATTATACTTCATGGTGAACATCCTCATTCTTTGACGATTGATCGATGAAACCGTACACCAAGAGGAAAACAACGAAGCTACAAATAGATAGGTGCAATATAAATATATGCAAATTTCCAAATTCTATGTTGAATGTGCATTTCCTACAATTTTATGGTTACCCGCCGAATTCACAACACCAACTCGCTTTTTTTGTTGGGAACTCTCTAAAATGAAGAATACCCTACATATGTTGTAATATCCCTTAGGTGGACTGCTAAAAAGTGTCCAAGTTTACTGCTATTTGTAAATTTGAGCATATAGATTTGTAG
>LPNX010836967.1:166975-319211 GCA_001517045.1 Pseudotsuga menziesii | reverse complement strand
TAACCAATGGTG
Organism: Pseudotsuga menziesii; assembly: GCA_001517045.1. NCBI lineage: Eukaryota > Viridiplantae > Streptophyta > Pinopsida > Pinales > Pinaceae > Pseudotsuga > Pseudotsuga menziesii. Next base: position 319,199 of record LPNX010836967.1, on the reverse strand, counting down.
CTAATGACTATAAATAGACTGGATGGACTCCCGATTTAGACATATGACCAAATTTGGACAAGGGAGGATTAATAATCCTAACACTATTATGTGGGTTCTTTTTGGTTCAAAACTTTTGTCAAACAGTTACCCTTCAGTACCCCTTCACTGTTGATGTGTTTTTGTTTGAACTAATATTGTGTTTTGGTGCATGTTGGTTTAGATATTTTGTCAAACGGTTCAGTATCAAGGATCTCTTTAATGCATTTAACATTACACAAGCTTACATTCATAAATAATGACCATAAAACTAGTGAACAAAAATAATACACAAACTATTAATGCTAACCTAAGATGTTTATTTGAACAACCACACAAAAAGGTAGATAGATATAAGCTTCTCCAACACCAAAATGATTGCTACGACAAATAATGTCATTTATTGCAAGTGTACGACCTGTAGGGTGAATATACAGCCTCTATGTGATGAGTTGCTACAGCAATAGTACAACTTGTAGGAATGAAGGAAATGGCCTAGAAATGATGAATGCGGCCTTCTGGAACAATGTATGGTCTGCAAGAAAGTGGTACGATCTTAAAGAAATAATGATATGGCTTGCTAGTAAGTTGAGAGCACAATAAATGAGGGTACAAGCTCTTGTTGAATCCCTTTCAAGCTGGAAATGATGGTACTGCTTCCCCTTAACTTCCCCACAAAGTTCCTATGATGCCCACAACCTTCCAAAACCTCACAAATTTGTTGCAAACTCTTCCGACCTTTGCAAGTAATGACAATCTTCCTTTACAATAGAAATTTGCTTCTCCACACTGAAGTCCTGTGAGAAATCTCTATGATTTCTCCAAACCCCAAAGCCACGATAACTCTCCAAGCAATTTTTATGAAATGATCATGAAAAGTGAATGAGAGAATGACCTAATCTCCTCTTTTATAACTCATCTCACCTTTTGGTGACTCTTTTAACTTTTTCCTCTCAATAAATTAATATAAAGTGGCTTTGTAATACCCTTTTATTTTATTACTTAATGTCACTTTACTATTGTATTTTTCCTCAAATGACATAAAATAATTAATTAATTCCCCTTTTTTACCGACTATAGCCAACAGGAATCAAATAGGTTAATACCTCATCCTCCTAGAGTGATCATTCAGAAAGGGGCATTACAGTCCTCCCTTCTCAAGCTTGCTTGTCCTCAAGCAACTGTAAACTAGGGTGCTACAAAATCTAATCTCCTTCCCATGTAGCATCCTTTATTGGCAAATCTTTCCACTTGATAATATATCCTTTGATCACTCTGCTCCTCAATCTCCTCTTCCTGACATCTAGAATCTCCTCAAGGTCTACTACCAATTGCCCCCCCTCATCCAACGGCGATAACTATGTTGTAGCAGTGACTTGCTGTCCCAATGCCCTCTTGAGGTACGACACATGAAATACATTGTGAATCTTGCTCTCCTCGAGTAGCTCAAGCTCATAAGCTACTTCCCCAACTCTTCGGACTACCCTATATAGACCATAAAAACAAGGCTTCAGCTTTTATGCTCTACTTTTCTTCAATGGAGACTGTCTATATGGTTGCAACCACAAAAACACCAAGTCTCATACCTCAAAGTTGTGCTCAACCTTGTGTCTATCTACATACATCTTATGTTGATTCTGAGCGATCTATAAGTTATCCTTAAGGACATTAAGGATATATTGGTTCCCCTATACCCAATCTTTGGCTTTGGGATCCTTGTTATCCCCAAATGCCTAGTCCACAAATGAAAGAGAACCATAGCCATATAATGCTCGAAACAATGTCATAACAATGGACATATGGTAAGTGGTGTTGTCCTAACACATAGTTGCAAGACCCCTCGACCCATTTGTCCACAATCTCTGTTTGGCCATCTATCTAGGGGTGATAACTGGTGCTAGGAGTCAACTCTATACTTGCCAACCTAAACATCTCTTACAAAAATGCATTGAGAAACGTGTTGTCTTTTTCACTGACAATGAACTTTGACAACCCATGGAGTTTGAAAACCTCCTTGACGAACACTTTGCCATATGTGATGCCAAATAATCAAAGGAAATGGCGAAGAAGTGCTCGAACTTGCTCAACCGATCAACCACAACATATATACAATCTTTGCCTTGCACCTTCAATAGACCCGTGATGAAGTCCATCGACACACTTTCCCACTTCTTCTCTAGGATGGGTAGCAGCTGCAATAGCCCTGTTGGGTGAGTATGCTCTGACTTGTTCCACTGACAAGTCATACACTCCCGCACATGCCGCAGTACATCATATTTAAGGGCATTCGATAAAAACCTCTCTCTTATATCCAGGATGCCTGACAATGGTGTATCATGCATGGCCATCATGATCTTCTCTTTAATATTGGACTTCGACACTAAGTATATCCTAACTTTGTAGAGATAAAATCATCCACCACCCTATACCTGTCATCTTAAATGTGACCATCCATCAACTCGCAAGCAAACTTGTGCTTGGAGTACTCCACCAACAGGTGAGCCTTCCAATCAAATGAAACCTGCATAAGCGAACATGTTGTCGATTTCCTGGAGAGGGCATTAGCAACGATGTTTTTCTTCCCCTTTACATGCTCAATGTCAAAAACATAGGTATGTATCTTGCTTACCCATTTTTGCTACCTTTCATTCAAGTCCTTATGTTCGAGAAAGTAACGCAAGTTGTTATAGTTAGTCCTCACCACAAATCTGTCACCTACCAAATACTGTTTGAACTTCACCACAGCATGCATGATGGCGAGCATCTCCTTATCGTAGATGGAGTAGAGCCTCTCTAACTCCCTGGGCTTTTGACTCTCAAATGCTATCGGATGTTTGTTCTACATCAAAATAGTTCATATGCACTCACTCGATGCATCACTCTCAAGCACAAAGGGCTGAGTGAAATTAGAAAGTACCAAAACTAGACAAGTGCTCATCACCTCCTTGAGCTTGTCAAATGCCTGCTAAGCTTCTTCTGTCCACTTGAATGCCCCTTTCTTTGTGAGATCCATCAAGAATGCCCCCAACTGTGAGAATCCCTTAACCAAGCACCTATAATAACTACACACCCCATAAAATCCACGCAACTCTGTTAGGTTCATGGGCAGTGGCCAATCCATTATGGCCTAGATCTTCTCCTAATGTACTTGTACACCCTGCGCACTAATCGCATGGCCCAAATACAAGATATTTGTCATGCCAAATTCACACTTTGAATCCTTGGCATAGAATGGTTGCTCCTCCATGATGCCCAATACCTCATCCAAATGCCTAAAGTGCTCTTCCTATGTCCTTTAGTATAAGAAGATCATCAAAAAATACCAAAAACTTCCTCAACTGCTTGTTGAAGATGTGGTTCATGTAAGACTGGAAAGTGGCAGGTGCATTGGTCAAACCAAATGGCATGACCAAAAACTCATAGTGCCCATAATGACACCTAAAAGTACTCTTGCAAGTATCCCACTCTTCGACCTTGATCTAATGATACCTCGACCAAAGATCAATCTTCGAAAAGTACACTGCCCCATGCAACTCATCCAAAAGCTCATCGATCCTGGGAATGCGATACTAGTTTTTTATTGTCTTTTTATTCAAGGCCCGATAATAAATACACATCTGCATGGTTCCATCCTTCTTCTTGACCAAGACAATAGAAGAAGCGAATGGACTGGAACTGAGTCGGATATGCCCCATCACCAACAACTCCTTTATTGCCTTTTTTATCTCAACTTTGTACTTCTTCGGGTGCATGTATGGAATCATGATCACAGCCTTGGCCCCTTCTAACTCAATGGTATGCTCAAATCCCCTATCAGGAGGTCTCCCTAGAATCTCTCCAAAAACACGGTCATGTCTGCTCAACAACAATTGGATCCCTACATGATACGGCTTCTTGTTGTCTAAGGATTTTTGAGTTGTAATCAAATACATTGTTGCATATGCTATTATCTATATCCCCATGCTTGAATAAGGCTTCCATTCGCTTGGCTAAAACAATCCTTGGAGCACCATTGGACATGCCCCTCAAAACTACCCTCTTACCGTCTTGTGCATTGAATCCCATCTCCAATGTTTGATAGTTCTGCGAGATTGTTCCTAGAGTACTAAGCCACTGAACACCCAAAACTACATTCGTCTCTGCCAGCTCAACCACATAGAAATCATCTGTCATACTATACTTTCCCATCATCGCAGTCAACCGTGAAACCTTTTATGTGCATGCCATAGTGCACCCACCAACTACCACCACACTGAAACCCTCAAAGTCCTTGATAGGAATGGCTCTCCTGATAACCAATGTTGAGTCTAAGAAATTGTGGGTCTCCCCACCATCAATCAAAATCATAACACGTTGTCCCTATACTACTCCCCTGACCTTGAATGTATGAAATCTAGGAACACCTGATAGAGTAGTAATCGTCCCATCCTGAGTATCTGCACATGGTTGCTCGACATCATCGCTGCTATGCTCACCATCCTGACCCTATCCTGGCTTCACTTCCCCATCATTGTCTGAGAGCACCTCTATATAATGAACTTTACCTTTACCCATGCACCTATGACCCGATTCCCAAGGCTCTTTAGAGTTGAAACATAGCTTCTTCCTTCTTAGCTTGTTCTGGATCTCCTCATCCAACTAGTTTTTTCCAATCCACTCCTTTTGTAAGGGCTTCTTGTCTTTGTTTTTCTGAGGAATGAAGGGTTCACAATGAGGTTAATTCTTGGGTGTTGCGTCTTCCATGTCTCGTGCTCCAACAATGGCATTTAGTAAAGTCACATGTTTGAAGGCCTTGAACCAACCACGAAGTCGCTAGGCTAAAACCTCAATGAACAACATAACCAACCGATGCTCTAACACATCTATCAACATGATTGCAATCCTCTGAAACTCTGAACTATAGGCATCTACTATACCTGTCCGCTTAAGTTGTGCTAGCTCCCTGAAATGCAACTCTAGGTACTTATCAAATATGTTAATCAATCTTTGTGTGAAGTCCAGGTATGAGATAATGCTAAAATGTCCCAATATGACCACCAGTCATAAGCCTCTCCTTCCAAATGCAAGGTAGCATATTTGATCGCTTTTGTCTCCTTCATGGGGTTGAGTTGGAAATATGTGCCCAACTTTTGAACCCAGGCTCTAGTAGTGCATTTGTTAAAACCGCCAAAGGAAGGGATGGACAACTTCCCAACCTTCCACTAAAGATCAAAATTCCATTTGGCCCTTGTTGAAGTCCCTTGGTTTATTCTTGTACTTGATGGTACATAACACCTGTAATAACAACACTACATAAAACTCTGCACCAAGAATCTGATATTCACTTTGATGGTCCTCCAAGAAATAGGGTAAGAGAGGTCTAAGAGTCACTTTGTTGGTTGACCAAGTGTTGTTCTATACAAAGATATGTGTGTTACTCACTTCTGCATGATTCTCATTACGCCCATTAGTTCCTCGTGAGCTATTGTTGCCCCTCCACTGAAGATCAAAATTCCGTTTGGCCCTTGTTGAAGTCCCTTGGTTTATTCTTGTACTTGATGGTACATAACCCCTGTAATGACAACACTACATAAAACTCTGCACCAAGAATCTGATATTCACTTTGATGGTCCTCCAAGAAATAAGGTAAGAGAGGTCTAAGAGTCACTTTGTTGGTTGACCAAGTGTTGTTCTATACGAAGATATGTGTGTTACTCCCTTCTGCATGATTCTCATTACACCCATTAGTTCCTCCTGAGCTATTGTTGCCCCCATGGTTTTGGTTTACTTGAGTGCTTGTGATAAGCTGAGTCATGAGCTGAACCAACTATCGTTGCCCCCTAGCCAAATCATTTAAGATGCTCATAGTACTGCCCTCTAGTGGCTGATTCTTATTTGTGTCATTCATATCCCCCATGTCTTCCTCTTCTACTAATTCAAGTTGTTCCTCTTCCCCTGATTCTGCTAGGAATATGTTTTCAGACCCTCTCTCTCCTCTTCTTCTGTAGGTGATTTATCTTATATCCTCCAGATTCATAAAAAGGTATGCAACTCACAAGCTGGCAAAATCACCAGCTCTGATAACATTGTAATATCCCCTCAGGTAGACCGCTAAAAAGTGTCGAAGTTTACTGCTGTTATGTGGGTCCTTTTTGGTTCAAAACTTTTGTCAAACACTTACCCTTCAGTACCCCTTAATTGCTGATATGTTTTTTGTTTGGACTGTTATTGTGTTTTAGTGCTTGTTAGTTTAGAGATTTTGTCAACCAGTTCAGTACCAAGGGTCTGTTTAATGCATTTAACATAAAACAAGCTTACATTCATAAATAATGACCATAAAACTAGTGAACAGCTGTAATACACAGACTATTAGTGCTGACCTAAGATGTTTAGTTGAACAGCCACACAAAAAGGTAGATAGATATGAACTTATCCAACACCAAAATGACTGCTACAACAAATAATGCCATTTACTGCAAGTGTATGATCTCTAGGGTGAATAAACAGCCCCTGACTAGCAGTGATGAGCTGCTACAGCAATAGTACGGCCTGTAGGAGTGAAGGAAATGGCCTGGAAATGATGTATGCAGCCTGCTGGAATAGTGTATGGTCTACAAGAAAGTGGTACGATCTGCAAAAAATAATGATATGGCCTACTGGTAAGCTGAGAGTGCAATAAATGACGGAACGGCCTCTTGTTGAATCCCTCTCAAGCTGGAAATCATGGTACTACTTCTCTTTAACTTCCCTACAAAGTTCCTATGATGCCCACGACCTTCCAAAATCTCACAATCTCTGCAAGTAATGGCAATCTTCCTTTACAATAGAAATCTCCTTCTCCACACTGAAGTCCTGTGAGAAATCTGTGTGATTTCTCCTCTGAATTAGCTAGAATATATATGTCTCGCTACTGAAACTAATAAGCACAAGTGTTTCAGTCCAAACCCCAAAGCCATGAGAGCTCTCCAAACAATTTGTGAAAAACAATCAAGAAAAGTGAATGAGAGAATGGCCTAATCTCCACTTTTATAACCCATCTCACCTTTTTGTGACTCTTTTATCTTTTTCCTCTCAATTAATTAATATAAAGTGCCTTTGTAATACCTTCTATTTTACTACTTAATGTCACTTTAATATTTGTTTTCCTCAATTGACATTAAATAATTAATTAATTCCCCTTTTTCACCAACTATAGCCTACAGGAATCAAATAGGCTACGTCGTCCTCTTGGAGTGATCATTCAAAAAAGGACATTACATATGTTGCCAATTGTAAACATCAAAATGTCAACGGCAATATTGAGAGTAACTGTAGACTTACTTTTGGCAGGGTTAAAAAAGAAATAGAGAACTAATTAGACTTAGTTATTTGGCAAAAATCATGTCCTTGGACATTTACAAGGACAAGTTTTCAATCGGATTGCCAATTTGTATGCTAAAATTACAAATCTCAAAGCTCTAACTACACCTCAAGCAAAGTTTAACTTTGTAATATATGTTTCAAAGTTTATTCTATGAGCTATTAAACGTCAAAGGAAATGATGTTGCTCTCAACAAACCCCATATCTTTTGTTGGAAAATTTCTATGACATATTTTATCAAAGAGGAATCAAGATTTGAGTTCTAGTTAAAAGAAAAAGAAGAATGTTCCATCTCAGAAAAACATCTTTGAGAAACGTATTAGTATTAGAAGGTGGTGAATGATGTTGACGACTACGAGGGAATTGTCAAAGAAAAAGAAGCAACATCTTTAGCAAGACGCACTCCTAAAATCACATAAATATCAAGTGCCCATTGACAACTAATTTTTTAGCTTATTTAACCTCTTTCGTTACTAGATCCAGCAATTTTACAGTTGTTTACATCTTAACTATATATATGTTACCAAATAGACATTCTTCCCTCCTAGATCCATGCAACAATCTGTATTTGATACAAATATAACCCAAATGTAAGCTGCACGAAACAGGGAGATGGGGGCAAGTTTTTGAAACGAGGACGCATTAGGGAAATGTGACCCTCCAAAATTTTGAAAACAAGGGAAAAGCGATATATGTGTGTGTGTATGAGTGTTTGTGTGTGCGTGTGTGTATTTTAAATTAATAAATGAGCAAGGACATTTTTTTTTAAAATGAATGTGAAACATAAATCATAAATCATACATGTCGACAAATCATTGTCAATATTGGGATCCTATCCATCAATAGCACCCTCTGCCTCTCTCCTTTAGGCTCTAGCCCTTGCCTCTACCTCGAATCTCAAAGTTGATCCTCCAAGGACATTAGTCCACGACTCAACACCCTACAGTTTTGATTAAACTGTTGATTTTTGTAGCTCGAACAGGTGCTTCTATAGAGGCCAAGTGTCAGGCATGCAAAAGTCGTCCAAAGACCTCTCTAGGAGCATTGCCTAAGAGGGCAAATGACTTTTATGTTATAATGGCTAAAAGGTGACTTAAGTTGTGTCAACGAGTGATTAAGTTGTAACCATAGATCTCAAGTGATCTAAAATCACTTAGGAGATCTGGAGGGCCCATGGTATTTTAGTCATTGTAATGATATAAAAGGAAGCCTAAGGAGAGAAGAACATACAAATCAGTCACACAAAATGAGTGAGTGAGATTTCATTGAGTGGGTAGAAAAGGACTTCCATCCACAGGTGTAAGTGTCGAGGCATGGTCAAAGGAATGGTGCAAGAGGCAACCGAGGGTTAACAGCCAGCAAGATCAAAGGACTGATCTTGAGGCATGATTTGCTAGCATTTTGTTATTGTATTATTCCTCAATGGGCCATTAACCCAAGAAAGGAGCCCAAGATTTTTTTACTAATAAAAATCATCTTGTTTCTGGTCTTTCCCCGGTTGGGGTTTTCTAGGGTAAATCTGAGTGTCAAATGTGTATGATTTCCTGTATTTGTCCATTACATAATTAGTTAGGATTTCAATGTGTTTTCAGTTAATGATTGTTGTAAATTATTAGAAACTGGTCACCAAGTTTGGGATCTGAAAACTAACATACTTCCTAATCCAATTGTTAAAATAAGGTAGAAAAAACCTACCATAATTCATAAGTGATTTTGCTTGAGTGAAGAGTGTTACGATGCACTTGTACCCAGCGCACCTTCAGGTGTGCCACAGGGAGAGAGAGCCAAATTTTTCGACCAGGAGGTGTGTTATCAAGCAATGGTGGTCACAGTTGTGCCCTTTGGTCCCTCCTTTAGGAATACTATGTCTTAATGGCACTACTAATTGCCCTTTGCTAGGGTTTTTAACCTTGAGGTTGGTGTTCGGGGCTCCTATTGACCACTGTGTCACATGGCTCCATATCCTGTTTACATGCTCTGGTGGCCTCTGCTTCAACAACGAGATATTTGTCTCCCTACACAGCCACTTAGGACACCCTCCTAGCCCTTCAAATAGCTGGCACCTTCTCTCCTTGGCCTTGTCTCCTCGAAGGAAGCCATCCTCCACACTAGGCCTTCTTGATGCTTTGAAGAGGGCGTTGAGGGATTTTACATCATTCTTGGGGTTAGATGGGGTATAACGCCCTCCCTCCAGCTCACTCCAGCCTTTCGTTCGGAGTGATTCGTTTATTTGAGCACATTTTGGCACCTAGAGGTAAAAGTAACCTAGGTAGCCAACCTTGAGCCTACATAATGGCTATATTTTATTATTATTTTGTTTTAATTTTAAGTTGACATTTTATAATTGCAAATTGACGTTTTAAAGGCATGTCGACCTAGATTTTATTTGTAAAAATGAGTGTGAGATCATATAAATAGATCTCCTCACTTCATTTTAACACAAAACTCATGGGATAATACACTGTGCATTTGTTTTACCCTTACTAGGGCTCTTTGGAGAGATGCACCCCTCTTGAGGAGGATTTTCTGGGTTAATGCAAGTTTTTTCTGGTGATCTTTGGTGAAATTCTTTTGCTAGGTGATGTTTTGATTTGTTGGCTAAACACGAGCACTTGGAGGTGAGGCTTCTTATCTCTTTGTTTGAATGTTGGTAGATGATGCATGTTTAAGACTAAATGGTAGCCCTAGCGCTACATTTTCTCCTAGAATAGGCCATTTCCAGCCTTCTTGTCATCTTAGCAAGTTGAGGCATGTCTCCTTGTGAGAATCCTCTAGGTTTTTCCCATAGTTTTTCTAGGATAGTTTCCTAACCTAGGATCTCTTCCTCTCTAGGTTAGCCATCCTCCCTAGATAACCTAGGTTTTGGTAGGGCTCTTCCTAGGGTTAGTCTTCCTTTGTCTTCACACCTTTCTTCTTCCAAAAACCTGTCTAGGGTTAGGTTTAGGTTAGTTTTTAGGTTAGTGTAGACTTAGATTAGGGTTAGTCTTCCCCAAAACCTCTAACGCAGGCCCTAACAGCCTGCTTCTACCTCCTTAAACCTCGCTGCTACTTCTTCCACCTTTGCTATCCTCCCTAGCTCCTTCCCTAACCTTCCCTATCCTCTAGTGACCCTTCGCTGCCTCTAACCAGACTTCCCTAACCCTTGTTTGTCCTCTTTTCCACTCCTTTCCTTCGCTGCTCCCTAAACAGCCCTATAAGCTGCCCTTTTACCACCCTCGCAGCTGCTCCTCTCACTTTCGGGTCTTCCCTTTAGGACTGCCTTAGGGTTGTCACTTGAATTTGGATCTGGCAGCAGCCCTCACTCCACTCCCTTTCTAGCCCTTGGTCAGCCCACTAGAAGCTGCTAACAAGTTTTCCCTATCCTAGCAGTCCCTTCCCTTCCATCCTTTCATCTCTTCGGCCTCCCAAATCTCCCCTACTAACCTCGATTCTGATCCTTAGGGTTGCCTCAGTCCACGGTCACCTTTTTGGGACAGCCTTTTCCTATCCTACAGGGCTGCCCTTTACAGTGGCAGCCCTCCCATTTACCCAAACCTTGTCCTCCTAACACCTGCACACAAGCAAACTAGCAGTGGTTAGATAATCATATGTTGTTGGTTTCATTTGTCACTGGAATGTCAGCATCCTTGCATTATCATACACAGCCTGCATATAAGCTTTCATTCAGTTCATATTGTGGTTAATTAGTATTGTATGCTAATTTCTTGGTATGTACTTAGTTAAGTGCACATAATTGTTTCTCATGATAAAGTAAGTGCCTAAACTACTACAGCTATCATAAATATTACCATACTTACTGCTAATAACTAATACTATAGTGCTGGTATGAACACTGCTATAGGTGATGACTGATGCACAAATACATATCCAAACAATATACGACCCTGGCTTGGCTATGTACATATCCAAACAATATACGACCCTGGCTTGCCTATGTATTCATATTGAATATGACCCCCCAAAAAAGTAAGTAAGCTCTAGATAAAGCCCAGATCCATGTAGGATATTGCTCGAATTGACCCAAATATATATCCACACAATATACAACCCAAAATGGCTTGGCTATGTATTTGTATTGAATACAACCCAAATACAAGTCAGGAAACCCTAGATAAGCCCAAATCCATGTAGGATATGGCTAGAATACCATCTTGTATCCTTTAAAACCCCATACAAAGGAGAAAAAGAAGAGAACCTAAAAACAAAAAAACTCAACTATAAATAAAGCACTATTGCTTCAATTCACAAGTATCATTTTTTCAATTGTATTCAGCCTTTTGAGTAATGATTTTAAAATCTTGAATTGTATCCAATCTTTTCCATGGTATTTATTTTGAATACTTGTTTGTGTTTACAGCATCAAAAAAAATCTAAAAAGAATGGCGTAGCCAGTACTCTCAAACTCTTCTGAATCTAGTTCAACTCTCAAGCTTGACTTTACTCTGTGAGGAAACAAAGTCGAGCCATCCCCTCTGAGTTTAACTCGACTCTCCAGCTTGACTCTACTCTCTAAAGAAATAAAATCGAGTACTCTTTAAAGAGACAAAGTCAAGTCAAACTCACGATTTTTACTCAACCTCTGAGTCAAACATGAGTCAGATTGACTCAGTGAGTCTGCGATGCAAGTCTCACAAGTGATACTCAATCATCTATATATAAGACATAAAGACAAACGACAGACACTCATTTGGCTTGTTTTTTTTACCTCATCTCAGAGTACATTACCATTAGATTCATCAATTATCCAAAATCCATTGTGTTTAGTAGTATGTGTATCATATATGTACTTTAAAATTAGTTATTATAGAAAATGTCCATTCCTTTCGTATGAATAAAAAATCCTTTTATTTTAATATTAATGTATTTTTATATTTTTTGAATCAACACCCATGTCTCCCATTCTGAATCATATATTAGTCTTCAGTTTCATCGAGGCATTCTTGGATAAAAAAACTTATTTTTCTGTTGCCTCTCTTTCGGCCCTGATCTAGTGTCGGCAACCCTTGACATGTTCTGCATGAGATATCGCTTTTGTACTCATTTCGTGCCTTCGTCGCGTCTTTTAGCTCTGGTTTTATATATTTTCGATAACATGGCTAGGAATTTCCCACCGTGTGTTATACTGGTTTTGTTTTTTAGTTCCATTGATATACTTTTGTAATCATTCATTGAATATTCATAAATTATCTTGAATCCGGTAACTTTGCTCGTATCTAACTCCGTATCTATAACTTAGTATATTAACCCCTTAACATGTGGTTTTCACTAATATTGCTCCCATTTTTCTACAAACGTTGCCAATCAGCGAAGTTCTATTAATCCTTTTCATGAAGCACGGAGAGGCAGAGAACATACAAACAGTCTATTGGGAGCTTAGGGATTCCCAGGGTAAGATCAGTGAGGAAACAATCCAGGAGCAAAAAACCCACTTGCTATTCAGTGTAAAAATACAGTAGAATAATAAAATAAATAAGCAAACAAAAAGAAACCTGCCCATCATTTGAGGCAACATCCCTGGACCTTCGCATCTAACTTATAACCTCCTGCAACTACGACTACGACCTCCTTTTAGTACATTATCAAAAGTCATTTTCATACAGAAGTAACTAGAGAGTGTGACCATTACATTCTCAGTTTTTGGTATATATGGATAGTTAATCTAATGTGAAATGCCATGGATTTCATTTCAGAGATGCCATTGCAATGCATAGATTAGGTAAGTTTTTTTTATCTTGGGTGTGAATGGCCATAGTATCAAGAGTCATATGCGTCTAAAGCTAATTGATTCCCTAATTTTGTACCAATTTCTTTTATTATATGGAAATTAACAGCTTTCATATTTTGAGCAGACCAAAGGAAACCCTTGACCAATGCTGGCAAGCCTTACCTCCTTTTCACCTCAAATTTTACAAACTTGAAAATAGACTTACCGCAGATCTTGATGGGAGCTTCGATGTCCAACAAGCTGGGTTGATTTATAAAGATCTGTTTAGAGGCAAGGCAAAGCTGTCGAATCTCGGTCTCGGAAAGTTGAATTTGCTTCCCGGGTCTCGAACCTCGGACTTCCAGGAGGCGCTTAATAACATCATCGAGAGCATCACGGTCCATCCAAAACCAACACCCCGGGCCCAGCCCGATAACCGGCTGGTGAAAAGCTTCAATGATCTTCCGATAACAAAGACTCTTCCCGCCCCTGAAAAAAATTGAAATGCTCTTTTAATCATTTCAAAGTCATTAAATACTCATGTGAGTGTAGAGAGAAAGAAGTAACAATAACAACGTAGTTTTTTTTAACTAGAGGCTGATTGATGTATTTTTAATCATGAGAATCGACAACTCGTCGAGATTACTCAAGGTCAAATAGGATGGTGGTCACTATAACTCGAGAGTGTTTTCAACATTTTGTAAGGCAAATATACCAATAACTCGTGACATAGAAAGGGTTGAAATGTTTTGGAGACACACCCAATATGAGGTTCTGTTGTGAGAAATAATGCACAGTAGTGCCTTCCCACTTTGGGATGGGGCTAAGCCTTGTAGGCTGCAGCAAAGCCTCAGTATTTGGAGCCCCTTTGAGGTGGTGGGATGACGCCAAGTGATCTTGCAATATATTGTTAGAGGGAAACAAAATAAAACCAAGAAAATGCTAACAAAACTTAAACAAAATAGCAAAGGGAGTAGAGGATGCAAACCCCAACAATCAATGTGAGCCAAAACACTTTTATATTGCTCAACGGTCAAACTAATACAACTCCTTAAAGATGTGAGCTCTAAAAGGAGGCAAACAATCTTCCTAAGGGACGCCTTTCTTTTCTTGTCCAACAATGCTTGTAGACTGGTTAAGGAACCAAATGTGAGAAGAGCACTTGCCCCTTGAGGGAAGGAGGCAAGGGAGCTTTGGAAATGTTTGACAAGAGGGAAGAGGTGAGCTAGGAGGAAGCTCAGTCACAATTACAACAGCATAACTTTGCTCCAAATTCTTCTTGCAATAAGCATGTCCATGGCTTTCTTTTATAGGCCAAGAGGTGGCCAAGAAATAACAAGATCATAGTGTGAACCCATTGATCCATGTTTTGGCTCCAAAGTACACCAAGAGGCCATTTAAGGAAACCAAGTGCGTGGAAGACCAAATTCAAATTCATTTGAGTAAGTGGAGCTTTCATGAGCCTTCAATGCGTCGTTGGTGGGTGAGATCTCGTCGTTTGTGTCAGACACACGAATCTCAAAGAGATTTTCTCGCTGCAGCACAGGTGTTGTTCTGATGTTGCACGTATGAACATAGCTAAACCCGTGTTGTTACAGTTTTTTACTGTTTTGTGACCATTTTGGACTCAATATCCACTTCGGATCTTGTGAAGATGACTTCCGCTGGATGCATGTTGTATGTTGATGACGCTTTACCGTGTGAATCGTGAAATTATTGTAGGTGTGCGAGTTTTTCATGGTAACAGATGCCCCCCTAATGTATGATGCTCGAAGGGTACTCTAGAGCCGATAATGCATCATCGTCTCTTGTGTGCTTTCTCTGTTGGTTCTTCAAACTATGTGGACAAGAGTGACCTTCCAAAAGGGGAAAGTTTGTTAAAGTGTTGTTTTTATACAAACGAGGTGGACATCCCCATGCTCGTGAAAAGGTGCCAAAATGGCTACAAACTGAAGAGACCGAGGGATCTCTCATAAATTGTTGTGGGCATGGAGGAGGATGGCCTCAAAACCATGCAAGAGTACATAAACATGGAACTGGTGTAACTGGTACTGAAGAAGCGGAACTACTAAGAATTTGAAGAGGCCCACAGGGGTGGGTGTCAAGAATGATAGTGAATTCAAGGAAACTGCAGTGTACCAGAACTGCTAGAACTATCATTTTCAAAGGTTAACTCTGCTACCTTTAAAACGTATGACTCCCCCTGATGCGAATAAAATGTATTGTTGTCGAGCATAGGGGAGACTACTAAGATAAGGAGCACTAAGGACTCTCCTTACTTAGTCTGAGGTAATCCCTTATAGTTATTGAAAGGGATCCCAAGGTACCACTGCTACTTCTTCAACTCTCAAAATGTGAGAATTTGGCGTCGACGAGAGTTGAAGAATCATTACAAGACGAGGGTCTTGTTTTGATGAACCAAGATCATGATGTAACCAAGTGTGACTGACTAACCTGACACAAGACCAGATGATAAGTGTGGGGCTCATAGTTTCTTTGATTGATGATGGACTGGGGGAAGAGCTGACAGTATCAGACTTCAAGTGCGAGTGTGACATAGGGAGACAAATTGCAGATGAAGGGCTTTGTTAGGAACACAATATGGAGAGAGTGAGGATTGATAAAAAAAATGATTATGAAGTACAGGGAGACTTCAACGTCGACGACCAAAGGCGACCAGGGGATTGTTGCCGAAAGAATTGATTGGTTCCCATGTGTAAGTGGAACTGGAAACTGCTTGTACATAAATAATAATCGGTGGTGTCCCCATAGTTTGGGGCGTGTTGGGGGACCAATTTGATGATAGGTGGGACTCTGACAGATTTTGGTAGGTTCAGGGAGGCAATTTGATGATGGGTGGGACTCCCACAGTGCTTTGGTGGGTTCAGAAGACAGATGCCCAATGAATCAATGCCATGCATAATGTTCCTACATGAATAGTTGAATAGGATTGGTTGTTGTTAGAGGGAGGGGGCCCCATTGTTGTCTTGGCGAAGATGATGATATGGAGGAGAATTACATATAGGTTAAATGCTCATGGAGGTATGAGAAGGCCACCATGAAATCTTCTTTGTAACTGGTGCTGAGCAATTTGGCGTTGTTGAATTGTTGGAGGTATGGGAGTAAATGCACAACTATGGAATAATTGGCTTCATGCATGCTACTTTATGGGGGTGGATAATTCCTCAAACTTGTGGGGGGGTCAACATCATGGGTGTCAATTTATGATAAAGGGTTGTTGAAGGAAAACACCCATGGGGGAAGACAGAGTGGTCCTCAGTTTTGACGTTGATGGCACATCAAATCCATAAAATTAATAACGGTGTGATTTGCAAGACGATGCCAAGGAAATGTTTAACAGAGGGAAATGGTTGTGTCGAGAGGCAAGTGTTGTGATAATACCTGAGAGTAAAGTCCTGCATTTTTGCCGATGGCGGCTAATGTGGGTGTTATGAATATAACATTGCACATGTGACACGCATACCCAAGTGTAGTAAAGGACATGACAAAGGTATGGACAATGCAGAAGTAATAACTCAAAACATGGCGCACCTGTGAGGTTCGTTGTCTTAATATGCTCTGGGGGGGTAATGGTTTAGCTAGAGGAGCAAAATGCATCATTGTGAAGATATATCTTTGATAGTATCGGCTATCATGGGAACAATTTTCTCTTGTAATGTTTATTGTGGGGAGACATTAAGTTGGAGCAGTTGGTCATGGAGACGCATCTGCTCGAGACGAACTTCGTGTTCAGCATGTCAAATGGGGCACTGAAACGAGTAGTGGGAAGTATCGCCACATGATCAGCATGGGCGTGATCCTCTGATTGGGACTAGTCTTGGCGTGAAGGACATTGTAGGGGATGTTGGCCTACTATGACTAGGAATCATATGGTTGTGGTTCTTGCACGAAGTGCATTCGTTGGTTGGGGTATTATGGTTGATATGAGCAGGGTGAGTTTGAGGCGATGTAGGGGTTAAATCTGGGGACATGATTTGTGCGACTACATCGATGGTAACCATATTAATATAAGCTACCTCGGATGGTGTGGATGGTAAGGGATCCTCTATTGTTTATGTAATATGAACGGTCACCAATGCATTCTGAAATCAAGGGAGATCAGGGAAATGGTGTGTGTAGTTCCCTTGTTGAGAACAAATCGAACACGCCTTGATGGTGCGTAAGGATTTGGACTTAGGGGTCAAGGGGTTTGAGGTGCCCCCAGTCTCAGCTTGAGGGGCATGCATGATGTTAACAGGTGTATTGAGCAAGTTTTTGAGCTTTGGTAAAGTGGGGCACAAATTTGTTGCATGACCTTGTTGTCTACATAAAGCACATGGGGGCGTGACTAGTATGGTAGGTGTATCATGCATGATGGGTGCCTTGAGCATTTATTGGGTGGCACCCTTCATGTTTAGTTTAGGTGCCCCTAATGAGGGTCCGGGGGCATGGTTGACTGTGGTAGAGAATTTCAACTTGGGTTGAGTGGTGCCTCCATTGGTGGGCGTGTTTATCTTGGGTTGAATAACGCCCCTATTTTGTGGTTTCGTAACCATTGGTGCTGGCTAAGTCACACGTGTTATGAATCAGTAGATGGAGTTGTAGAGGTGACTCATTGTACCGACACCATCTCATAATGGGAGATGGGTTTTGAAGCCATCTCTAGGAAATGTGGGGTAAGGTACCACACAAGGAGTCCTAGTGTGAGTCTTAGGAGTGTTAACTAGGCCATAATCGGTGTTCCTCGTACTCTGTGGGGGGGTTTAAAAATGGAATCTGGAACATTGGTGGCACATAAGGTTTCAATTTACACTCCGAGGCTAATTTCAACATACAGTGTTGGGTTTGCTTCACTTATTGTGGGTAATACGTTTTCAGGGTTGGCAGATGCATGGAGGTTGTAGTAGTTGAGTTGGTAGAGAGTGACCACCTTCCCATTGAATGGGAACATCATGGTATGAAACATCAAGGAGGTGACCTCCTGCATGACATACATGTAACTATGACACAAGAGGATCCCATTTCTTGTACCATGTCCCTCCATACATCAATGGAACCTCAAGCAATCCATCAATGTCTGGATTCCATTGTTTATTTTGCAAAGCTCCAAATGTCCTTTCCACTTGTGGAAGATTGTCATTCCAAAGAAAGACAGGGTCCCACTGTCTCGACTGCATCCTCCCAAACATCACAACCAACTGAAAGAGCTTGTCATGGGGAAGGAGGTCGGGATCATATCACCACACTATCATTTGATCACTCATGCAAAATTGAACATCTTTGAGACTCTCCCACCAAGCATGGAACTCCTCAATGTGGGGCCAAATCATATTGAGTCTCTCCAAAATATGAGAATCCATGTGCAAGTTAGCACTGAAACTCACATCAATGTTGCTACAAAGACACAAGTGGTTATCTCATGTCCATCCATGTATACTGAGAGCATCATATAACAGCCATAGATGCTCATGGCACTACTCACAAAATTTTATGATGTATCTAATGAATCTCCATTGATGCAAGCAATATGTTCACCCTCTAGGGCACACATCTCAACCATGTGTCTAGCCACCCAATCAATGGATGAACAAACTCTCCTGCTGATTGATCCGGGTGGGAAGCAATCAGATACTACTAATGCACTTGTCAAACCACATGGATTGACCATCAATTTATCAACCGAGAGAGTGGAAGTTTCATGATCCTCATGTGGCACCAACAGAAAGAATCCTTTCACCCAATTTTCATTCCCACATGATGTGGGTGAAATAGAAGTGTGGGGTGAAGAACTGTGAACCAAATCTCTACAATATTCATCCATCAATCTAATGGATGCACAACTTCCTCCGTGTTTTGGCTCAATGAAAGTGAGATTGTGTGCCTCCTCCAAAACTGTGCAATAGTCTCCTAACGACAATTCATAATCTCTTTGGAAAAATGCAGGTACTTGGTCTTCATCTTGCTTGACTTCAAACTCTTCAAGCGCATACAAATCCAAATGTGCACCATGTACCACCATCACATGAAGTTCCTCCTTTGGGCCATGGATGCAATCAACCATATAGAAATTAATGCTTGAAATGTAGGAGGTGGTGGGTGATCCTTGCAACCTCCATGAAGCTGCTCAATCTGATTCTTAGATTATTGAAGTGCACTGAGAGTACTCTTCAAAGAAACCTGGGTGGTCTTCAACATGTGAGTGATCTTGTCAACCTATTCTTAATTATCTATTGAAGCACTATGGTACATCTTCATAAGCTCCAGTAAATGGTCTCTACCAGAAAGCAAATGCAGAAAATACCTCCTATGTCTACCATTTCCTTTTGAATTTTCTCCCAATCTTCAATGGAAGATTTCTCCCCATTCTCTAGCAACAATGTGACACCCAAACAGTGGTGCCATGCATAATGTTCAAGACCTCGTGGATATTCCTTTCACTCATCATCAATGGCCCTGTAAGAAAGTGTAGCTCTTGAGAATAAACATCCTCCTCTGCTTTCTTTGGATCAACTTCATGATGAAGCTCAAGTGGTGTCTGAGTAGCTAATCCTTGTTCATCTTCCTCTACTGCAAGGTCTTCATCTTCATGGGAATTGTCTCTTGCAACAATCTCTTTAATATTGATATCTATGTCACCAATATAGAAACTTGTGCATCCAATAGTAGATGCTCTGCTAACCATGTCCATATTTGAGCATCCTTCAATGGATGCTCTCCAATCCAATGGTTCACTCTGTTCCACATCCTCATGTGACTAGGAAGAGACTGGAATTTCTGCCTCATTCTTCTCTTCAGAAGTAGCTGCAAGCTCATGATGGCATAAAGGAATATAAAATTCATAATCATGTTCATAGCTTTGCATCACCTCTTCCTCCTCGTGTGTATGGCTATGGTGACTTGCTCCTCCACCAAAATCTCTATTCCACATCCGACTGATGTGTGCTTGTCTTCTGCTTCGCTAGGAAGCTCAACGGGTTATTATAGATCTTATTTATGTTCTTTTGGATATGATCCAAAATATGTCTCACCCTCATCAACAACATCAATCTCGTTTGCAATGATTCGAAAATCACCAACAAGGAATATTGAATGTCCCAAAGTGGACTCTCTTTCCATGTTATTCACAACTTCAACACCTTCTACTTGGTCTTGTGTTGCACATGGTTCATCTGCCTCCTTAGAAGCTTGCACAATGTTAGGTACATCATGCTCATTTGATGGCTTCCTTTTGATTGAAGGCTTCCATCTTTATGAATCAAGAGAAGCTCTGAATGCACTCTTAGTCACTGACTCATTGGGTGTAAAGCATCTTGATGGTGAGCCTTCACTCTGCTGCAACATATGCTCCACTTCTCCGCACACACTATCAACAATATGTCTTACTCTTCCTTGATATGTGCAACTACAATGATCCCCATTCAAAAACAACCTTTCAACTTTGAAAGCGCAAAAGTCTCGAAAAGGCAAGATCTCCTTTCTCATTGTTTGGTATTCTTTGAGGTACTTAGAGGGATTGACTCCTAGAATCTTTCCCCCATAGCACACTCCGCCATCCACAACACAGAACTCTGGTAGATTTGACCTTCTGTTCTGTATGCACATAGTATCACACAAGGAGTCATCATTATCAGCTCTTGGTAGGCCTCCATTGATATAAATGTCTTCCTCATACAAACATGATGCTTCTGCATCATTCCGTCTGAAATCATTACTAGCAAGTGCTAGACTCACGGCTGCAACATTATCAACTTCAGAACTTACTTTCAACACGAGTGGAGGAAAGTGGATTTGATACCACTTCCCCAAATTATATTTGAGAATATTAACTTAACCACATAAATTTAAATCATTTTTTTTTCAAAGAGTGAGAACTAGTTATTAAAACTACTGTTGAGGCAGTTATTCCTAGTCTCCGTTAAACCCACCTAAGATTTCACAAATGGACTTTCTTGGATCTAATCAGAGTGGGGACAAGTGTGCAACAACATACATAGGGCTAAACTTGCTTAAGATTCCTTTGCACAACTTATTGAGACCATTTATGTTTCAAAATCAACTATTGTTGAAGTATACTCCAAGGCTTTCTAGGTACACCAACATATGCAAACTAGAATATTTCCATAGTCTTAGGAAACAATGTGAAGGTGTATGACCTCTATCTACCCTCCAATATACTTATATACAATAGATACTAAGGTTTTGGATCAGTTTGATAGAGTTTGGATGACTTGGATGAAGTTAAACAAATTTGGATTACTGATATGCTCAGACTTATGGCTGGTCCAAACTCAGTACGAGCCTCCCAAAAACTTGATATGAAGGTTGGAGTGGGATCAAGAGGGTCTTAATGAGCTACAAAAACTTGCAGAACTGAATTTGGATGCATAGAATATCATTTATGACTGAAAAAGTAAAACTAGTAGAAAATTCATGCATAAAGAGTTTGTCTTGAAATATTCAAGCACAAACAACCATAAAGATCTTGAATTCTTTCTCAAATTTATAGTATGGAATTATACATAAATAAATATGCATCAGCAACCATTATCAAAGCTCATTGTCATCATATGGGAGTAACATAGCTCAAACTTCATAGGAAGTCTTCAATCTTTGTGATTTTACAATAATTGGAGCATAATGATTCAATGGAAGAGTAAGAAGAGGATATGTAATCTCTATATCTGCACCATAGGCAATTAAGGATATGTTGGTTGCTCATGTAAGGTGCACTAAAATTTTGAAGCTTCTCAAAGGGGCACAATTCCCCAAGCTTTCACCTCCAACTAGAAAGATAACACAAGAAATAAGGGAGAAGAGAGAGCTTGAATGGACTATAACTTTTCCCACTACCTGAAACATATTGGGACTGCAATTAGCCGAGAATACCTGCAATAAAACTCAATGAAAAAGGATAGATGTCATTCTCCTTGTGAATAGCTAGAGATTCAACTAGATAGTAGCAATCTAGGGGCACAACTCCCAAGTCGTGAAAGCTTGAAGCTCTCAATGCAATACTTAAACTCGCCAAAATATGTGAAATGGAGTGCTCATGTTTCTCTTATAAACATCTCTGGTGAAAATAATAAAATAATAATAATAATGAAAAAGTCATTATTTTTGGAGATAATGACTTTGGCATGTGATTGGTTCATGTGGACCCCCTCTCTCAACAAGTGTGCCCTCCTTGGCTAAATTAAGCCTTTATTGCTTTCCTAAACCCTTTTGCTTTCTTTCCTGCTTTTTCCAACCTCTCTTATCTTAAGAAATTAGAAAACTCTTGCTCTCTTTGATTTTCTACTACTTTTCGCTTTTTCAAAACTTTCATGCTTCTATGCTTCTTGCCTGATTTTTTGAGCTTCCTTGCTTTTTGCTTTTGCTTCTTTTTCCACTTTCCTGATTTTACTGATTCTTGCTTTGTGCCGCTTTCTCCAAGTTTCCTTCTTTTGCAAGACAACTTCATTAGCCCACCTTATCTTCTTCCAACTCATTATTACATTTAAATAAAATATAAATACTCAAAATAGTATTACATCCATTCTAAATTAATTTAACACAAAATACTTTGGCCATAATTTATTCCCTAGCTATCTTAAATAATTCCTAAGGTAACTTAGCCTCAAATTATTCTCTTATTATTAATTTAATACTAGAACCCTGTTTGATGGAGTGGTTAGTGTTATGACCATGGTGCTATGAAAAATGGGGACATGTACCATGATTGGGCATATATGAGGTCAAAGTGTTGGGCTTTGAGAATTGTTTCTTCCCCATTTTGTGTCATTGAAGTAGCCACATCCTTTGTGATAGCTGGTTGAAGAGATTTGAAAAACCAATCTAAAATGAAGGGAAGTTGAATGTCAATTTTGCACAAGGTGTGGTGATGACGCCATTCATGGATGTGGTTTGTTATGTGTGTCGTTGTGTTATGTTGAAACTCTGTGTGAATTTCGAGGCCAAGATCATTCCTTATCGAGAACTGAAAGTAGGATAGAAATGACGTGGCGATGGTCTCAAATGTGGTATGAGAGGCTCTTGTCAAATGTACGTACCATTTTGCAACTATACCAGTTAGGGTTCTCTGGAAAAGTGTTACACCAAAATCTCATCATCACCCTAACAATGAGTTATGTATGTTTAAATTTGCATCAATTCCTCAATATTAGTCCCAACTGGCTCAGGAAAGAGGTCTTGCCTTTTAGTTTTCCAATTTTGGCAACAACGACGCACTCTGCCTCTTTACATCATGCGTCAGACCTTTGCTGATGCACATTGTATACTGATAAGGTGTGTCAGTGACACCTCCTACCTTTATACAACATGCGTCATACCTTACTAACGCTTTATGCTCTTTGACAAAGTGCATCGATGCTCATTAAAAAGAAAAAAGAGAAGAAAGCTCTCGTGGAGGCCTATCACAACATATCAACATAAATGGCAGTTGAACCCCTAACTTCTTGGGATGATCCCTTAACTTTCTCCAAGGAATCCTCAACTCCATTTATCCCCTTTGGCCTATAAATACAATCTCACCCTCATGGTTGAGGGAAGAACAAAAAATCACTCATATGCTGCTGAGATATTCCTAGAACTGAAATTCCATTAGAGGCAAGGTTAAACTTTTGAGGCAAAGGGATAGTTGGAAGAAGTCCAACACCAAGGCACCATGGTTGTAATTTTCCCTCTTTGTTATTAATACAATAATGACTTTATTTTTCCATAAATGATGTTTAATCTCAGTTATAACATTTCTCCTTGTTTATTTGCTTAAAGCTATCAAATTATTCTGTAGTTTTTATTTGTTTCTTGTTCTCCTTTAATCTTTTGCAAGTTATTTCCTTCTCAACAAGTGCGACAACAAAAGCTTGGATATGACAAGGACCTTCTCCTGAAAAGAGTTATAGATTCTATGTATCATCAAATAATTTGATTGATCTAAGAAAGAGTTTACATTTTTGTCGAGTTTTTGTTCTAGATCCAAACCATTTGGACCAGAGAGCTTTGTCTTTGTTTGCATTGACGAAGTGTCTTGAAGCAAAATTGGCGACCATAATGGGGAATTTGACTCTCCACTCATGACAATTTTTCCATTAACAACTCCTACTCCCCCCTCAAAGGTTGCTACGATTAATATGATCTCTATGAATAATAATGATGCATTAAAAGGAAAATCAATTGTTGAATCAACATCTCTTAGTCCATCTAAAGTCATTTATCATGCAATCCAATCCACATATGACGATTGTAACATTTTTTTTTTAACAGAAACTAAAAAAGGTTTATATAAAACAGGTTGTGCACAACCATTCATTACAGACAAAGAGCGGGAACTGAGAGTTCTTGCAGTTCAAAAATGGAGAAAACAAAACTGGTCCATGGGGATGACCAAAGAGCTCCACAGAGAGTAATTACAAAACATCTAATGCTTGGGGTAGTGTATACCCTTATAAACTGACTGCAAAGTAAAATACTGTAAAACATAAAAACTTAGGAAACCATTTAAGGATTGCCTGGTGGCTTCATAGGTTGAACAACCAATTCCTCCTCCATGGGGTGCGCTGCTGTTGCTGGAGTTTCGACGGCCTTGCTGCATTGATTCATGCTTACCAAGCGCTGGAGGTCTTATTGGATTCTGTCCACCTTGCCCATCATTTCCTTGAGGTTACTTTCAGTGTCATCAATCCTTGAATCATGGTTACTGATTTGATAATATGTGTAGCTGACCACTTCTCCCATGCTCTTAACCTCCTGAGCAATTTCCTTGTTGTCCATAATGTTAATGGCCATCATTTCATAGAGGCGCATGAGGTTTTTCTTCAAGTCGGCTATCCCGACATTCTCATTAGCCTGCGACATTCTGCCTTGTTTAGGAGATATTTCAATTCGAGAGAAATTGCTGTGGAGAGCATGAACTGCACCAACAACCACTTGAGCCTGATCTTCGACCGAGAGACCACCAAGAATCAGCTTGAGGGTATTGAGTTCCTGCAGAAGGGAGTCTTGGTCTGTCTTGCTTCAGTAGGATAGAGTGCCGACTACACCTTCTCTCCACCCTGAGCAGTGATAGCCCAAAATCGAATTGCTTTCAGCTATGAAGGACTATTCGTCGATGGAGAGGCTGAGCCCAGAGCCAATATTCAAAAACCACAGAGAGGTTCTAGAATGGGTAGTGAATACACAAGTGGTGAAGGCAGCTAGAGCCAGTCTTTCCTTCACGAAAACCTTGGTGAGAGGAAGAGCTTCCCACGGGATTTCTTGCAACCAGCCTTCGTCGACCCCTGCGATGACATCCAAGAGGATTCGTTTTGGATAAATCACATAGCGGGCAGAGCCATGACCAGGAATGGAATGAGGATGAGGACAGCTTCGAGGATACGACATAGTGGAGGGAGCGATAAGACCCGGAGCGTGCAAGAGGAGGAGGCAATTAACCCGGGGAATGTGAGCATTAAAGCCTGCAGGGACCGAGGGATGGTGAGTGCAGTGTTAAAGCCACACGGCGGGAGGATGGAGAGAGGCGGGACAGCTGATAAACACTGGAGGCCCTTCGGGAATGTCCATAAAGGTGGATGCCAACGGGGAGTGAAAGACACAAGGCGATGGAGTGAAGAGGGATGGAGTGATAAGGGTGAATGAGAGTGGAGTAATAAGGGTTGGTGTAGTGATGAGGGATGGAGTGATAAGGGTGAATGAGAGTGGAAAAATAAGGGTTGTGTGAGTCTTTGAGGCCTTTAGGGAGAACATTAGATCCTTCATAGTTTTCCATGGAGGAGTACAAATTACAATGAGGGTGGAAACATGAATCCCGATGATCCATTAAGGAATAGGTTTGAGGTGAGGGACTTGGCCATTTAGGCTAATTTGACCTTGGGGGAGAGAGGCCCCCATGTTTGCCAAGGCATATGCTACTGATTTGTTTATGCGAAGGATGTGGAAAAATTCATAAGACTTAGACATGAGAGGAATGATCTTGTCGTGCAGGAGACGACATTTTATGGAGCCAGTGGTGTATCCATTGATCATTTTGAGAATGACCTGTCGAGAGTCTCCAAAAATCGCGATCTTGGAGAGGTCTTTGTTAGATAGAGATTTCATTCCCTGAAGGAGAGCCAACCATTCATCCTCGTTGTTGGTCCTATGTCCAAGACCCCAAGCGAAGGTTTGTTCAACATGTCCTCTGGGATCCAAGAGAATCCCCCCCCCGTGACGATTACAAAATTGGTGACCACCTTTTGATAGCATTAGATCCTTACCATCTACCATATTGGTTGGAATCTCCTCCACCATATTTGGACTATCTTCTACAGACTTTTCCTTCTGATGAATCTATAATAGAAATTATGTCCTTAGATGATTTACCATGGAAGGATGCACATCATAGATCTTCTTTCTTTCTGAATTCCCAATTGGCAGAAAGTGACTTTGAATCTTTTGTTTCTTTCGATATTGTGAATAATACTCAATCACCTATTCTTACAAATAATGCTTTGTTTGAAGGAAATTTGAGTAATGTTACACACACTATTCCAATTAATATATCAATGAAACCTGGTATCATTGAGCACGTACATTTGGGCCAAAAATGCTCTCCTTCTAAAATAGAAACTTATACGGCCCTATTTAAAGAATTTTGTGATTTTTTGCATGGAGTTACAAAGAAATGTTGGGGATTGATACTTCCATTGTCATTCACAAGATCAAAACATACCCCGATGCCAAGCTAGTCCGACTAAAACTTCGCCAAGTACATCCAAGAAAAACTGCAACAATCAAGGTAGAAGTTGAAAACTTCTGAAAGTTGGGTTCATCTATCGTGTATCATTGACAAAATGTGTTTCTAATATTGTTCATGTCACAAAAAAACAGAACAATTAGGGTTTGTATCGATTTTCGGGATCTCAATCGAGCTTGTCCAAAAGGTAACTATCCCACTCCATATATCAATTAAAGCATTGACAATTGTGTTGAGAGTAACATCTTTTCATTCATGGATGGATTTTTTGGCTATAATTATATCGATATACTCCATTTTGATCAACTTAAGACGACTTTTATATGCCAATCAAGAACCTTCGCTTACCGCAAGTTACCTTTTGGCCTAAAAAATGTTGGAGCTACATTTCAACGAGCCATGTCCTATGCTTTCCATGATATAAAGCATATAATGGAACCTTATCTGGACAATTTACCTTCTCATTTGCAACATCTGGAAGACCATATTGAACATTTAAGAGCTATTTTCCTTATATGTCGCCACTATACAATTCATTTGAATCCACACAAATGTGTTTTTTGTGTTGAGACCAGGCTACTGCTTGGATTCGTTGTCTCTATGGATGGCATACGAATTGATCCCTTGAATATAGAGGCTATTTTGGCCTTATCGCCATCGACAGCAATAATTGAACTTCAAAGTTTGTAAGGGAAAACAAACTTCTTGCGTCGTTTTGTATGTAATTGTGCATAAAAGATACACGGTTTTATGTGCTTGTTAAAAAATGGAATCTCGTTTATTTGGGATGACCTCACTCAATGCCCATTGATAATCTTAAACATAATATCACACATGCACCTGTGTAGCATCCTCCCGATTATACAAAGGATTATTTCCTTTATCTTGTTGCGTCCACTTCTACTGTTGGAACGATATTAGTACAAGAAGATAATGACGACCAAGAGCATGCGATATATTACTTCAGTAAGAGTCTTACTAACTCTGCTATTCACATGTAGAGAAGTTGGATTTGGCTACGGTTATTGCAATCCAAAGATTTCGTCACTACATCTTGCTTTGCACAACAACTGTTCTTGCAGACTTCAATCCCATGTACTACATTTGGGCTCGTACAAGAATTTGACCTAGAGTTTGATAAATCGAGTTAAAAAAAATCTTTAGTTTTTGTTGAGCTAATGTGTGACCTTCCCTGTACTACTGAAGAAACTGAGCCCTTGGACTATTTTCCAGATGAGTGTGTTTCTTATTAATACGTCTGATCCTTGGTGTGGGGATATAATTTTGTATCTCCAAACACAACGTTTTCAACCTGGATTGTCTTGTGACGATCATCACCGTATACACCACCACACCAAATATTACCTTATCATCAATGATACTTTGTATCTTTGTGGCATTGATTCTATATTGCAACATCATTTAACTCACGAAGAAGCTGAACATGTGTTTAATCACTGCCACTCTAGAGCATGTGGCGATCATCTTTCTAGGATGGAAACAACTCATAAATTTTTACGTGCTAACTATTTTTGACCCTCCATTTTTTTTTTACAAAAAACGGGTAATTTATTTTTATTTTTATGGTAGGTCACTGATATGCTTTGACAAATGACAAGCAACCAATTATACAATCAGAAGAAAAGCTTCGAGAAAATCAGTTTTTGAACAAATTTTTACAAATTGAGAATGAATCTCTCAGAATAAGCAATTTGCAGCTTATTTAGGGTGAAAAAGGTGCCTTGAGTTAGATGGCATGCTTTATTTACCAAATCATCTACAAGAGTATTTAGATCCCGAAGAATATGGAAAGGTGCGACCCCTTCAGAAAATTTTCAGAATAGTCTGAATTCTAAGCAGAATTTGATTCAGGGCAGAATTATTTAATTGATCAGTTGAATTTAAAACTTTGATCAACATCTCAGAAACGTAGAAAATTTGGATTAACTGATATCATTTTTCCTTTCCTATCTGACATTCCATGAGGAGGCTGTAACATTAAGACTGGTTATTTGACATGAATCCCATACCCCAGCTAAAATTGGATTCAATCAGTCTATTTGGAGAGAAAACCACACCCCCAAATCTAGAGATCCCAGGATTTCCCTTGGATGCACCATCAAAGAAAATTGTCTCCAAAGAGGAACCCATCCATATTTTCTTAAAAGCATCAACATTACCACGAAAATGCCAGGGAGAACTGACAGGTTTAACGCAGACCATTTTTCTCGTTCCCTAAGATGAGGGTCCCAACCAAGATAAAAAAAACGCAGAAGTCAGAGATGAAGAGGATGTAAGGCTTCCTGCAAATTCGGCAATTAGCAATTTGATGTTGTTAGCCACGATTTGTGGGGTCGTAACCTGGTTGTTGAAGGTCCAATTTTTCCTGGCGATTTAGAGTTTCCACCACGTGCATTTTGGAATTAGAATCCAAAGCTTGAAATAATCTAAAGATTTCTCAATTTTTTGAGGACATCACTCAATCCAGGAAAGAAAAAAAGTGATGACAGAAGAAATTCCCGGGGGAGAGATTTTAGAGCTGTGGAGAACAAGCTCCCACACCATTTTAGCAAATACACAATCTATAAAGAGATGGTTTGTTGACTCAGAAGCTGAATTACATAAACAACAGCGGTAGGGTCCAAAAAATCCACGTTTTAGCAGATTTTTGCCTATCATCACTTTATTGTGCATAAGCAACCATGTGAAATTTTTTACCTTGGGAAGGCAGTTAGAGGACCAGACTGATTTCCAAGTAAAGGGGGACAGGCTTGATGGAAGTGGAGCTTGTAATTCAGAGAAACCTTTTGCAGATGAGTAATTTCCGGACCTGCCCCAACCCCATTTGTCTTTAAGGGAGCGATGAACTAGAGCTAGACCTGATAGGAAGGAAAGCAAAGTAATTTTTTGAGATATGAGATGTCCAGGAGCTCTGGAATAGACCATCCTTCCCAGTTGCCAGGGCTATCCCATGAGCATATATCCGCCAAACGAAGCAAAATTTTGTTAGTTAACCAATTCTTGATCTATTCTAGCAGCATGACAGAAGAAAGAGGAGGATTTCCCGAGATTTTATCCTCCCAAAGAAGGATCCTCTTACCATTTCCAGGGTTCCTATAGAGTTGTTGATTGAATTTTTCAATTCCTCTTCGGCAAGAATTCCAGATAGTTGTTCCTGTGGGGGTGCTAGAAGTTGATAAGTTTCTCAAAGAGCCTCCCTCAAGATATTACATCCTAAAAATCTTACTGACAGGGTGATTTTTATCCACGAATATCTACCAGATGAGTTTACCTCCCAATGCCAGATTAACCAATCCAGGGTAGCAGATTTGAAGCCCACCTTCTGAAATAGGCCTTATAAGGACATCTCAGCTTACCACATGCATCTTGTTATGGTTTCCTTTGCCACCATTCTAGAGAAAGTCTATCAAAAGTTTAGATATCTGAGACGAAATAGACTTAGGGGCAAGCAACAAAGAGGACTGAAATATGGGAAAAGCTAAAAGTATTGCCTTTATCAAAATCAGTTTTCCTACCTTGATTAACCACTGACCACCCCAAGAAGTGGTTTTGGCTTTTAACTTAGTTATTACTTTGAGCTAGAGAGAAGGAGGGCTTGATCCAAGAGTTAAAGGCAGCCCCAAATATTTTATCTTCTCCTACTTATCAAATCCAGGGAAACCCAAGGAGTTAACAATTATGAGTATTGCCGAATGATCTACATTCCAGCCATACATGACACTTTTTTTTGTTATTGATTAGGGCTCCATAAATAAGAAATAACTTTTGAAGGCATGGAAAAACTTCAAAGAGGCCCCTCCTAGAAGGAGAGAATCATCAACAAAAAGGGCATGGTTTATTAGGTCCACACCCCTAGCTATCTTTATGCATGGAATGTAACCAACTTCCTTATCAGCTGAAATTTTTCTGCTGAGGGTTTCAACTATCAAGATGTAAACAAAGGGAGACATCGGGCATCCTTGGTGAAGAAGCATGAAAAATTATGTGGGTCTACCATTGACCAGGGGAGAAATCCAAGGCCTATCTGTGCAAGCTTTGATCAAATTCACAAACCCAACACTAAATCCAAAAGAAAGAAGAACTTGATAGAGAAAGGGGAGTTTTACTCAATCAAAGGCATTTTTCATGTCCAGTTCGATTATCATTCCTTTCTCCTTCGTTTGGAAACTTGAGTGAAGGGCTTCTTGGAATTGGATTGCATTATCGACTAAATTCCTACCTTTTACAAAACCTCCCTGAAGAGAAGAGATCAACTTACCTAGCAAAAGCTTGAATTTGTTGGCGAGCAATTTGGCTAGTATCTTGTAAGAGGCATTACAAAGAGAAATAGGACAGAATCTGTCAAAAGAAGAAGGATTTGCTTCCTTAGGAATAAGAGCAAAAAATGTAGAGTTCGTACACCCTCCCACCTTGGCTTTGTTTCGGAAGGTTGTCACCATGCGGATTAGATCTAGTTTGATGATGTTCCAGCAGTCTCTGTAAAATTGGAAGAAAAACCCATCTGGCCCAGGAGCTTTATCCGAATCCATTGCTCATATGACGTCCAAAATTTCCTTTTTAGTGAAAGGTCTCATTAGATCAACATTATATTTTGCATTGACAAGAGTATCGACATTATCCAAAAATTCTACAGACACTACTTCATTAGAGAGACCATCCTCTTGAACAGGAGCTGAAAATGCTCACATGTAGCCTGCTTTAGGTGGTATTTACCTTTAATAATACCCCCCTCCCCAATGGAAATCTATGAAATATGATTTCTAGACAGTCTATCCCTACATTGGCGAGGGAAGAAGGCAGAGTTTTTATCCCCTGCCAGCAACCATAGACTTCTAGACTTCAGACGAAGATACTCCTCCTCCTGGCGAAAAGAAAGAGTGGTTTTATATTGAGCAAAGTGTTCCAGGGCAAGCTGAGACTTGGTAATTTCGACCTCTTCCATTCTTGTTTGGATCTCTGGAAGCTCTCACACTCTCTCTTTCCTTCTGTTGGTCGGATTCTGAAGAGGTTTTTTACCCAACTTTTCAAAGCAAATTTGGTGTTCTTTAATTTCTGTTCCCAAACAAAACCGGGAGATCCAACAACGAACTGAGACTAAGCTTGATTTACAGTATCCCAAAATCCGTCTCTCTCAATCCAGAGGGGACTGAAACAAAACGAGATTGGGCCGAGGTCATCTTCTTTTTCAAACTTCAGTGATATGGGGTGATGGTCTGAAGAGAGTTTGGGCAGAATATTTGTTGAGATGATGAGTTTCCCGTCCATTAATGAACTCTGAAACAAGAACTTGTCAAGACGGGCAACGATGTTAGGAGAGCCCACTCTGTTGTTTGATCAAGTGTACCGTCCATTTTTTGGGTTTGAATTCATTAAGATCGCAAACGTGGATCAACTCTTCCACCATGGCTTAAAAAAATCCTTGCCACATACCACACCTTTTTTCTCATTTGGAGATAAAGAGATATTAAGATCTCCTGCGACTATTATATTTGAAGGAGAATTGGTTTCAATGAAATTAGAAAGAGTTTTCCAGCATTCTTTTTTTCATTGAAATTAACAGGAACGTAGAGATTAAAGAGAGTAAAGGGTATCTTACTGGAGATATGGTAGAGTTCAGTAAAAATCCAGTGTTGGGTGGTAAACCAATGATTTAGCTGAAATTTTTCAGTGCTCCAAAGAGTTGAAAGACCCCCAGATGTGCCTCTCGCACTGACAACTTTGACAGCATTCAAATTCCATTTGGTTTTACTTAACAGGAGTAAAGCTTCCTCCTTGATCTTAGTCTCTTGAAGTAGGAGAATGTCAGAAGGAACCATTTTCAATAATTCCTTGACTTCTTTTGCTTTGGTTAGGTTCCCCAACCCCTTGCTGTTCCAAGAGACGGTCTGCATTATTTACCTAAGAGGGAGGGAGTAGAGGCTCCCTTGATGAGCTGATTCCTCTTGCTTCTTCCAAACGACATTTCAATGGTGGATTGACTTAGTCTATCTGCCTCATCGTCTCGAGCCTCCTTTCTAGAATTTTTGCCAGCCTCTTTTGAGAGTTGTTTAATGGAGTCTTCATCGGAGGAGCCAGAGCTATCAGCCGACTTCTTTTTAGTTATGTCTGCATAAGAGGGAGAAATCTTATCTCTGATTGGAGAATGGTCTTCCTGCAAAGTTTCACCAACGCTAGGTAGGTCTGAGATAAATTCTCTAGCTTGTACCATAGATCTTGAATTAACTGTAGGGACAACATCATGCTTTTTGAGTTGTTGCATCTCCCCTTCTTCAAGAATAGGGACTTTAGGAGGGCTTAAGATTGCAAAATGATTGGAGGATGCTATGGGATTTTCTATATCCTTCTTCCCAACAACAAAGTCTCCTTTCAAATTCTTTCCTTCTTTACATTTCTTTCTAACATTCTGATTAGTATTTCATGATTTCTAAACTTGAGTCCATTGTTCATCTTTTTCATTTTCAAGCTCCTCTTTTTTATTTTTGCAATTGCGGGAAAAGTGTCCATAACCATGGCATAACCGACACTTGAAAGGAATTTGCTTGTAGTCCAACTCCTGGATATAAGACAATTCAGCTACTGTTAGCTTGATCGCCTTTGGCAGTCCAATCTCTAAATCAACGTCAACACATATTCTGGCACATGAATATTGATATTTCCGTTCTGCCCTGTCTATGTATTTACCAAGCTTGTTTTCGATGGCTTCCAAGGAGTCTAAGTTCCAACAGTGTAATGGTAAGTGAGGGAGCCTTACTTAGATAGGAACTACGGATGAAACATCTTGGGTAGGAGCAAAATCTAGGGTCCATTTGTTCATATAGAGTCCCTGAGGACCCATGAAGTATGGACTATTTTGAAAGATGAGGTCACGGTCTTTAGCTGAGTCAAACACAAATATGTAGTATCCTCTACCAACAACGTGGTTTTGAGTGCCTTCGGATACTAATGGCCTCCATCTTCTCTGAACCCAGCCATCGATAGCTTTTGGATAAGGCTAGAGGCCAGTAAATTTCTCAATCATCCCACGCTCAGCAAGATTTAAAGCCGATCTGCTAATCCAATCTACAGGCAGCTCAACAGAGGGGATGTCCACCTTCTTCACAAATCTTTGCGATGTGCCACCTTTCCTCTTACCACAGGAAGCAACCAGACGTTGGAATGCTTCCAATTCAGGTGGAAGGACCCCACCAACATCCATTGAAGAGAAGGTTCAGCTTGCTAGGATAAGAAAAGAAAACAAACTAGAAATACCTGCAGATGTTAGCCCACTGAGCTGAAAAAGGAAAGATCTCACCAATAGCAAGCAAAGAAAGATAGAGCAATTGATGTCCAAGAGCAGCCACCCAACACAATGCAGACAAAAGAGACTCACGCTGCAGAAATGCCAGATAGACTGGCACACAGAGAACAATCCACCATACACCAGAGCAACCTGCAAAAAAGATCATGGGTCCAACGTGGGATGTGTTTGTGCCAGAAATTGTTTACAAGGCCAAAGAAACAAGCCAACACAATCTCAAAATAAAATCAATAAAGTAAATTGGATTTAGGGTTTCTGAAATGTTTTCTTGGTTGTCAACTTTGGGAACCAGCAGGGAATACACTCATGAGTAAAATAATAACTAAATCATAAGTAAAAGAAGATAAAGATGCATAATATATTCAACAAGATCCAATAGAACACACTATTGAAGTTCATTCATAAAAGACAAGCATCACCAGCATATAAACATAAACTAGTAATGAGTATATCAATTAAGCAACTAAACAAGCTGAACAATGAAGCCAACACAGAACTGAAGGGTGAAAAGTGTCATATATCTCATAGTTTTATCATCAAATGCATACAAGAGTTTTGATACTTAACTCATGAACAAGTCTGAATACCTCCTGAAGCTATCCCAAAAATCGACCCCCTCTTCAGTCCCTTTGTCCCTCTTTTATAATTACAAAGAAGTAGTTCAATCTCCCCTTCATTAGGTTGAAATTGAAACTACCCAGCAGTTACATTAACCAACTAATTCAACTAATTGACTAAAAATAGCAAATCGAATTCCTAGCAAATATGGCGAATTTCTGGAAAATAGGTGTCAAAGAAGCTTCCATATCTCTCAATTCGTGACACCTGTGTAACAACTGAGAGAGGTTTTTGTAAATGGGTCCGTGATGGACAAAAAAATCTCTTGGTTTTTAAAAATTCATCTTCAATCAATCAGAATCTGCCCCGCAAAATGAACACTAAAACAGGAAAATATTAAATATTTAAAATCCCTGAAAAATAGGCTGCAAAGATTAAACTGAATCTTTCAAACTTTGATAGCTGTTGCAAAACTGAGAGAGGTTTTTATAGATGGGTATCTTATGAACAAAAACCTCTTTTGGTTTTCAAAAATTCCTCTCCATCATCTCGTAATCTGCATTTGACTTCAATAACTCAAAACAGGAAAAATAGAACAGAATTCTGTTTCTACTGCCTCCTTTTTTCATTCATAAGTGTTGAGACTTTGTTTTCTGGATCTGCTAGCTCACTCTGAAGGGACTGCAAGGTTTGACAGTAATTCTAAAGATATACCATGAACAGTAGGCTTTTCCTGATCAATTGTTTCTGTAGGTGTTGTTTCTTCTTGCAATTGTAGATCTTCAACATAAGGCACTTCAACTTCTTTTACTTGTTGTTGTTTGAATAGATCATTTCTTAATTCAAGAAATATTGCAGACAGTTTGGGCTCGGGCTGGCTTGAATGATGAGTATGCTTATAATATGACTTGTGAGTCCACTATTCAATATGATGACCTTTAAAAACCCTTCAAAAACCTTAATAAAATAAAAATTTAAAGGCAAAGTTCAAAATTTCACTTAAAAACTAAAAATCTCCTAAAAGAAGCAAAAAACCAAACTAAAGCAAATGAGCAACTAGGAATAAAATGCAAATCAAACATAAAATTTAAAGAAACAAATTACTGACTTAACAGGATGGAAACTAGAGCTGAGGTCTAGGGGTCTTCTTGGAGCGATTATCTCTACTTCTTCCCCAATAAAATCCAACATAGTAAGATTCCTGGAAAACCTCCAATCAAAACTACAAAACCTCTGCACTAATGCAATCGAAATCCACCAAAGAGGCCTTCAACTGGGGATGAACCAGGCAAGCAGGTACAGGATCGAGCCTCCAACGTAAAAAAATTTAAAAATGCTTCTTGATATTTGCAAATGGGATACTGATTTTATGCAATGTAATCCTACCTCAGCTGGGGGGTATGCTTATATCATCATCGTTGTTGATTATTTTACCAAATGGGTTGACGATATGACTACATATGTCGAGGATGGCAAAACTTCCACCCTATTTTTGTTTAACCGCATTATCGTTAGGTTTGGGGTTCCTCAAGACATTGTTACTAATCATGGTTCTCATTTTAGAAACCAGATGATGTCAAAATTAACTGTTATGTTGGGTTATCGTCATGAAAACTCAACGCCCTACTACCCTTATCCAATGACAAGGTTGAGGCAATTAATAAAGTTTTGAAAACCATGCTTCAACGAATGGAAGGAGAACATAAGTCTAACTGGCACTTAAAAAAAATTTCAGCATTGTAGGCTTATTAAACCATAATAAAAATGACAACCAGTTTTACACCATTTCAATTGGTGTATGGACTGGAGCAACCTTACCTCTCGAATGTGAAATCCCATCATTAAAACTTGCCATCAAACTTCTACCTAACACCACTACAGAGGAGGAACGCTTCTTATATTTGGATAAACTTGATGACACTCGTCAAGATGCAGCCCTCATTAATGAGGCACATAAGAGACGAATCAAGGTCCAATATGATAGATCTGTTCAACCTCATGTCTTTAATGAGGGTGATTTGGTTTTGACTTACGACCAAAAACCTTCTACCTGAGTTACCTATATCTGATTTTGCATTCGCATGATGATTCCCGATTCTTTTTTTTCTTTAAAGATCTACACAAGCAAGACTTTTCCTTGCTAACATTCTGATCTAGACCGTGTATAACTATTTATCTTCCCTAATCACAGAGAGATTGAACAATGGAGAATCATCTTGCAAAAAAATCACCGATGCGGAGAGCTTCACTTGCGGAATCGAAAACATATAAAATTTCACTCTCGCACCCTGCATCCCATATGCGGAACGACCATTGTGGAAACCAAAATTTACCATAAATCATTCTGCATCCCACATCCCGCAAATTGTGGGAAGCAGATATTGCCAAACGACATTTCCGCATCCCGCAAATTGCGGAAGGGAAAATGCGGAGATTGAAATTTCCAAAGAACTTTTCCGCATACCACATCTCGCATCCCACATCCCACAAGTTTCGAAAAGGAAAATGTGGAAGGGAAAATGCGAAGATCGAAATTTCCAAAGAACATTTCCGCATCCCGCATCCTGCAAGTTGCGGAAAGGAAGTTGCGGTAAGGTTAAATATGTGGAATTTCAATCTGTTCATGAAAATTTCTAAGTCTAAAACTGATTTTGAGCATTCAGGCCATCATGCATCTGGCCGATCTAGCTCCATAACAACTTAGAAAATTCATTGAAATAAAATTACATACACATATACATCATTCATGAAATATACATCTGCATCAAATACATTCTATTAAATTGAGCACATAGATCTGTGGACAAACACACAACTCACATGATAGAGAACATAATTTACTCAGTTATTGAAGAATGAAACGGTACAAAAATGGCTTGTAGCTGTGAATGCTTTTCATTAATCAAAGAGTAATTATATAATAATTACAATGAAGTACAATGGCTTTAATAGCTACAAGCAATTCGAATCCACATGAGGAAATTCGAATTGATTAGACTCTACTTCACTGTAGGTAACTAAGACCTTGTCTAAATCACTATCAGAGGACTCAATAGTTAACTGAACTTGTCTAAACCATAACCGGAGTTCATTGGAGTTCTAAAACACAACTCAAGTGCTACATTCAGTGTTGACTAAGGCTAACTGACTGTGGTAGGTGAGAAATGTGCCCCTCCTGAGTGCAGTCAAGTAAACCTAGCGCTAACTAAATGTAGAGGACTAGAACTGAATGTAACTGACTCCTAACTTAGCTTAACTAATCATCAACTGAACTGAACTGACCTTGGTTAGTTTTAGCATTCCCAGTGGCTCCTAAATTGTAGGGATTGGTCTAGAAGGCTCCTAAACTGATGCAATCAAGTGCAATCAGTGGCAGTGAGCCTCAATTAGTGTTCCCCACACTTTAGTAATTGAAACATGTGCCCCAATTAGGCCAAGTGGACCCAATGGTGTTAATGACTATAACTAGACTGGACGGACTCCCGATTTAGACATGACTCCCGATTTAGACATATGACCAAATTGGACAAGGGAGGATTAATAATCCTAACACCCCCCTGAATGCTAACTTGGACAATCTATGGGCCCTGGTAACTAAGACCATAGGTTACCCATTACATCAAGTAAAGTAAAGTAACTGCTCAAAAACAAGGTGCTGGTAGAATCAAGATCAATCTGGTTCTTCTGTGCACAGGTATCCTGGGGCCTGGCATGTGAACCTCTCCATCATTATGTCTGGAGGAATCTTCCTCTTTGGAAGAAGAATGATATGCTTAACTAAATCATAAATATAGACAGCAGCCGGATGAAGATTGGACCCATGTAGAGCAACTGAAGTCAACTGATAAGTGAGAAAAGCTTCTTGAGGATTCATAACATGTGAGGAACACTCAAGAAACTGATATGTTGTATCCATGAACAACAAACCATGAGTGGTAAGAATAGCCCCAAGTGTTAGGAGCAAGTGTCCAGGCGGATGCAGAAAATCTTCCTCTTTACTAGTTCTGTGAGGAGATGAGCATGTGATCAATGGTAGAGAAGCACTGGGACTGTTGAGAGCGAATGCTTGAGCTCCATAGTATGATATAGCTTCTGAAATAGCTAATGAATCACATAATAAAATATCAGCAACCCCATATGAGGAAACTAACACCAAATCCCCATCAACAGTTTTGAAGAGAAAGTGCGGTACTTGATTTTTCACACCAGAATTGGTGAGAGCAGCTACAAGCATGACTGAAAGCTTTTGAATTTTAAAATATGAACCAAATAATATCATATCAGAAGGTAAATAGATCTAAATAGGTTCAAAACAGATCCAAAGCTGTGAAATGGAATCAAATCCCCAGCAACAGTTTTGTAGGAGACTTGAGGTACTTGTTTCTTCACACTGTTGATGAGAACAGCTACAAGCAGTACTGAAAGATTATGAATTTGATATATTAAACCAAGCAATATCAGATTGGATCTAAATAATATCATATCAGATCCAATAAGGTTAATATCAGATTCAAAGAAATGGTTAACCGAGACGGTGGATGCACAACTTTCTTCTTCTTCAAAATTCTGAATTTTGGTGCATGCAATCCTGCAGGAATTTGCTGGAAAATATAGATCATGGGGAGTGAATGGATCACTCTAGTAATCTGATATTTCTTCCAAAATATCCAAGGTATCACATATTTGCACACCAGCAGCAACATTAGAGGGAGAAAAATCAAATTTCTCTTCACTTTCGGGAGCAATTACTGGTAAATTTTGCACAGAATTCAAAGGAAAATCACCAGCGAATGTTTGCATGGAAGTGCAGCAGTGTTTTTCTTCAATATCAGAGATTCAAATGTCTTCTTCTGTTTCAGCAATACTAGGATATGAGATATCAGAGATCTCATAAACTTCTGGAGCATCAGGAGAAGGAGTCACTGGATGGAGTTTGTCTTCAATTCGAATTGACTGTGTAGAAGCTTCTGCTTCTTCTTCATCTTGAACAAATTCATTAGAGAGAGTGAAGGCCGAGATTTTCGGATCAAGAGTGCTTATGGTGCTGGATATTCTCTCCAAATTGCTATTATGATCCTCATCAATCACTCCAAAGGTTCTGTCCAATCTTGTCTAGAGTTCCTTCAGATCTTCAATAGATCTACTGAGGTAGCGCAAGCTAGGAGAAAGACTCGTTGCTATTGTTCCAAAAGCTCCATCACTTTTATTCAGCTAGTCAATCTTACTAAAACACTCTTTATCGAGTCCAACAGACACCCGACAGAGACCTTGTCTCATCAGAGATGAAATCATCTTTTTCTTCCATTCTGAATAGTTTGTGGACAGGGTGAGAAGAGGAACTGATGAATCCATTTGAAGTTGTACCTGCAAAAGAAAAAAAAAAGGGCACGGTAAGGTCGAATAGCCTGCGCTTTTGGAATTTTCTTCACACCCAACTTAGTTAATCAAGCAAGCTTGATCAACAATTCCTTAGCTTGGGGTAATAAGTGGTAAATTCTTTGCTTCTGGTGCAGAGCTGGAAGGAGCAATTTTGCTCAAAAAATGATCCAGTAGGAGATCTGAGGAGGAGAAGTGCCTTGTCTGTCAAAGCTCTGATACCATATTAAATTGAGCACATAGATCCGTGGACAAACACACAACTCAAATGATAGATCACACAATTTACCCAGTTATTAAAGAATGAAATAGTGCAAAAATGGCTTGCAGCTGTGAATGCTTTTCATTAATCAAAGAGTAATTAGATAATAATTACAATGAAGTACAATGGCTTTAACAGCCACAAGCAATTCGAATCCACATGAGGAAATTCGAATTGATTAGACTCTACTTGAGTGTAGGTAACTAAGACCTTGTCTAAATCACTATCGGAGGACTCAATAGTTAACTAACCTTGTCTAAACCATAACCGAAGTTCATCGAAGTTCTAAAACACAACTCAAGTGCTACATTCAGTGTTGACTAAGGCTAACTGACTGTGGTAGGTGAGAAATGTGCCCCTCCTAAGTGTAGTCAAGTAAACCTAGCGCTAACTAAATGTAGAGGACTAGAACTGAATGTAATTGATTCCTAACTTAGCTTAACTAATCATCAACTGAACTGAACTGACCTTGGTTGGTTTCGGCACTCCCAATGGCTCCTAAATTGTAGGGATTGGT
The DNA here is from genome assembly GCA_001517045.1 of Pseudotsuga menziesii. Taxonomy (NCBI): domain Eukaryota; kingdom Viridiplantae; phylum Streptophyta; class Pinopsida; order Pinales; family Pinaceae; genus Pseudotsuga; species Pseudotsuga menziesii. Next base: position 278,378 of record LPNX010836967.1, on the reverse strand, counting down.
CTAGGAGGCTCCTAAATTGATGCAATCAAGTGCAATCAGTGGAAGTGAGCCTCATTTAGTGTTCCCCACACTTTAGTAACTGAAACATGTGCCCCAATTAGGCCAAGTGGACCCAATGGTGTTAATGACTATAAATATACTGGATGGACTCTCGATTTAGACACGACTCCCGATTTAGACATATGACCGAATTGGATAAGGGAGGATTAATAATCCTAACACATTCCATTCAAGCATTCATCATATTCATATTCGTTTATAAACAAGTACAATTGCAAGGATTGAAACACAAGAAATACTTATCTTTATCAGTAGCTTGTCCCGCAACCAGCTATGTCGCTGCAACGTTCCACCCAACCATAGGCCAGTGTGCTCATTAATCTCTCAGTAGAACTGCCACCCCCGAGATGGGCATGATTTCCCCAAGGAATAAGGAACACTAGCAGACTTTCCCATAGCCAAGGATACAATAAAACTTAGCCAAGCCAACACATTTGGGTTTATTAGGCTTACACATGCAGTGATTCACACATAGCCAAAGTTTATCTAAGTCACAACCAAGCCAACAGATGGGTTTATCAGGCTACCGGCCAAGCCATCCTTCTAGTTGGGTTTATTAGGCTTACATAGACAATGGTTTACAGTTAGCCAAGATTCACATGAGACACAACCAAGCCAACACATGGGTTTATCAGGATACCAACCAAGCCATCCTTCCAGTTGGGTTTATCAGGCTTACACAGATAGTGGTTTACACTTAGGCAAGATTCACATGAGACACAACCAATCCAACAGATGGGTTTATCAAGCTGCCAAGGAGGTTGAAAGACTGGCTGCTAAGATAGTGAGTTCAATCCCAGAGCTATGGACACCTACACCGAATCTAGCCTGGCTTCTAAACATTTACACACCCAACATAAGGAAGCATCCCCTTCTCTGCTACACAGTCCCTTAGGCCATGCCTTCCCTTCCAGTGCTATTCAGGGTATGCAAAGAAGAAAACCAACCCTCTAGATTGGTCTGTGAGGTTCCTTCACACACTAGGTTTATCAAGCAAGTCCAGACTCCATTTCCATTCCCCAAATCAGTTCAGATGTCAAATGAGGATGTACACACAACGATCTCAGTTCTGGGATTAACAAAACGTAACAGAAGCCAAGGAATACACACAAACACAACAATTATGAATTTCTGAGCATTGCCTGAGCCAGACCGACTACTGCAATTACTAAAAATGAAATCATTTGCTGGTCATTCAATTCTAAAACACAAACTGGATTCTGGGCATTTGCATTCAGGAAACAATTAATATACAGGAAAATTGTAAAAAGGAAAACCATTCACAGAACAATAAAATTGTGAAGGATCAAGACTCAGATCCATTTTTGCTTGCCCCGTGAATGCCCAAATCCCCTTTGCCAAAACGTTCCACACAGTCCAAATCGTGAGGGGAAGGTGAAACATGACTGCATGAGGGAAAGGTAGGCGTTTTTGGTGTTTTCTTGCCCAAGAAAATTTAAATTTTTTTTTTCTTTCCAGAAATGGGTGCTCTGCCCATTTCGAATGTCTGCCTCCTCTTCCCATCTCCCCCCCCACTTATCCTTAGGAAAAATCATGCCCCCATCTCATCTTGTTGCATTGACATAGTTGACTGTAGGATTTCAATTAAAAATTGCAAATTTAACATGATGTCCAACTTTTAATGTTCAACTAGCATAAAATATTATCGGCCCAACCTTAATCGTCGAAACATAAACACTAAATCAATGGTGGGGCTTTTTCCTTGAGCTCCACACCATGATTATTTACATCATAATGATTAAATGCAAATGGGGTCAAAACCGGGGTGTTACATTCCCCTCCCCCTTCAACAACACTATCCTCAATGCTTTACAACATTTGAACAAAATGCTATGCTGGTAATGCCCTCAACACTTCGTAGAATTGAACAAAAATGGATGTGCCAATCGCATGGCATCCTTTAGCTCCCATGTAGCTTATTCAAAACCGTAGTGCTCCTATTGCCCCTTTACCTGTTCTATTGCTCGGTTTCGGAGCGTTGTAACATTCCTGGCGAGGATGCACATAGGCTCGATTTGGAACTCTCCCTTTGGTTCCACCTGCATCACATCCCAATTTATTACATGGTTAGGATCATGTACATATTTCTTAAGCAAAGAAACATGAAAAACATTATGAGCACTAGTGCTAGCAGGCAATGCAAGTCTATATGTAACTGGTCCTATTCTTTCAAGCACTTCAAATGACCCACAATATCTAGGAGACAGCTTGTCACAACTCCCAAGATTCAAGGAACTTTTCTTTGCCTTCATGCTGAGGTAGACATGATCCCCAATACTGAACTCTCTATTCATCCTATGCTTATCTGCATAGCATTTCTATCTATCCTAGGGTGCCTTTAGATTCTGTCTGATTTTTACAACTTCCTGCTCCATCTCCTTGAGCAATTATGGACCGATCATAACTCTGTTCACTGGGTTATCCCAGAATACTGGTGTTCTGCACCTCCTGCCATACAAAGCTTCATATGGGCTCATCCCCAAGGATGCTTGTTGTCCATTGTTATAAGCAAATTCTACCAAGTGTAAATAGTCTTCCTACTTGGATGGTTTTTCCATCACATACATGCGAAGCATGTCTTCCATCACTTGGTTAACTCTCTCGGTATGACCATCAATTTGAGGATGGTAGGCAGTGCTGAAATTCAACTTTGTTCCCAAGTCTGCAAACAATCCTTTCCAAAAATTAGAGGTGAACTTGACATCTCTGTCAGAGACTATTGCCTTAGGAAATCCATGCAATTAAAAAATTTCTTTCATGAAAATCTTACCAATGTCATCAGTCTTATGCGTATACTGCACTGGTATAAAATGCGCTGCCTTCGTCAACTTATCCACCACAACCTTGATGGAATCATGTTGTCTCCAAGTCATCGACAATCCTGTAATAAAGTCCATGGAAATCACTTCCCATTTCCATTCTGGAATCGACAAGGGCTGCAACAAACCTACTAGGTGTTGATGCTCCACCTTTACCTGCTGACACTTCATGCACCTTGAAATATTTTCAGCGATGTCCTTCTTCATGCTTGGCCAAAAGTACTGCTTCCTTGTGGTAGCAGTTGTCTTCTGATATCCCGGGTGACCAGAATATGGAGTTTGATGGATTTCATCCATAATAACCCTCCCCAAATCTGCCACATTTGGAATATACATTCTGCTCTTATAAGTAAGAAGTCCATCCTCTTCTAACTTATAACCTTCATACTTCTTTTCAAGGCTTTGCTGTTGTAATTTGTCCTTTACCTGTGCATACATTTCATCTTCAGCGTTATGATTAATAATCTGATGTCTCAAATCTGATTGACAAATGCTAATAGATGCCACATGCATCTCTTGCACTTTCCTAATGAGTGCATCAGCTACCTTATTCTCCTTACCTTTTATGTGCTTGATTTCAAAATCAAACTCACATAAAAATTCCAGCCATCTAGCCTACCTAGCATTTAGAGTATGTTGATCAAACAAATATTTCAGATCACAGTGGTCTGTTCTTAACTCAAATTTTCTGCCCATCAAGTAATGCCTCCCCATCTTGAGAGCATGTACTAAGGCTGCAAGTTCCAGATCATGAGTGACATAATTCCTCTCATGCTCCTTTAGCTTTCTAGATTCATAGCATATCACGTGGTTGTCTTGCATAAGAACTCCTCTAAGTCCTTGACCGCATGCATCCATACATACCACCAAATCTTTCTCTGGGTCTACAACTTTTAAGATCGGTGCACTGGTGAGAAGATACTTTAATCGCTGGAAACTTTCTTCACACTTCGAGGTCCATTCGAACTTTACCCCCTTCCTTTGCAAAGAAGTGATAGCATGTGCAACCTTGGAGAATCCTTCAATAAATCTCCTGTAGTATCTTGCAAGCCCCATAAAAGATCTTACCTCTATCACATTCCTTAGAGTAGGCCAATTCTTGACAGCTTCAATCTTGTCAGGGTCCATGGATATACCCTCTTCCGAAATAATGTGACCCAAGTACTGAATTCTATCTTTATAGAAGCCACACTTGCTCAGCTTTGCATACAACTGGTTTTTTCTAAGCAATTGCAATGTTAGTCTCTTTAGAGGAAGCCCTGGAATCTCATAAGGAAAAAGATCTCGGAATTCTTGCGACACATGATAGTCTTCCAACTTGAGATTTTCATTCTTTGCTACCTCCACAATATGGGTTGCATATAACTGACGACCTTTTCTACAAAACTTCTTCAATTGCATCGCTGAAATTTGCCTTACAGAAATTACTTTTGGTATGCCTTTTACAACTATTGGGTTCCCTTCTCCATCCATGCATTCAAAAGTTTTGTTATAACATTCAAGCTTCACCCCGTGAGCTTCTAAAAAATCCTTTCCAATGAGAACATCATAGGAACCAAGTGGTATAATGTTCAGATCTATGCAAGTGCTCAATCCATTCATCACCAATGGACATTTTTCCACCACTTCATTAATTTTTCTCTTAGTTCCAATGGCTAGCTGAACTAACCACGACTTGCTATGCTTTGATTTCATAAGAGCACAAACCTCCACTACTCTAGGAGCAATATAACTGTGACTAGAACCAGGGTCAATCAAAATAGAAATAGACTGCTCAACAATATTACCTACAACTTCAACCAACGTTGATTGGTGACCCGCCTCGCGGTCGTCTAGTGATGCATATATTCTAGGTACGACCCTTGCTACTTGTCCCACTGTTTCTACCTCTTGAATATTGTATGTTGGCCTTGCATTCTCATTCTTCAGTGGACAAAACCTACATAGATGGGGTCCTCCACATTTCCAGCACTGGAGAGGATCTTTGTTTTGCTGTGGTTCTCTTGGCTTTTCTCCCACTACTATGGCTGGCTGTTTCTGCTGATTTCGGAATTCAGGAGGCTTGAAACCTCTCCTCCTCTAATCAGACTTCTCATTCACCTTGTTCTTCCACGCCTTCTGGTAGTCAGGTTTGCTCTTGCTTTGCTCATAGCAGTACTTAGCTTTTCTTATCGCCTCTTCTAGAGTTATGGGTTCATAAAACTCAATTCGGTCTTTATAGGACTGAGGCAGTCCACTCAAAAAGTGCTGGATTTTTACCTTATCATCTTTAATATACCTGACATACCTCAATAGTTCCAAGAACTTGTTTGCATATTCATCCATGGTCTGCTGTCCCAATCTCAGGTCATGGAAATCTTTGATTTTATCATCGTAGTACTAGTCAGAGAGGTACTTCTGCTTGAAATATTTCTAGAACTGTTTCCAGACAATCTTCCTTTCATTTATATTCTTTACTTTCCTGAAGTGTTTCCACCAAATAGACGCTCTTCCTGTCAGATTGAAAATGGCTACTCAAGCTTTCATATTTCCAGAATAATATTGGACTTGAAAATATTTTCTTATTCCTAGAAGCCAAGCTTCAGCTTCTTGACCAGTCTTTACCTCACCATTGAAGGTACACGACTTTTCCTTCCTGAATTCATCTCGTGAGCGGTTTTGGTAGCGCCATTTCCTCCTACTCCTGTGAGATGAAGAGCCCGAACCTTCAGTGGATCTGTTGAGGCCTGGAAATTCGCAGGCGGCAACAGTAAGGGATTCTCCCGAATCAACATTCCCAACTAGCCCGTTGACCGTTCGGAATAGGGAATCCGTCCGGTTTGCGGTCCGACTATCGTAGGTCAAGAAACAAAACAAAGGCTTTACCGGTTGCGGCCCGACCCACCGAGTTTTTGCGTTTTTTGACTTTAAGAAATGAAATGCAAGTGCCTAACTAAATGCAGGGCGATCAAGATGCAGGGAGCGGTCACAATGTGATGCACAGGTTCTTACCTCTCGTCTTATGCTCGCAAGCAACCAAATCAGATACAATAAGAAATAAACTAACTATCTAATCTATCCCTAGGGAGCAAAGTTATCATTATGGGTGAACAATACATTTTTGCACATGCATTATGAAGAATCACAGATAGCTGGTACTTCTTTCAAGACACATGAACGCTTACAGATATTTAAATAACCAGATAGCCGATCATTTTATAACAACATCTATTACTCACAGTGAAAAATATCCCTGAAACTACTGAAGAACATTTAACAAGAACATAGGTTCAGGACATTAAATACTCTTACAGTAAATGAAACACAGCTGAAAACGAAAGAGTTCCTCTTCAACATTATTCATTGAGTTACATTGATACATTCCACTTTTCACTCTCTCCGACAGGCAAAATTGCAGTTTCCTTCGCAAAACGAAGTAGTTCCTCTTACAAGCAAACATTTACAAAATTTTCCAAGGAAAAAGCCCTTTCTCAGTTCCCCTTTTCCATATTTAACTACCCCTATAGAGTGTTTCATTTTCCCCCCAGACGCATGACCTTTCAGCTTCTCGAACGCTTCACATTCCGACCTTTTGTGTGCATGCAATCATGAACCACTTGGTAACTGATCCGTTTATGCATATTCATTATTCCGAATTTTGTCTTCTATGGCCATGGCTCTCCACGGTGATTCCTTGAGCTTCAGTTATACCTTTGCCAAATGGTTCGTCTTTCTTCACACCATGGTAGGTTGTCTGGTCTCCTCGAGACTCTCTGCAGTCAATCGACAAGCATCATTTGTTTCAAAGGCGTCGCAAACAAAGCATTAGATTCTAACAATTGAAAGACAATCCCACAAGAAAATGGCCGGGTTTGTCTCTTGTTCGGAGAAGAAAATCGATCGAGCTTTGGGCGGGAAACTGATGAATCGGTAGTCGGAAGGAAGTAAGCTCGGAGACCAAAAGGTTCTCCCAGCCGCAACGGTGGGCGAGGCTCAAGTTGTGGGCCAGTGAAATGCAAGCAAGAGGAACTTTAAATCGGCCATCGGACGGTTTTGAGCTTCGGAGGCCGGAAGACTTTTAGAGCCGCAACGACGGGAAAGAGAGCTCGGAGATACGCAAAGCGGGCGGGAGAAAAAATCGGATGTCGGGCGACTTTAACATCGGAAGTTAAAAGAATCTCCCAGCCGCAATGGCGGACGAGTCAAGGCTACGGGTAAGCAGTTTAAGGTTTAACACGAATCGGACGTCGGAGAAACTTGGAGAGTCGGACGCTAAAATGATCTGAGAGCCGCAACGACGGTGGAAAAGAAACTCACAGCTTCCGATCTGAAAAATAAAAGAGGCCCGATCACAAGAAAAAACAAGTACTCAAACAATTTTAAGGATCAGGCACAGCTAGGTTCATTATTTCTTCGAAAAGGCCACTCTGAAGAACAATGATTTTCCCCCCTTTCTTTTATTGACCAGTAAACCAGACATCCACGACTCAAACCGAGACTAAACAAGGCATACATAAACCAGCTGACATCCATCTTCAAAGTGAAACGAAAATAAGATACGCCCAAGAGGCTCAAGAATTTAATGATCAAACCAAGCAAAGATGATGAGGAGGGGCCCAGAATTTAAATAACAATAAATTTGGGGAGAACAGTTGCGGCAGCAACAGGATCTTTTAGAGTCAGACGACCTACTAGGAGATTGCTTTCTGCCTCTAGCAGCGTTCTTACTTCCTTTTGGATTCACTGTCTAGTCCCCAGAGTTCATCTTTCTTTGAATGTCTGTTAAACTATGCAATATGGATGCGTTCAACTGATTCTACTCCTCCTGAGCCTTAATCAATTGTTCGTTGTCTGCTCTGTAGCTCTGTATCTCCACCATGAGGCTTCTCATGGTGGGTGCAAAGTCTGGGGGAGTATCTTGAAACCTCCTCCCATTAGACTCTATCTCAGCATTTCCAATTCTGACATTTTCCCCCATAGCATCTTCCTCGTGCGCATTGGGGTCCCGTGCATAATCATTCATATTGTCTGTCCTCATGGTCAAACCAACTATTTAGAATCACACTGCCCTTTCTGAAAGTGACTGTAATTCTACAAAAATGTGTTAGATAACAAAACTGTTAGATAGAATAAAAAACAAAATCACTTACCCATTGCCCATGGCAATTTTTTTTTCTCTGCTATGCGACCAACAATGCATTGGAACTATTAACCAACAGCTTTGTAACTGTCCAACTCGGCCCATCGAGGCCCAATACTGTAACCACTTTTCTTTTCGGCCCATCCAGGTCCAACAACGCAATCCAGAAGATCTGATACCACGCTATAGTGTACTACAAGTTGGTATCAGAGGGTAATCTTGTCTTTTTAACAACTGATTCTGGCCCATCCATACCCAATGCTGGAACCCGCAACTCTGATACCACATTGTCACGTCCCCTCCCACCCCAGAGGAGAGAATGCGACCCAACTCTTCTACCTGAGTTACCTATCTCTGATTCTGCATTCGTATGATGATTCCTGATTTTTTTTTCTTAAATATCTACACAAGCAAGAATTTCCATCGCTAACATTCTGATCAGACCGTGTATAACTCTTTATCTTCCCCAATCGTAGAGAGATCGAACGGGGGAGAATCATCCCGCAGAAAATCAACGGTGCGGAGAGCTTCACTTGCGGAATCATAAACATATAAAATTTCACTCTCACACCTTGCATTCCGCATGTCGCATCCCACATGCGGAATGACCATTGCAGAGATCGAAGTTGCGGAAATCAAAATTTACCATAAGTCATTTCCGCATCCCGCAAATTGCGGAAAGCAGATTTCTCCAAACGATATTTCCGCAATTCCCTTTCTCGCAAATTGCGTGATGCGGGATGCGGAAATGCCGTTGGCGAAATTTGCTTTTCGCAATTTTCCTTCCATAACTTGTGGGATGCAGAAATGTCATTTGGCGAAATCTGCTTTCCGCAATTTGCGGGACGCGGAAATGACTTATGGTAAATTTTGATTTCCGCAACTTTGATCTCCGCAATGGCCATTCCGCATGCAAGACGCAGGGTGTGAGAGTGAAATTTTATATGTTTCTGATTTTGCAAGTGAAGCTCTCCGCATCGTTGATTTTCTGCGGGATGATTCTCCACCGTTCGATCTCTCTGCGATTGGGGAAGATAAAAAGTTATACTCGGTCTTATCAGAATGTTAGCAAGGGAAATTCTTGCTTATGTAGATATTTAAGAAAAAAAAGAATCAAGAATCATCATACGAATGCAGAATCAGAGATAGGTAACTCAGGTAGAAGAGTTGGGTCACGTTCTCTCCTCCGGGGTGGGAGGGGATGTGACAGTTTAGCTTGCCAGGATAAGAAAAGAAAACAAACTAGAAATACCTGCAGATGCTAGCCCACTGAGCTGAAAAAGGAAAGATCTCACCAATAGCAAACAAAGAAAGACAGAGCAATCGACGCCCAAGAGCAGCCACCTAACACAGTGCATACAAAAGAGACTCAAACTGCAAAAATTCCAGATAGACTGGCACGCAGAGAACAATCCACCATACACCAGAGAAACCTACAAAAAAGAGCACGGGTCCAATGTGGGATGGAAACCAGAGTTGAGGTTTGGGGGTCTTCTTGGAGAGATTTTCTTTGCTTCTTCCCCAATAAAATCCAACAGAATAAGATTCCTGGGAAACCTCCAATCATAACTATAGAATATCTGCACTTGCAATCGTAATCCACCAAAGAGGCCTTCAACTAGGGATGAACTAGGCAAACAGGTACAAGATCGATCCTCCAACGTAAAAAAAATTTAAAATGCTTCTTTATATTAACAAATGGGATATTGATTTTATGCATTGTAAGTCTACCTCAGCTAGGGGGCATGGTTATATCATCATAGTTGTTGATTATTTTACCAAATGGGTTGATGATATGACTACATATGTTGAGGATGGCAAACCTTCCACCCTATTTTTGTTTAACCGCGTTATCGTTAGGTTTGGGGTTCCTCAAGTCATCATTACTAATCATGGTTCTCATTTTAGAATCCAGATGATGTCAGAATTAAGTGTTAAGTTTGGTTTTCATCATGAAAATTCAACGCCCTACTACCCTTATCCAATGACAAGGTTGAGGCAATTAATAAAGTTTTGAAAACCATGCTTCAATGAATGGCAGGAGAACATAAGTCTAGCTGGCACTTAAATTTTTTTTCAGCATTGTAGGCTTATTGAACCATAGTAAAAATGACAACCAGTTTTACACCATTTCAATTGGTGTATGGACTAGAAGCAACCTTACCTCTCAAATGTGAAATCCCATCATTAAAACTTGCCATCGAACTTCTACCTAACACCACTACGGAGGAAGAACGCTTCTTATATTTGGATAAGCTTGATGGAACTCGTCAAGATGCAACCCTCGCTAATGAGGCACATAAGAGACGAATCAAGGCCCAGTATGATAGATCTGTTCAACCTCATGCCTTTAATGAGGGTGATTTGGTTTTGACTTACGACCAAAAACATGATAAGTTAGGAGGTGGAAAACTCGAGTCTATGTGGCATGACCCTTACATTGTTAGTCAAGTTTTGGAAAAAGGAGCCTATGAATTGATTGGTTATGATGGGATACCTTTGGGTGGGCCCCGAAATGGGATCTACCTTAAAGGTACTATGCTTAAGTAATTTTTCATGTGTAACTTGTACAATTTGTTTATATAGTGTGTTTTGAGCTTTTTTTTCTTGTGTGTTTAAGATCTCATCCTAATCATGACAATTTATATATTGTCATGCTTAAATGCATAGATTGCCTTCTATTCAGGATTCGCATACGGTGCTATTTGACATACCTTACATCTTGCATCAATGACCTGTGTACTTTATTCCCTTGCAGGTGAATTAGTAAGCTCGGGTGGAATATGTCTAGGTCCTGCAACTAACAATCTCGATGAATATCATGCGGTGATTGGATTATTGACTGATGCTTCATCTAATGACGTGAGTTAGATTTATGTCTATTTGGACTCAAAACTAGTGTTTTCCCAGTGAAATCTCATCTACTTAATTCAGGATCTCGTACTCCTTCATCTTTTCCAAAGATCATTCGAATTCATTCGATATCAACATGTTCTGAGGCAAATTAATGCAATTGTCGATTCGTTAGCCAAATATGGTTTGAATTGGTAAATAGTGTATTCTTAGATATCATTAAAAATTGATACATGAAATGACGCATATAAATAAGTATTCTTAAATGAGATCCATGTATAGACATTCCATCATAAACACATTATAAATTTGTAAAAAGTTGTTTTATATTAAGCATAGAAAACATTTTACAAAAAGAGTACTAAGGCAAAACATGAAGCTTATAGCTTTCAATATCCTAGGTTGACAAAATTTGAAGCTCATGGATTTCACTACAATGCTATATGTAGACACTACCACTGTTATTTGTGCTCATGATAGCACATAATGGATTTGGCCACCCAACGAAGCAGTACACCAAAACGACTAGAGACTCCATCTATATGTCATTAATAACGTCGGGGCAAGTCATCTATGGATATGTCTGGAATGTCCACAACCAACCGTTGAAGGTTCTCCTCGATGTCTTGGAGTTCCTACTCTGCCTTTAGGTTTCAGACCGTTACCATTATGTTAGGTCCTCACCTCTTAATAGGAGAATACCCAACTGGTCTCAAATTTCCAATGTATGCATAATAAAGTATAAAGTCTTAGTACAACCCAAAAAATGAAATATTGTAAAATACATAAAAATATAAAATAAGGAGAGTTATTCTTGCATAGATTACCTCACCGCTCTCCCTCAGGAAGCGTTAGGTTAGGATCACCTCTAAATTCAATACTTGCATACACGTAATCCTCAATCATGAGCAGTTGGCCATGCAACCATATAAAAATTGTGGGCCCATAAGTGATTATTGGTACACCACTACCATGTCGAGCCATTGCCTCAACCCACCTCAGCATGCGTTCGTCTCATGGCTCAAGGTCATTAATAAATACCTATGGATGAAGTAGAGGGACATGCTCTAAGAAGAAGGATACTATGATTGATCCATAACTAAGTTGTTTCAACTCTCCCCTCTTGCATTTCATCAGTTGTTCTTTCAAGTTTACCAAGAGGCCCTCACACTAGTTAAACACTGTGGGAGCATTCACACTCTGTGGCATAAATCATATGAGCTCTCGTAGTCTGATGTGTAGCTCTGCTACATGCTACCCTCTCAATAGTAAAAAAAATAGTCCTTAAAGGATGGTCCATCACATGTTTGTTGGGTATTTTCCCACCTAGCATTTGGGTTTTGGGAGTGCAATACTGATCAATCAGATCCTTTGTGGTCATATCACCACCTCTGGGTCCAGAAAGTGAGACAGGAGCTTCTTGCCTTGAAAGCCCCATAAGGAAGTAAATATATTCCACATCAAAAGTAAGGATATGGGTACCAACTTGAAAATGTCGTTGTTCGAGATCCCACTTTCATATTAAGTGGTCTAACAGGCGGATTTGATCTCTCATTCCTTGAAATAATTTTAAGAGCCCACACTCTCTCAAAGCCATTATAGTGTTAATGTAATTGGTTGCTTAGGCATTCTCGAATTTATGCTATGTTGAGATGAATCCCCTTTAAATCTTATCAATAGAGCGTCAACGATGCACTTTCCTCTTTCGGTATGTGTGTCACTTCTAGTTGACGCCCTTCTTGAAAGGGAGGAGCGCGTCGCTAAAGGCGTGCCTTCAACTTTAAAAGATTGACCTTAAAAATCAATCAAACCCGCAAAAACTTAAAACTTGACCATGACAAGGAAGAGCAAGCTGAAAACATCTACCTGGATATGATGAAATGCGAAATTGTTGCTCAATGCTCTTGAAATCTCCATAGCAAATTCGCACTAGAAAGGCCTTTTTTCACTCACATCAAATGCTGAAAACTTTTTACCTTTTTCCCCTTTTATGATTTTGGGGTGAAATATTTTAATGTTTTAAAATTATATTTACCAGTTTGGTTATAATATTCTGAGTTTTAAAATCTCTAACATTTATTGTGGAGGTCCCACGTCAAACTGAACAATAACCGATTATGGTGGAGTTAATTTTTTACTTTTTCATGCTCCTTTTCAAAAATGAAAAAGCTTTCGAGTGCCTTTGATACCATAATCACGCTTTTCAAAAACCAAGCGAAAAGGTGTCGAGTATACTTTTATCACTTTTTAAGGTTAGTAAAACGTTTATGAAAAATAAACTCCTTTCTAGTTGTCTTTAACCTCTTTTAGATTCCCAAAATAAGAAAAGATTGTTAAGCAAACTTGATTTTTTCACGCTTGTAAAAGTATTAGAAATATCGTCTTCCTGGTGATAGTTTACACCTTTTTCGGACCGGTTGGACTAGTTACGAAAAAATATTACACTAGTCAACATTTGACTATAAGAGTTCTCCTGGGTATTAGTTTATACTTTTTTGGACCTTGGAGACTAAATTTACGAAAAAATCCACATTGGAGTCTTCTTTAGTATTTTAAAACTCACTAAACATGAAACGACACTGAGTTTACCTTCTTTGGACTCCTTAAAATTAAACATCAAAGGACCCTTCTTGGTACCAAACCGCTCCTCTCTCAGGTTCGTAAAACATGTGAGATTGGACTCATCTAAAAAAGATGAGCTATATCGAGCATTTGTTACCCTCTTCTAGCTCGTTAAAAAAAAAGAGGCACTCGTAAATCATGATGGGGAACTATTAGAAAAAGAATGTGTCTAAGTCTATATGGAAGCAAGTCATTACCCTTGAACATGAATATATCACTTTCTTGCATTTCATTACCTTTCCTTCGAGTCAATCCACTTTCATGAGTCATGTTACTCCTTTGAGTATTTTAAAAAATGCATTGGTCTCCCATTGCATTATGTCTTGGTCTCAGCCTTGTTAAGCCAATGTTGCTAGGTCACATATTTTCCTATAAATGTTAAATAGAGGTCTACCATCCTAGTCATCCTTTGTAGTCATCTCATCTTCCTTTGTGTCGGTCATCCCTGAGTTAGTCCCAAAGTCACTCCACCATCCAATCTCCTCCAAAACTATTTGGTCCTATTTCATGTAGATGATTGGGGAAACATCATGGCCCTCATTCGACGGGTCTATCATTGTCGACCTCAACACATCATCCAAGGATTAGAACTAGAAACTAAATAATCACCTTGGGCTTGCATACCTCAATGATAGGCTACATCGCTTACAACAACAAGCTTACATCATTAGTCTCTGTTTGAAAGATTCCTTCGAATGTTCAACTTCAACTCATTAATTCACATTCAAAAGAATGTACTAGGGTACCCTAGGAATCATCGACATCAATGGTGATTTCCATTGTACTTGTTAACTATATACCACAATGATCGATAATCAAGTGGTTTCTACCATGTTTGACATCAAAACATCTATTCACATGGATAGAATCGTACCTTTTTGGGTTCAAGATGAAGACCTCGGGAACACTCATTTGTATTATATGTTTCCCCAGGTTGCGATGGAGTATTTGAGTCATTGCAGAGATCCATAATGTATGTCTGATGGCTATGCTCAAGTTTGATTCATTATGGCATAGATCTACATTGTATATCCAGTAGCTATGTCCAAATTTGAGTGTTGTTCGTCATGGATCTAGGTTGTATGTTGGTAGCCATGACCTAGATGTTTATGAATGGATATGCAATGTATTGGTTGACAACCATGTTGTGAGTCAATTGCAACACATATCTCATAGTATCTTGTACTACAAAGTCCTCGTTCAACATTTCAACCGATGGTATTTTGCCTCAACTTTTAACCTTCATCTATAAAAGTAGTTCAGCTATCCTATCCCTATACCTTCATACTTTAGGTGGAAATCTATTATACCAGAACATATCATCACCCTGATAATGAGTTATGTACCCTTCAATTTTCCCTAATACATGAAGTATCAGTCCTAAATGGATTGGGAAAGAGGTCATGCCTTTCAGTTTTTTTAATTTTTGGCGACAATGACGCACTTTGCCTCTTTACATCATGCATTATACCTTTGCTGACACACACTGCACACTAAAAAGGTGTGTCAGTGACACCTCCTGCCTTTATACAACATGTGCCATACCTTAATGACGCTTCCTACTCTTTGACAAAGTGTGTCGGTGCTCGTTAAAAGGAAAACAAGAAGATTCAAGAGACTTCTAGAAGAAAGCTCTCATGGAGGATTATCCCAACATATCAACATAAGTGACAATCAAACCACTAACCTCTTGGGATGATCCCTTAACCTTCTCCAAGGGATACTCAACTCCCTATATCCCCTTTGGCCAATAAATACAAACTCGCCCTCATGGTTTAGGGAAGAACATAAAAGCACACATATGCTGCTGAAATATTCCTAGAAATGAGATTCCATTAAAGGCAAGGTCATAATTTTGAGGCAAAGGGATCATTGGAAAAAGTGAAACACCAAGGCACCATGGTTGTAATTTCTCCCTCTTTGTTATTAATATACCAATGACTTTCTTTTTCCATAAATGATGTTTAATCTCATTCATAACATTTTTCCTTGGTTATTTGCTTATAGCTATCAAATTATCTTATAGTTTCTATTTGTTTCTTGTTCTCCTTAAATCTTTTACAGGTTATTTCCTTCTCAACAAGTGGGACAACGAAATCTTGGAGATGACAAGGACCTTCTCCTGAAAAGAGGTATAGATTCTATGTATCATCAAGTAATTTGATTTATATAGGAAAGAGTTTGCAATTCTGTCGGGTTTTTGTTTTAGATCCAAACCAGTTGGACTACAGATCTTTGTCTTTGTCTACATTGACAAAGTGTCTTGAAACAAAGAGACAGAGATAGACTGAACCTTCCACTATGCTGTTATAGGAACACCATAGGTGGAAATACATAATGCGGTTAGAAGGATCATCTCCCTTGTTCCCTTCAAACTTAGGGATTTCTAAAGGTAGTTTTTTCGACATATCTATCCAATTGGCGTCATGAGTTATGGGATCATTAACCAGTTTAGCTAGATCATGGAGGTTCAAACTTGCCATGAATGAGAGGTTTGGGTTGGGGGCCGCTATGTTATTCTGAATGTTGTTTCCTTGAGGGAGAGACCTTGGAATATGTGGTGGTGATATTTTACATCTAGGGGAAGATGAAGATGTAGTGTGAGTTCATCCCAGTGGGGGAGAAGTAGGTGGGGTATTCCCTCGTGGGGGAGTAAACAAAGGTGAGCCTCTTCCATGAGAATAGGAGGGGAAAGTGTCAACACTATCTTTTAGGGGGAGGAGTGAATCAAACAACGTGTATCCTCTCCTATAAGACCCAATCAATGTGGCATGGGAGCGGACCTGACTTGGTGATCTCCCCTGTGTGCCACAAGGAGATAAAGGAAAAAACCCATCGAGAGAGGGGAAAGGCCTTGCAGTCTGCAAGACTGTCCTAGGGGGAGTTTTTTTTCCTCTATGGTGGAAGTCTAGTATCCAAATGAGAGTGATGGCTGATGAATAAACACAATATAGACAAATTCAAAAGTATGCCAACCACAACATATGCGAGATGATGCAATAAGGGAGTGATATGTGCAAATATGGCTTAGAGAAATGGTGTCCACATTTTGGTTCTTTTTAAAATACAAGTTTAATGAGCTTGTATTTAGAAAAGAACAACAAGTGTAAATTCCCTAAAAATACCTAACGTCCTTCCTCTCAAATGTAATTGGGACTCCCAAAAGCACAATTGTTGGTGATAGTGGAATCCACACAACAATTAATAATGCAGGTAACAAAGAGCCAATTATATGGGAAATGGGGCAAATGCTCCAATCAAGAAGACTTGAAAACACCTCCCAACAAAAATTACTAAATTCAGGAATCACTTGGACACCCAAGTGTTCCTTGGCGACATCCTAAGTTTTGGCCAATATGGTTACCTTGCGTCAAGTGTGGATTAGTTGTTGTGCCTGGGAAATATGCTGTCATATCTCTAACAACAAGGTGAGTGCCTCATAAAGGAGAGAAGGGAATCTATACCTTCACTTTTACCTCCTTGGTCTCAATACACTTTTGATCCAGGATCTCTTTGAACACTTTCTTATAGTAGGATTTCAAAGCACCCTGAAAGAGAACAATGCTATGTTTCAAAAATATGCCTATGAAACTATATTTGTGGTAGTTGCTTGGATGCCTATCCCAATCAATCCTACCAAACTAAAATATTGTTTTGTGACCTCTTATGGAGGATTTTAATTGGCGAACATTTATAATGGTTACTTGTTATGGATTTTGTTGTGAATTAAATGATTGCAAGGGAGTTATTTCATGCTTCCTTTCCTTTCTGATTCACTGAATCGTGAAGAGCATACTCGGTTGGAAATATTATTTAGGTCCTTTAATGTGTACAAGTGGGCATACACATGTGATTAAACCAAATAATATTGTTGCAATTAAGTGAAGTGCTCAAAACGAAATGATGCAAAATTGTAATTTGAGTTATAAACAAACTATTGAAGTTTGCAGAAATAAATGCTAAGTGTGCAATGGAGGTATTTTACCCTTCGCTCCATTTTTTTATTCACATAGATCGTGAAGATCATAATTGGGGAATAGAAGGGTCTTTAGGTCCTTGCTTGTGTGCACAAAAGTAGATTCTACACTACTTTAAAATAAAGATGTTAAATCAAAAGCAAAGAACCATATGATGTCTCGACTACTAGTGAAAACAATGAGGTCCTTAGGGAGCCTCAAAGTTGGTTAGCTAAGTAGATTTCAAGGGATGAACCCTTTTCTACCTAATATTAGTCTAGGTGGGCTAATTTATATAGGAACAACTAACCATTGTAAGCTAATTCATTCCTAGTTCATTAATGAGCAGTTAATGGAGTGCATATTGTTGTACGAATGAATAAAAAGCAAATAAATGACATACAACGCAGAAATAAAATTTACAGTCGCGCTGTAGTGTGGCAGAAACACTCACTGGTGCATTGTAGCGCTGACACAGTGAAGGGAAAATAACTATGTTCCAGGATAGGAAAAATCGATACGCAGAAATCTGTTAAATTACGCGGTCAACGCCTCTGTTGAAGATGAAAGCGCACTGTCAGCACGCCAACAATGTAGGGAAGCACACTACAGTAAACATGGTTGAAATGGCTGAATGGAGGATGGATTTTTGGAATGAGAGGGATAGTCCTTGTCACTTTCAAGACATAATATACCATAAATGAACCACTCTAAAAAGAACAACCTAAATAAAGAGAAATGGAGAAAAAGGAAGCGGAGTCGCCATTAATACTGTTGTGGAAAATAATGCAGAAGAGTGCCTTCCCACTTTTGGATGGGGCTATTCCTTGTATGTTGCAGCAATGACTTAGTATTTGGAGCCCCTTATGAGGTGGTTGGATGAACCCAAGTGATCCTGCAATATATTGTTAGAGGAACAAATTAAAACCAAGAAAATGATAACAAAACTTAAACAAAATAGAAAAGGGACTAGAGGATGCAAACCCCAACAATCAATGTGAGCCAAACCACTTGTATATTTCCCAATGGTCAAGTTAATATGACACCTTAGAGATGTGATCTCCAAAAGGAGGAAAACAATATTCCTAAGGGAGGCCTTTCTTGTCCAGCAATGCTTATAGATTGGTTAAGGAACCGAATGTGAGAAGAGAACTTGCCCCTTGAGGAAAAGAGGCAAGGGATATTTGGGAATGCTTGACATGAGGGAAGAGGTAAGTTAAGAGGAAGCTCAATCACAATTCCAACAATATAACTTTGCTCAAAAGTCGTTTTACAATAAGCATGCCCATGGCTTTCTTTTATATTCTAAGAGGTGGCCAATAAATAACAAGATCATAGTGTGAACCCATTGATCCATGTTTTGTCTCCAAAGTACACCAAGAGTCCATTTAAGGAAACCAAGTGTTTGGAAGACCAAATTAAAATTCATTTGAGTAAGTGGAGATTTCATGAGCCTTCAATGTGCCACTAGTGGGTGAGATCCCGTCGTTTGTGTTAGACGCATGGATCTCAAAGGGATTTCCATGCTACATCGTGGGTGTTGTTCTGATGTTGCGCATTGTAGTGCATATGAATAGAGTTAAATCCATGTTGTTGCAGTTTTTTATTTTTTTGGGGCCATTTTGGACTCATTATGCTCTTTACATCTTATGAAGATGTGTTTGGTTGGATGCATGTTGTATGTTGACGACTCTTTACCACGTGAATTGCAAAATTGTCATAGGTGTGTGAGTTTTTAATGATAACAGGTCCCAATCATGGGGGTGCTTACCCTCCTAATATTATCACAACAAGCCAATGTGTCATGGGTAATTCGACACCCAACGTTTTTCACTGTCTCAGCTACTCATGTGGCATCTCCCGACGCCTAGCCGAGGGAGAGACTAGCTCGACAGGCAGACCAATGGACTACGCCTCCTGCTAAATACTCTTATTCTTTTCACTTAACACTTGTGATCTCTTATAATTGTTACTTTACTTAGTCAATTTATCTATGTTCAGATCCCACAACATAACAAGTACTTAGCTAAACAAACAAGCATAACAATGCACTATGCGACAGTAAACAAGAGACAAGACACAAGTATGTAAGCTGGGCACCCCAATTTAGGAACACCTAAAGAGTCTTTTATAATTAAGTTACATTTTAGATTCAAATACAACAATCGTGGGTTCCCATAGGCCACCAACCCTTGGAACTCCCAAACCGACAAGCTCCTCAAAGAGACACCCTAATATTTCATGCATACTGGCAAGTCTAGTGGTGCGTTTTTCCTTCTTGTTGTTGATTGTACGACAACCACCCTTGCTGCTGCATGCACCTTACACTTCTTCATTGCTCCCAACTTGGGTTAGGCTCTCCCTTATGGCCTGCCCTCTATCCAACAAATAGACTTGCTAGCAGCCTCGACTCTTCGTCGAACTCCTTGTCCAACACTTGGTTCTTGTATCCTCCTTCGGTTTCCTCAAGTCCGACTCGCATTCTCCTCTTATACTAGTCGCTTGTCTTGTGGGTGTGCCCAAGGTGTTGCCTTGTGGCACCTCGAGCCGACACGTTATGTATGCCCATGCCTTGGCTTGTGCTACACTCATGTTGTCGACTTTCCTCCTAGCTAGTCTTCTAGACGCACCCCCTTCTCGATGTTTTGCAACCTGTGCCACATTCTCTTTCTCAATTCTTGCTGATGCGCTTTCATGGAGATGTGCCCATCAATGACCTTCTCCCATGCATCATCGTGCTGATGTGCCAACACACCAATCAGTCTTGTGTTTTTCCTTACTTTCCACACTAAGACTTTGGGCCTCCAACCCATGTTCCTTGTGGACATTGTGGTGTGGGCATGCACCCAAGCTTGGCTTGCTAACACGTAACCTTAACTTTTGAATTCCCATGCCATTTGTCTCTTTCCCATGCTTGTTGCCACACTTTCCCATTCACCAAGTCTTATGCTCACCCATCTCCCAACTTGGCACACCCAATGGTGTCATGCTCCCAAGTCAAGTTGGTGCCTGAGTGTTGCTTAAGCACTTAGATGAGCTTCCGTGCAAGTCTAAGCTTGGGTGAGTGAGGTGGCTATGTGGAGCCGTGAAATCCTCCCCCACCTCAAGTAGTTTTCATCCCAACACTGTCTACATGACACCTCTATGTCACTGGAAACATACATAATGTTTCCTCTTGCCACAATCCATGTCCGCACACTTATGTTCCTTGTGATCCTCTTCTGCAACCACTGTCATAATGGAGTCTTTCAAAGAAACTACTTTGGTACATCCTTCTACCTCAACTACTTTGTTGTTGGTACATTTTAAATTGTGACAAGCCTCCATCCATTGAGATCCTTACGTACCTAACTAGTTGGGTATCTAATCCAACCATCGCACTTGACCCCGTAAGAATGAACTTCATCCAGCCATGATTGTTGTTCCCCTTTGCACTTCGGTCTGCAATAAGCTATGTTTCTCTCTATGACCACCACTCTTCTCTACCATTGTTTCCACCACAAGCGCCTCTACCACCTGGGCCTCTTTCGCATCCACCTTTGGATCTTCTACCCATTGAACACATTGTTGGTCAAGTACCTCCTCGCCTTGGCCATGATTAATACATTGTTTTCCTTTTCCAAGTTATTCCTCCTCTCGAATCCCTTGGATGAACTTGTTGTCACCTAAGGCTCTCGTTAATTCACTTAAAGTGTGCTCTTCTACAACATCTATCACCATCATTGATACAACCTACGCCTTGACTTCAACTTTCTACTGACATTCCACTGCAACACATATCAACTCGACTCATATTGCAACACATATCAACTCGACTCATATTAGCTACATGATCAACCAACTCTTCCTTCTCACTTGTCTTATTGCTTGTCATTTCTTCCTTCTATTGTGTGCTGCCAACAAACTTCCCCATGGGTGTGTCAATCTCTCTAGCGAACTACATAGATGACATCCTAGGAACCCTCTCAAGCTTCTTTCTTGGAAACATCGGAACACTGAAAGTCCCGGTTACTCCCAAGAAGACCAAACGTCTTGCAAAGGGTACAAGAACTACTTTTGTTGACTTTAAGAAGTCCTACCCCAAAATTAAAGAATGATTGTCTAATGGAGACACCTTTATGTCCACTTTACTGAACTAGTCCCCTATCTTTAACAGTTCTTTGTGAACTCTCCTATCAATAGGATTCACCAATAAATTCACCACTTTGATCATGCCATCACTGAGTTCAACCTTAATGTGAAGTGAAGTTGCAGTCCTGTTGCTCATGAAACTATGGGTTGGGCTAGTTTCCAACAATACTTCCACTTTCAACCCACTCACAGTTGCATGAATGAAACAAAGTCCCTACTCGTCTTCGTTGTGTGACTCAACCATTATCAAACTGCCTAATCACACCTTCAACGCCTGGACTGCTTCTAGTTGTTCCTCGGAAGGCTGTTGTAATTGGACTGCATCCAAGCCACACGCACATTGGTTGAACGAGCCTAGGATTCCTCTAGTTGTTCTCTCAACGCTCCCTTCTATGGGAAAATTCTTACGAAGTCATCCTCTCCTCATATATAATAACTTGCTTTGCTTAGCCTCTTGGATGCCTTTGGTTACCTCTACGTTGGTCTTTACCTGGCGTTATCCCTCACATGGAGTGATCCCAAGCTAGCCACTTTACAAGCTTCAACTTGGCATTCCAACATTTGCAAATTTTGCATATCGTTTTTGTATTACACCTGTAACTGACTCATCCTAGCATCGTGCTCTTGGAACACTTATCACAAGATTCCCTTAGTGTCTTCCAAGGTAGATTTCCACGCTTCCTTCTCTTGTTTCACTTCATGTTTTTGTTTTTTCCAAGCGTCCACATCATGCCTCAACATGGAAACACCCAAGTTTCCCAAAGTCCAACTTCAAAGCTTCCTTACCCGAATTATGTTCCTACACTTTGTTGAGTTTTCATTGGCAAGTGCTTCGCAAGCACTTTCGTCTGCACACTTGATCACAACTTGTTCCAAGCGCTCTGCTCACATGGTGCCATCACACTTGGTTTTGCTTTCCAATTCCAAACTCACCTTCACTTGTGCACTATGTCGTGTTCCCTTGTTTTTGAGTGACCGATTATGTGGGCATCTTGAGGTGTGCTTGACACTCTTGCCGAGCGCGACTTCGATCAAGATGTTCCCTTTCAATGTCACTTCCAAGCCTTTCAATGTCAACTTCTCTCAACCTACACCCAACTTATTCCAAGCCTCTTTCCAACCTTGTCTAAGCTCAACGTTACTTTGTTAGGTGCAATGCTTGCCAACCAATGAACATACCTTAGTGCAACTCTATGGTACTCGGTTGTGGCTAGTCGCAGTGAAGACAAGCTCTGATACCGTCTGTCATGGGAACGTCTGACACCTGATGTTTTTCACTGTCTCGGTTGCTTGTATGGTGCTACCTGACACCTAGATGAGGGAGAGACCAACTCGACAGGAAGATCAATGGAATACACCTCTTGCAAAATACACTTATTCTTTTCACTTAACACTTGGTATTGGTTACACTTATTACTTAGCCAATTTCTCTATGTTCGCATCCCACAACATAAGAAGTACAAGTATAACAATGCACCATGCGATGGTGAACAAGAGACAAGACACAAGTAGTAAGATGGGTGCCCCAAACCAGACACACCCAAACAATTCTTTATTTAAGCAAGTTACATTTTACAATCAAATACAACAATCAGGGGTGCCCGCAGGCCAATCCACACATGGAGAACCCAAACTGACAAGCTCCTTAAAGAGAAACCCTAATATTTCTCGCCTAATCACAAGCCTAATGTGTTATACCTTATTGTTGTTGACTGCACAACTATCACCCTTGCTACCACATGCACCTTGCACTTATTCACTGCTCCCAACCTGGGCTAGGCTCTCTTTTGTAGCTTGCCATCTGTCGAACAAATAGACTTGGTCGCAACCTTGGGTCTTGGTCATACTCCTTGTCCGGCACTTGGTTCTTGGATCCTCCTTTGATTTACTCAAGTCCAACTTAATGCTACTTTTATACTAGCCATTTGGAATGTGGGCATGCCCAAGGCTCTTCCTTGTGGCACCCCTAGCTGACACACTAAGTATGCTCATGCCTTGGCTTATGCTACACTCATGCGACTGATTTTCATCCTTGCCAGTCTTTCAAGAACGCTCCCTTCTCGATGTGCTCCAATCCGTGCCACATTCTCTTTGTCAACTCTTGTCGATGCGCTTTCGTCAAGGTGCATCCATCCAACGCCCTTCTCCCATGCATCGTCGTGTCGATGTGCCTATTCACCAACCGGTCTTCTATTATTCCTTATTTGCCATGCTAAGAATTTGGGCCTCCAACCCATGTTCCTTTTGGACATTATGGTGTGGGAATGCACCCAACCTTGGCTTATCGACATGCCACCTCAGCTCTTGAAGTTCCATGCCACTGGTATCTTGCCCTCGCTTGTTGCCACACTTGCCTATTTTCTAAGACTTGTGCTTCCTAACTCCCAACTTGGCACACCCAATGGTGCCATGCTCCCAAGTCAAGCTGGAGTCTGAGCATTGCTTAAGCACTTAGATGAGCTTTTGTGTGCAAGTGTAAGCTTAGGTGAGTGATACATCTATGCAGATCTGTGACACAATGCACATTGGGAATTTGAACCTGGGTGGGGAGAGTGTGAAACTTACCTTCTTACTATTCGAGTTGTTAACCCCCCGATGAGACGAAGGCTAAATGTTACTAGAAAGCACATGACCTCACTAGAGGTAACATCGGGGATGAGCACTAGGGATACTAACTTTCTTATGGATACTATATTGATTGAAATTGTCTTTTATCCCTAAAATATGACTTAAAACTATTTCTAATTGGCTAAGAACCCAACTTCCCTAAACGTAAGTAAACAAGTTAATGGTCCAAAATCTAGAGGAACATGGTAAGAGTGAAAGTATGACCCCTTATGGACCAACAACAGGTCATTTTAGGTGGTGTGATTATCTTTAAATAATGGTGACAAATCGACATACATTTGTGGATAGTAGAGAATTATGTTTATCTTCATTAATAGTTGATCGTTTAGTTATGATAGGTATAGCCACCTTCAAATAAAAGAAAAAAAATGACAACAACATAGTTAACAAATATATTTTCTTATAACTCTCTAATGGGTGGAGCATATATCCTTCTTAAAACTATATTTGTATGGGTTGAGTATATATATCTCCCTAAACTAAGCAATGAAGTTGTTAGATGGAAAGGTCACTTGCCCCACAAATAAGGAGGCATCATATGTTGGAGGTAATTGTTGAACTTATGAGGCTTGCATTACACTTCTTATGCAAAATATAAGTAGATCAAATCCAACCCACTTGTTATCCTAAAGACCAAACACCAATGGTTATGGATATAGCTATAAGTTTCAATGACAATGTGATAACTTAATTGGTAGGGAGTTAGCTGCTTAACCTCTCTGCCCAGGTTCAAACCCTATAGTAACATATGTGGCTCGAAGCGGATTGTCCCTCGATGATGGGGATGTCTTGGGATGTCTTGTCCCTAGTTTGATTCATGAGATTTTGATACATGTGACTTAAGAGTTGTTGTGTGTATCCTAGGGGGTATCGTGGTAGTGAATCAATTTGTTCCTAAACCTATTCGAGTCACTTTGTTTAGTCACCAATCCGCCATACTGACTTTAATTTATGACAATAAATTTAATTATTGTTATTATTATTAGTCATTGAGAAGTATAAAAAAACACAAGCATTTTTTTGATATTATGATTAGTCATTAAGAAGTATAAAAAAATCACTTAAACATTTTTTTCCATTTTTTATTGTGATTTTTTTACAACCTCAAATATTTCTTTCATTTTAATATATTTTTTGTTTTACATTAGACATCTCATTTATGTTGAATTGTAAAGTGCACATCTCCTCTTAAAGTGCTAATATAATAGAAATTTGCCCATATATGTTTTCTTCCCCTTTTCATTTTGAATGGAATCTTAAGAAGATCTACTCCACATCACATAAAATTTGCCCATATATGTTTTCTTCCCCTTTTCATTTTGAATGGAATCTTAAGAAGATCTACTCCACATCACATAATTTCAAATTATTTAGTGAAGATACATTTTTGTTAGGGAGTTCATGTGATGGGGTCTTTCCTCATTCTAATTACTAACATGGCTTAGAGAAGTTTATGGTTCTCATTGTATTGTGTATGATTATTGTCTTGTAATATCTTTTAAAATGATAATTTTTTTTTTCAACAGAAAATAAAATAAAATCTCATTCTATTAAAAGAAACAACACACACTATATAAAGAGACCTGTTGGTTTGACAAGTGCAAAAACACCAATAAATTCCTGCTCGTAGAGCAATAAGTATCCATTGTGGCATATCTCCTATTAAGAATTTTGTTTTAAATTGATATGACTATTAGTACAAGATTGCAACCAGTGTATAAGTTTGTTTGTTTTTTTAAACTATTAATAAAGAATATATATGTAGGTTTTAATACAAAAAAAGAGAACAACAAATGCAACCTCTACAAGGGAGCCTCAATATCATAAAATTGTGGGTTGTCCATACCTAAAAAACCCTACCCATAAAGAGTATAATTCATAATTTACATAAACATAATAACATTTTCCCAAGCATATAATCACTAAAATTTAACCACACTAGTCGTAGGAGGATATTAGTAGAGGTCATCACGGTAGGGACCCAATCCAAAAAAGAGAAACAAATTCCATAAATTGACAAGGTTCTAGCTCTGAGGGGTAGCATAGTTAGTTGGATCTTTAGGGAGCAAGATGAATAAGGTTGAGGTTGGGGGTTCAATTCTTTGGGTCCTTCGGGGTTAGGCACTGAAATAATGTCGACAAGGTGAGGCCCCTTGGATTATATCCATGGATGTAGTGAGATCCAGGGCCGTGAACCACATTAATTTTTTTGGACAAGGTTCTACCCATTGAGAAAGGCCTCTAGGGATTGGAACCCTTTGAAATAGGAACGACTATTGTTGAGATAATTTTATCATGATGTTGGGGGAACCTATGAAGGTGCCAAGGACTCTCATGAACTTGCACTCAATTCTTAGGTATACTAGGATGAGAACTCTAGTGAGACATAGTCAATACATGTTACCTTGGGTGGCTAAGGGTACAAGTGGGCCATGTCAGTTGAATGGGCCAACCAAGCTAGGTTGGGATAGTGGCACCCTGCTCTTGGTGCACAAGGATTTGTGATAACACTCCAATAGTGTTTTTTTTTGCTTTATACCATAATCTACATTAAAAGAATGATACATATAAACGTGCCATCAATAAAAAAAAGTGTGATGAGACATTTGCATTGAATAACACATAATTTCTCTTCTTCCAAAACAAAAAATGATCTCTGTTTTTTAATAATCTATGCAAAATAAAATTCAATGGCCCAAGACAATGTATCACATAACAAGGCAACTCTCCATGAGAGGGAGGCTATTAAATATTGAAAACAAAGGACCTTAACCCAAAAAAGGTGCAAAACCAAACTTTGGTGCTTCAAGGTGTCGACTTTCCCACTTGTAGACGATGAAAGACATATCTATGTGAGTAAACCACGTATCTATTGGAAGTTGTCCTACAACTAGACACTAGGTAAAAATTCCTTTTTAGGTTCTAGTCTTGGTTTCTAGACACTACTTAGTTGAAATAACCAAGATCATTTTGTGAATATCAACCTGTATAGTTTATTCAACCTTCTTTCAAGAAAACTCTTGGCACATAGCCATTTTTACCCTATACCTACATTTTACTTGGTAAAATACATTGTCATTCCTAGTGCCAAACTCACCACCAAACTAAAGGCAAAGGGAGATTCCCAAGCTTTAGTAAATATTCTTATGAATGAGCCTTTCAATGTGGTTTAGAATAAATTTGTTCCCATAAACCAACAAATTTTCTATTAACCTCAACATAGGGAATATTTCAAATTTGGGAGGATAATCCAAGATATCATTGCTCGTCTAAATGATATTCTTAGAGCCTTAGGGCCAACAACAAAGGATACTTATACAAGAACTTCTCCTAAAAAAGAATCAAAGGCAACCACTAGAGATAATAATCTTTAAAGGGCGATCGAAGAGAAGCCTCCTTTCGATAAAGAAAGAACTTTATGGTCTTCTAGGCCTTCTATATGCTTTCGATAACATAGGTACTACATATGTTGGCACAAGGAGTGAGAATAAGGGTTTGAATATATATCCCTTTCCAACTAACATTGCTTGTTAAATTCAATGCCTTAGAAGGACTTTCTAACGTTCATTTCATTTTGTAGCTTGAATGACCTATTTTGCACATAACATTTGGGATTGGATCCTAGTATAAATAATGCCTAAATAACCACAGTTTATTGGGGATGTCTACTAATTAACACGGTGAAACCCTTTCCCTTTGTTTATAGTTGTGTATAGAAATTTCTAAGGGATTTTTCCAAAATGCAGGTATAATGCTTTAGAAGGAACTCACCAAGAGGAGTAATATGCAAGTTGGAACTAGGAGTTTTGTGCAAGTTTGAAATTGAGCCACCAAGGCTAAGGGGTTAGTAATCCACTTGGATATCTTTTTTTTTCTTTTTTTTTCCTCCATTCATTAGAAAACCACTTCCCAAATATATCTAAGAGAACCTTAGAAGGAAAATGTAGTGCCCAGAAAATTGAAGACCTGGATTGACTAAAACCACGATCATTTTTAGGAGGCTAACCAAGTTGAGAAAGGTTAGTGGCTTTATCTGTAACATTGATTTTCATCCCATTGAATGTTTCACCTTAAGGTTATGTGAAAGTGTCCAAGCATCCCATTGTTCGAGTCATACAAAATTGGTCTTTGACAATTATTGAGAAGGAGTCATCAACAAAATGGCCAATCACCAATTACCCAACGTCATGTTCTAGCAGAGGGATCCCACAAATAACCCCTAGATATACTTTATAGTTATAAAATAGCTAAGGGTTTCAGTCATCTGGAATGGATATTCCAAAATATATATATTTATTTATTGAATGATGGTTTTACAGAAAGAATGAGCGGCTTTAAATAGAAATGAAGAGATACAATTAAGTGATGTGTCCTTTCAATGCCGTCATTTAATTAATATTAATAAAAAAACAATATTTAAATGATTCAGTTTTACTAATTTTATCTAGTTCTATTACAAGTCGTCCCTCTCTCAGATACTTTGTCCACGAAGTATTGGTAAGGATAGGTGCAGTGAACAAAAAATATTCATTTTACCAAGAAGCTTCTTCACTAGGTAAGTTTTTCCACTTGACAAGGTATTCATTAACGAATCCAGAACGAAGTGTTTTGGTTTTAATCTCTAATATGCATTCAGGTTCTAGCACCATTTTCCCTTCCTCATCTAGCATAGGTAATTCTATTTGTATGTGAGTAGTTGGACCCAATTTATTTTATAAGCAGGAAACATGGAAAACGTCATGTATTTTCCCTTTATTAGGTATGTCCAGAGCATAAGCCACTTGTCCTACTCGCTGCCTTACTTGATATGGTCCATAAAACCTTAGTGAAAGTTTATGATTTTTTTAGTTTTTAAGTGAAATTTGTTTGTATGATTGGAGTCGAACAAACACCCAATCACCTACATTGAATTCTTGATCAGTTCTTTTGGTGTCAGCTTGTTGCTTCATGCGGTTTCTTGCTTGTTCAAGATGAATCTTCAAAATATGGATGACCTCATTAGATGTTGTTGGATGGTCTTTCACTACTAGAACTTTGAAACCGTTGATAATATATTCCTTCGCCATAGGAGGAGGATACCCATATAAAGCTTCAAAAGGGGACATTTTTGTTGCTATATGATTTGTACTATTGTACCACCATTTTGCAAGGTGGAGCTAATGTACCTATTGAGTCTGACGATCATTCATGAAATTCATAAGGTATCCTTGAAGGAATTTATTTATGGCTTTAGTTTGTCCATCTATCTGGGGATGGTAAGAGGTACTCATAGTTAATGAAGTCCGTACATGGTGGAACAATTCCTTCCAAAAGTTGCTGGTAAATTTGGGGTCCCTGTCATTAATGATAACTTTGGGAAACCCATGGAGCTTAAATACATTCTTTACATAACTATCTCCGACTTGGTTAGCCTTTGCTTTTGATGAAATACTGATGAAGTGAGCGTATTTTGTTAATTGGTCAATGACTACGATATACTATTCTTTACTTCTAATGTAGGAACATTGGTGATGAAATCCATGGATATCTTTGACCATTTATGGGATGGGATATGTAGGGGTTGGAGAAGCACAGGAGGAGCCATTGTTTCAAACTTCTGCCTTTGACAAGTATCACATTCAACCACATATTTCTAGATATCAGTCTTCATTCATTTCCAAAATAAGGATTGACATATATTATGTTATGTTTTAAAGAATCCAACCGGCCGACTATTGGAGAATCATGGTTCTCTTTTAAGACCTGAATTTTGAATTTTGATGAAATGGGTAAATATATTGTTTGTTTATACCATACTATTATTTCTACCATGAGTATTTGGAGTTTGTTGCCTTGTTGCTTTCAACTTCTTCAATTAGTTGTAGGTCTTTCACATTCTTAGTTTGGACTTGTGAAATCCATTCAGGAATAACTAAGGAAATGACACATATTGAGACATCACTTTCATGATTCCTTGATAAGCAGCCTATGATGATATTTTCCTTAGCCTTTTTATAAAAAATGTCAAAATTAAAAAAACTGGATTTTGCTCACCCATTTCTATAAATTTGGAGAGAGATTTTTATGGGTAGGGAAATACTTCAGGCTATTGTGGTATGTTTTAACAAGAAAATTTTCCCCAACAAATATTTCTTCGACTTAACTAGGGCATGCATTATTGCCAACATCTCCTTGTCATAAGTTGACTTTGTTTTCTCACTTGGTTTTAACTTCTGACTTTCGAAGGTGATGGGATGTTTATCTTGAATGAGCAAGACTCTTACGCCTATCCTAGAAGCATCATTGATGAGCGTTTCTTCACCTTTTGATTAATTCTCAAAGAGTAACTGAAAGATGTTCATAAATTATCAATATATGGCCATAAACAACTTATGAGCTACTCAACAAAGTATATGTCAGACACAATAACTCAGATGATTTTGAATACAAAGGACATCATGTAGTTAATGAGATTAGATCAGAAAATAACAATGTGACGAATAGTCCTTAATTGAATAACTGCTATAGGAAAACCTTTTATTAGTCGAAATAAAAGCAGTATTCTACCAATGATAGCAACTTATTCCACTATAATACAGGAAAGAGAATTAACAACATAATTCAATTCAACACTCAATAATTCTACAAAAAGTAAATCCTATAAAACCAACAACTAAGAATAAATAGCTACGAAGGCCCAACAAAAAATTAACAATATACTTCTATGCTTCTCAATCAATAACAAAATTCTAAGAAATATCTACTGCAATCCTTCACCACAGAATTATGCTCTTCAATCTAGCATCCAAAACATATACACTCCTCCGTAACTCAATAATAGAAAAAAATAATAATTGCAACTGCTTAATCGCTCATATGCTAAGAATTCACTCCAATCCAGAATCAACACACATTTTTATGAATGCAACAATTAATAAATTACCAACTGCATAAACAAAGAAAGGTCTAAGTACAACAACACCTGTCACCGGAAGAGGGCGCTGCCTTCAGAGACAGGAGTTGGGCAAGCCACTCACTCAAACGAAACAGATCAACACATCCAGAACCATAAAGTAGTGATATTGTATAATAAAATATGATTATAACAAGGTTTAGTAATTTTTCTGCAAGTTCATGGCTAATCCTTCTCAGAGAAGGTTCACAATTTTTATACATCAAAACCTATAGAATAATTATGAAAGAGAGAACAGTTACAAATGATTACCAATTAAAGCACATCTATTGATTCTTCAAAGGATCTATTGAGCCAAACCAGGAGGCTAATGCCGCGAAGTATGGTTGCAGTTTTAATACTAAAAATATTGCAAAAGAAAATGGTGAAACCGTTGGGTAACCCAACATATTTTGCATCATTGAAAAGTTTCTGTGATTAATGACTTGGCTACAGAATTGTTGATTCCTCACTTAGATACGTAACCACTAATGCATTCCATAATTTGACCACGATGATGTATAATGACCAGCAAGATCACATGAAATAA
This sequence comes from Pseudotsuga menziesii, assembly GCA_001517045.1. NCBI lineage: Eukaryota > Viridiplantae > Streptophyta > Pinopsida > Pinales > Pinaceae > Pseudotsuga > Pseudotsuga menziesii. The sequence goes on along the minus strand of LPNX010836967.1, from coordinate 246,688 downwards.
TCCATATCCTTCATTGAACCACGTGTCATATCTATGCATCTCAACTAATCCTTTACATGCATATTGTGTATAACCTTGAGACTTATATGCAAACCTTTCAATCTTCCACAACATTATGTTCTGCAACCATCTTTAGTGTCTGGAACTGTAACAACAATGAACTTAGAACACCATTCCTTTAGTAGGAAATCATAGCAGCATAACCATACCCAAATCACTAGCAAACAATGAATACTCAAAGAAAACATGATCAATCCTTACCAGAGCCAAAACTTTGACAAAGGTAGAAAAACATAGCTAGTGATAGTGTTAAAAAGTACAGAAACAAGACAAGAATAAGAGAATAGAAAGTGCCATATACATGGCCCTTCATCTCCCCCCCAACCAAAAGGTTTTCATGTCCTCATGCAAACGAGGACTGTGTTCCACTAACCGGGGTGCTTGGGGAACTATTGGAACATTCATCACTCCACTTATTGGAAGAATATCCCCTTCATCCTCAGTATAAAAGCCTATATGTTCCCTAACAATTTTCTAGAACTCATTGTCTTCTCCATCCACCACATGACATTGAAGCATAGGAAAATGGAATCGAAATCCAATCCACTTAGTTTTGTGCACCTCCAAACAATTTAGGTAGGTTTGCACTATGTCTAGGGACCTCTCAAACATCCTTGTGGAGAAATGATCCTTCCTTTTAAGCTCAATACTCAAGGTATTAACCCTTATAAGAAAACATAATAAGGCTTCTAATATGTGGAAGGGAATCCAATTTTCGCATTGATGAAGAATCTTAATCTGAGTTGTTTCTAGAAGTGTAACAAATGCTTGGTCTTTCATAACTTGTTTCCTGGTTGTCAACAATTTTTCAGGTGAGGTAGAACCTCTTACCCATAGAGCATCTTCCCATTTGAGGTTTTCTACCAAGGTTGCAACATTGTTCCATTTCAATTGATTTCTCCCCTACATGAGGATTTGGATCCCAATCCTCATAATTTACCAGAACCAAATTGTGCATTTATAATTCACATAAAAGTCCTATTCTTCACTGTCACTTCTGGAAAAGGCAACAATGAACTAGTCCTCTATCTCAATTTGGTCATTGTACCCCATTATTACCGTCAACAACCTAAAAGATATAAGTTTCTATTTTAAGAATACAAAATAAAGATTCGAAGGAGATATCAAATTCCTCATAGAGTGGGATAAGTAGTTCATATACTCCTTCTCAAACCTTAATTTTTCAAGTTCCTGACTAAGCCTCCTTGTAGCAAGGGAATAATCATGTTTATGGAGTTGTTGTGCCATTGTTTCCTGTACTTCTCCCTTTTTTCTGATCCCAGGCTAGTTTTAGTTATTCTTCCAATTCACTTGCTGTTGATTACAACTGGATTACCATATCCTCCAGCTTCCGTATTCGGGCATCATCTGATGGGGCATCTTTATAAACTTCATGAATCTCTGCTTTTTCTTCTTCAATTTTCTCATCTTGTTCTATAGCCTTTTCCCACTTGCTAATTTCCGCTCCTTCTTCACTAAATATCTCCATTGCTTCTTCACTCTGCTCGGCTACAGATTCCACAAATTCCAATAGGGTATCCATCTTACGACCTTCGAATCTCTTTAACTTCACTTTTAGGGATATCATTTCTTCAGTTTGCTTTCAATGAGAATGCATCAAATTATTGTAAGCCTTTCTTAGCTTGCTATATGCCCTTCTATATTTCCCCAATAGAAAGTGATGAAACTTCTTCAACCTCATGCTTCGTGTTCTTTTGGATATAGTTATCTTTATCAAGTTTTGATTTAAACATATTGGTTCATGTCATTCCATCTCGTCTTGATATTTTTCTAGGTCTTGCAACTGAACCTCGTTTTCTCCACTTCCTCTACTGCTTCTTGGTGTGATGAAACCCTCTGTTCTTTTATCAGGCTTATTGATTTGAATGAATTCTCTTTCCTGATGTTGTTATTCTTTTTTATTCATTGTTGTTGACCTAGTTTGAGGTGCCTCTGTTGAGATACTTGGGATTTTAGTCTCTGAAATCCTCCTTTTTGTTTACGAGTCGATATCTTTCTTTGGGTTTCGGGGATACTTTCTGATACATTCCTTCTCTTCCTTGATGCCCGTCTAGAGCTTAGGGATATTCCAATGAATAACCCCCAGGTCTAGTTTTTCTTTTGCTAGGAATATTCTACAGGTAACTTGATCAACCCATGATGTGCCAGACTGATGTCTTGGTTACTACTACTCTTAACCATTATACACATAAAGTCTAGGGATTTCCATAGAAAATATGTAATATTTGATATACTTTTGATGTCTCAAATGACTCAAAATTTTAAAAAGATAAGCAAATAACAAACTGGACTGACCTTCACATGTGATAAATTTGAGCACGCACCGAGCCACTTCGTCCCATGGAGCCGGCAACGAAGTCTGTCGTTTCCTTTTTGTTTGTTATTTCTTATGTTCTTTATACTCTTACTCAAAACTCAGATCTTTTCTTTTTTTTAGGTTAGGGAAATCAGTAACACGTCGGGATTACCTGGGCGAGGCCCAAGTTCATAGCCGCCGGCTGCCACTATAAACCCCAGGTATATCCAACAGCCCGCAAGCTAGATATACCAGAAACTTGTGACTCAGCAAGGGCCGAGGCGTCCCGGACTCCAATCCCGTCCAGGGGCGGTAGTCTATCCAGGGGGCGTCTATCCTTTGAGCCTTATCACAACGGGCCATGTCTCGGTGGGATTTGATCCCTGGTGGGCTGGGAGAAAACCACCTTCCCCACTGTACGGGATCCCACTTCATTGACAAAACTCAGATCTTTTCTTATCAATTCGGCAAAAGAAAAAAATAGACCTGATCCCTTGGAAGGTGGGTTATCATGGCCTCAAAAGGTGGTGCAGTGATGTTTTCAGTAACGATTTAGGTAATAGATCGTGGATGGTGGAATTAATTATAAGCCAAATTTGGTAAGCTACCTCTGCTCGTTCGGTTATTTTAGCAATGTTGGCTCTATTTAACGATACTTCTAGCCCCTGTATGCACGACCCTGTATTGGACAAATGGCTTGTTAAATCATCGTCCATCCTATCGTACTCATCAAATGCTAATGAAGGGTGGTTATGTACCTTTATTACCTGGAAAAGGGTGCATGGATTTCTATGGTCCTGTTGATTACGGCGGTGAGAATTATGGTTGAAGACCCCCATTTATTTTGTTGACGAGGTGGTACGGTTTTGATGTGTATTTCTTTTCTATGCTGGTGAATTGTATGGTATCCTGCCAACGATCTGAAACGATCTTCCAGGGTGGAGTCAAATATGAGTGAGTTTTATGTGACCTTGGGTGGCTATTGAAACTGAATTTGCGACGGAGAAGATTTGTAGTGCTTGTGATGCTAATCCACGATGCTGGTGCTCCACGTGTTGGCGACGATAGCGATGTTGGTTCACAATGCTGATGGTCCATGTGCTGGCGACAGTTCTGTGACAGACAAGTTTTTTTAATGTGGTGGTTGGACTTTCCACAATGTGACAAAAGGTTCTGTAGTGGAATGGAAAGGCTTCCGCAAAATTATGGAAAAAGTTTTTGTAGTGGAAATTGGAATGAAAAGGGTTTCGCAATGGGACAAAATAGGTTTATGTAATGGAACAAGAAAGAGTTCTGTAACATTATGGAAAACATTTTTGCAATGGAACGGAAAAATGTTCCGCAATGGGACATAAAAGGTTTATGTAGTGGAATGGTAAAGAGTGTCGCAACCTTACGGAAAAGGTTTCTGCAATGGAACGAAAAAAGTGTTATGCAACATTAAGGATGGAGTGAGGCATGAAGCTTACGGAAAATGGATGAATTTGTAAGAAAAGGGATGTCATTGGTAAAAGAAAAATACAAAAGGTTGGAGAGGCTGGAGAAGGGTGGAAATGAGTGGGATATGGAGGGAAATGATTAGTGAGTTGGTAGGGTTTTATTCAAGGAGATCTGAAAACCAGACTGCTTGTAGATGTTATGAATGTCCCTACAAAAACTTACAGATAGATTTATTAATATCACAACAATAAATTTTTTTAAACTACATCTCCAAGAGAGATTTCCACAGTGCAAAAATTGTTATATATATATATAATTTTATTTTTATTTTTAGAAAGACTATTATTCTTCAAAAGTCGAGAAGGCTATCTCGAAGTCTTTCGTGCACCAACATGAAATGATATTACTAATGAACGCTTCTTTGGACAATGGTTTCTTATATGGTCTCAGTTGATGACTATTGGCCATAAGGAGCGTTCCTTCGTCATCTATAGTTTTGAGTCGTACTGTACCATTATCATAGACTGTTTCAATGGGTATGTTGTGTAAAATAGATAACCATCGATCCAGGAAAATATGCTATTGCACTGTATGATTCACTGCTTTTCTTTCGATGTGACGTGCCTGGGAAGTTTCCCTACAACCAAATAATCTGCAATATTTGCAAACTAAGGTACATTAGTGGATATAGCAAACAAATGTGCATCTGGAAAAGCATCATCAACTGGTAGAGATTCATTAATATTCATTATTCTAGAAAGAAAATCGGCAACTAGATTATCTTTACCCGGTCTGTTTATTATTGAGATGTTGAATTCCTGTAATAGTAGCAACTACCGAGTGACTCTGCCATTTGTAATGGGTTTGGTCATAAGGAAATTAATAAAAAAATGGTCGGTGTGCATAGTTACTAGATAGTCGGTAATGTAATGGCGAAATTTGTTTATAGCATAAGTGATAACCAATAATTCTTTTTCGGTCACTGTATAGTTTAGTTCTACAACATCATATTTTTACTAATGAAATATATGGAATATGGTTTATGATCTTGTTTTTGGACCAATACTCCTCCTATAGCGGTATTAGAAGCAACTGTTGAGATTACGAAGGGTAGGGATCAATTGGGACCTCATAAGATGGGTGTTGTGGAGACTTTTTGTTTTAATGTTTCCTAAGGTAGTTGAAAGGAATCCGACCACTCAAACTGCTTATTTTTGGACATTATCAGAAATAAAGGACTAGCAATCTTTGAAAATTTTTGAACAAATATTCTATAATAAACGACATATCTAATAAAATTGTGTACCTCTTTATGTGTATGTGGTACCAGTAAGTTGAGGATTACTTCAATTTTTGACGGGTCTACTTTAATTCCTTCTAGTGATATTGGATGACCCATAATAACTCCTTGTGTAAGCATCATTATGCACTTTTTGATGTTAAGGAAGAGGTTTACTTCTTTGCATCGTGTAATTACTTTCTCCAAATTATTCAAACCTTCATCAAAATCTCCACCATAAGAAGTGAAGTCATCCATAAAGTATTCCATGGTTTCATGAATGAGGTCTACAAAAATACTAAGGATACAAGTTGAAATGTGGTCGGAGCGTTACATAATCCAAAAGGCAGCACACTGTATGCAAAGGTCCCCCATGGGAATGTAAATGTCATTTTTTCTTGATCCTATGGTGCTATACTGATCTGATTGTAGCCGTTGAATCCATCCATGAAGGAGAAATACTTTTTTCATGCAAGTGTGTCCAGTACCTAATCGATGAAAGGCAACGAAAAATGGTCCGTATGCGTAGCTTTGTTTAGTTCTCTATAATTGACATAGATGCACCATTTCCCATTCTCTTTAGGAACCATTATAAACAGGGACACCCATTTTCTATCCGAGATTGGATAAATAAAATTTGAAGCGAACAATTTTTTAAGTTCATCTTTGACCACTTCTTTTAGTGCATGATTCATTATGCGCTGAGGTTGCCTAATGGGTATATAATATTTCTTCATATAGATATGGTGTGTACACAAATCTGGGTGGAGGCCCCTCATATCACTTTAATCCCAGGAAAATCCATTTTTATGTTTCTTGAGTACAAAGATAAGCATATCTGTTTGCTAATCTGACAATGCATAGACGATCTTTAATGTTTTTCCAGGTTCATTTCAACTTACCGTATCCCAGAATCAGTAAGGAACTTGGGATTAGTATCCAGTATTGTTGATTGACTTGAAATAGTATTAGTTTGTTGGGTAGAAAACAATGGATTAAACAACTCCATAAAATCTACTGAAGGACTAGAATATGTCATAAGCTGACTTATCAAGTCATCTACTGTTGGCGTTTTTGCTTCTAGAGATTCTTTGATCATAAAAGCTATAGAGCCTCGTCTTATTGATTAGATTTCTCTCCTTCTGACCACAAGGGAAGTTCCTTTTGTATCATTGGCTTGGCAAGGGGGTGCAGTTTGAGTTCCTTGACAACATTGCCATGTGATATACGCATCTTTCCAGAACGAAAACTGATATAGGCATCCTTTGTGGCCAGCCATGGTTGTCCTAAGATCAACGGATATCCTCCCAAGTTTGATTTTGTCTGAAAAACCATGAAATTCATCAGTTATTCCCATGAATCCACTGAAATCACACCATCTTCTATAATTCCTTCTGGTCTCATAGAAGATTGGTCAGCCAGATGTAAAACAGTAGTAGTTTGTCGAAGGCTTGTGAGTCCTATAGTCTTTCCATTGTCTGTTTAGTCAACACATTAATGGAAACTCCCAAGTCTATCAATGTGTTGGAGAGAGAGAGACCATTTAGTTGTACCTTGACAATGGGACTGCCATGGTCAGAGTATTTAGCAGCAAGAGTATTTCCCATCATTAATTCTTCCAAGTATCCCACCACATGGATTGCTAGGGGATCTTTCCTCTTCCTGCCTAGTTTCCTCAAGAATAACTCTGTAAGAACTTTTGAATAAATGGGAATGTATTTAATGGCTTGGAATAATGGGATTTTCACACAGACATTCCGTAATCCCCCCAAAAGATCAAATTATGGTTGAGCCATTGATTTTTCAATAATTAAGCACTCATGATATGGTGACTATTTTTTTTCTTCTGTTTCTTGTGATTTCTTGGGTGGGATGGGTGGGAGAATATCTTTTGGTTGAACTGGTAGAATCTCTGGTGTCTCTTCCCTCTCATCTTCAGTAATAATGGGGGAAGTGTTTTTATTATTTTTTATGCCAGAACACAGTTGGATGTCATGGAATTCCACTGTAGAAATGGAATAGGATGGGTAATTTGGTAGCCATTACAGGTTGTATAGCCTTGTTAGGGACGGGATGTGTAGGAAGAAGTGGTATGGGAGGTGTGTGGATCAATGGTAATGTTAACTAGGGTTGTGGGAGTGGTTTGATTAATGGTTTTACTGGTGCGAATTGGAATTGATGAGAGGGTTGCACTTGAAGATCTTGTGATTGAGTTTCTTGTTGATTTCCAAAGTCTAGATTTCTCCAATTTGATTACCAAGGGTTGTTTTGTGAATATGGAGGTTCCCAAATTTGCTTTGGCATAGTTGGATACTAGGGGCAAGGATTTTGCGGAACTTATGAGGTTTGTGGATGTGTGTTTACGTACTATTCCTATAAGGATTTAATTATTGCATAGGATATGGAACCATACCTGAAGGTCAAGGTTGCCATGGTTGCTTTTAAGATATGAAGCAGACGAGTTCTCCTTCTATCTTTGCCTCTGTGTATATGGATTTGAGTCCTGACAATGAGGGGCAGTCTTTTGTAGGATGATCCTGGTCACATAGGAGACATATTTATGGTTTTTCCAGTGGGGAATTCTTGAGGGGATGCATTTTTCTACATTTAGGACAACAACGAACCAACACTCGATCATCCTCTTCTTTCCTTTTCTTCTCCTCAAGTGCACCCAACTGAGAACTCAAATAACTCAGTATGTCAATTTTAAAATCCTCCAGGAGGTTTCCAATATCCATTCTCAAAACACCTTCCCTTGAATTCTTCGTGGTTCTATTTGTTGTGTCCTTGGTTCCTCTTCCTAACCTGGAGGAATTCCTTGAGTATCTTCCACAAAGGTCACATATTTTTGCATATTTTAGTAGGGACACATCTCATGCACCCATTAAATTTAAAATCTTGATGCAATTATCCTAATTTCTTTGTAAGATTAGAATTTTCAATGTGTCATCATTCAATGCATTCTGTCTAGATATCTACAAATTATACATACACCTCTCCATATAGTCTTCCTAACTATCATCCTCTTGCTGGGTCATTTTAAAAATTGCTTCCTTCCTATCCTTATCCTTATAGTATTCTTGATATTTATTCAAGAATGTTTTCTTCATTTGAGCCCAGGTTGAGGTGTTGTCGCCTCACAGCCCCATAAACCACTTAAGTGCTTGATTCTTCAACGTGGCTGGGAAAAGTTTCAACCTCTACTGATCTTTCACGTAATCATAGCTTTGACAAAGGACAATGAACTCAAACAAAAACGTATCTAGGTCCTCACTTGCCATACCATGAAAATTCAGCTATGCTAAATGTGAGATATTCTTCATCTGATTTGTAAGTGTAGACCCTAAATTTATGATGGGAATTTTAAAAGTGTTTGTCATTATACTTGAGTCTTCCCCATTTGTTTCCTCCCTGTTCGAAATGTGCTCCCACCTTCCATCCATACTTACCCAAAAACCTTCCAACGTAGTTGATCTAGCACACAATGGGGAGTCAATGGAATTATGTTGCTCGTTCAACTGACTTCTAGCACTCACCTGATTGGAAAGTTCTTTCCCTTGAACAAACTCTGTCACTGGTTATTTATGATAAATGTGAGTTGGTAAAACCATATTCCAGTAGGAGTAGTGGAGTGATTAGGCTTTTCTTGCTTAGGGATGTTAGTAGAGGGTGGTTTCCTTTGAGTACGCCCCCCTCTTATTGATCTCCCTTCACTTCCTGCACGATTAGTATTTAGGGGGGTGTTATATGCATATACAAGCCTACCTGTACTATCTCTCATCCTACGCATGAATGATTGGCATATTCGGTGTCATAAGAACCTACGGCAGGCAATATCCCAACGAAATTGTTTATGCATCTTACTAGTCCCTCCTCCAAAATCACACAAAACTTCTTCCTGAAAATATCATACGCGACACACTCAAAGATAAAAAAATAAAAAATCACACTCACAAGATCGAAACAATCAACCAGAATTGCAATGTCCTTGGTAACTCCCCAACAACGTCGCTAAATGACGAGCGTTTATTTAAATTTTGATTAATTCTCGAAGAGTAACTGAAAGTTGTTCATAAATTATCAACCCAGGGCCATAAAAAACTTAGGATCTACCCAACAAAATTTATGTCAAACACTATAACTCCGATGATTTTAATTATAAAGGAGACCAGGTAGTTAAATACATTGGATAGGAAAATACCACTATGGTGAATAGCCCTTAATTGAATAACTGCTACAGGACAACCTTTAACTGATCGAAATAAAAGCATTGTTCCACCAATGATAGCAACTTATCCCACTATACTACAGGAAAGAGAATTAACAACAAAATTCAATTCAACACTCAATAATTCTGCACAAATTAAATCCTACAGAACCAATAACTAAGAATAAATAACAACGAAGGCCTAACCAGAAATTAATAGTATACTTCTATGCTTCTCAATCAATAACAAAATTCTAAGAAATATCTACTGCAATCCTTCACCATAGAAATATACTCTTCGATCCAGCATCCAAAACATATACGTTCCTCTATAAGTCAATAATAGATAAAAATAATAATTGCAACTGCTTAATCATTCATATGCTAAGAATTCACTCCAATCTAGAATCAACACACAATTTTATGAATGCAACAATTAATCAATTACCAACTGCATAAACTGAGAAATGTTTAACTACAACAACACCTGTCACCGGAAGGGGTCCCAGTCTTCGGAGATAGGAGTTGGGCAAGCCACTCACTCACACAAAACTGATCAACACATTTCGAACCAGAAAGTAGTGATATTGTATAATAAAATCTGATTACAACAAGGTTCAATAATTTTTTTGCAAGTTCATGGTCAATCCTTCCCAAAGAAGGTTTAGAGTTTTTATACATGAAAACCTACAGAAAAATTGTGAAAAAGCGAACAGTTACAACCAATTTCCAATTAACGCACATCTATTGATTCTTTAAAGGATTTATTGAGCCAAACCAGCAGGCTAATGTCACGAAGTATGGATGCAGTTTTAATACTAAAAATATTGCAAATGAAAATGGAAAAATCATTGGGTGACCCAACTGATTCCGCATCGTTGAAAATTTTAGTGATTAATGACTTGGCTACATAACTGTTGATTCCTCAATTAGATACAGAACCACAGATGCGTTTCATCTTTGGACCATGATGATGTATAATGACCAACATGATCACATGAAATAATCTGAAGCCTTCATCAAACCACATGTCAGTAACCAATCCTTTACATGCATATTGTGTATAAACTTGACACTTAGATGCAAACCTTTCATTCTTCCACAACATTTTGTTTTGCAACTGTCTTTAGTTCCTAGAACTATAACGACAATGAACCTGGAACACCATTCCTTTAGTAGGAAATCATAGCAGCATAACCATACCCAAATCACTAGCAAATAATGAATACTCAAGGAGAACATGATCAATCCTTACCAGAGCCAAAACTTTGCCAAAGGTAGCCAAAAAGAGCTAGTGTTAATGTCAAAAAGTACAGAAACAAGAAAACAATAAGAGAAAAAAATGTGCCATACACACGGCCCTTCATATCCCCCCAACCAAAGGGTTTGCATATCCTCATGCAAATGAGGGCTATGCTCCACTAACCAGGGTGCTTGGGGAACTATTGTAACATTCATCGCTCCACTTATAGATAGAATACCCCCCTTCATCCTAAGTGTAAAAGCCTCTCTGTTCCGTAACAATTTTCCAGAACTCATTATATTCTCCATCCACCACATGACACCAAAGTATAGGAAAATGGAATTGGAGCCCAATCCACTTAGTTTTATGCATCTAGAAAAAATTTAGGTAGGTTTGCACTCTGTCTAGGGCCGTCTCAAACATCCCAATGGAGAAAAGATCCTTCCTTTTAAACCCAGTACTCTAGTTATTAAACCTTCTTAGTAAACATAGTAAGGCTTCCAATCTATTGAAGGGAATCCAATTTTTGCATTCGTGAACAATCTTAATTTGAGCCATTTCCAGAAGTGTAAGAAATGCTTGATATTTCGTAACCTGATTCCTGGCTGTGAACAATTTTGCAGGTGAAGTAGAACCTCTTACCTAGAGAGCATCTTCCCATTCGAGTTTTTTTTACAAAGGTTGCAACATTGTTCCATTTCAATTGATTTCTCAGGAAAGACATGAACGTCCTTAATTGTGTTTCCCCTACGTGAGGATTTGGATCCCAATCCTCATAATCTACCATAATCAAATTGTGCATATATAATTCACATAAAAAGGCATGTTCTTCATTGTCAGCTCTGGAAAAGGCAACAATGAACTGGTCCTCTATCTCAATTTGGTCACTGTACCTCATTGTTACCATCGACAACCTAAAATATATAAGTTTCTCTTTTAAGAACACCAAATAAATATTTGAAGGAGATCCCAAATTCCTCATAGAGTCAAATACGTACTTCATATACTCCTTCTCAAACCTTAACTTTTCAGCTTCCTGACTAAGCCTCCTTGTAGCAAGGGCATAATCATGTTTTTGGAGTTGTTCTGTCATTATTTCCTGTACTTCTCCCTTTTTCTGATCCCGGGCCAGTTTTAGTTGTTCATCTAATTCACCTGTCGTGGATTGCATTTGGGTTACCATATCCTCCAGCTTTCATATTCGAGCATCATCTGATGGGGAAACTTCATAAACTTCCTAAATCTCTTCTTTTTCTTCTTCAATTTCCTCATATGGTTCTATAGCCTTTTCCCACCTGCTAATTTTTGCTCCTTCTTCACTAAATATATCCATTGCTTCTTCACTTTTCTCAGTTGCATTTTCAATGACTTCCAACAAGGTATCCATCTTGTGGCCTTCAAATCTCTGTAATTTCAACTCTAGGGATATCAATTCTTCACTTTGCTTTCAATGAGAACGCATAATTCTTAGCTCGCTATATGCCCTTCGATATTTACCCATCAAAAAGTGTTGAAACTTCTTCAACCTCATGGCTCATGTTCTTTTGGATATACTTGTCTTTATCAAGTTTTGATTTAAACATATTGGTTCCTGCCATTCCATATCATCTTGATATTTTTCTAAGTCTTGCAACTCAACCTCATTTTCTCCACTTCCTCTACTGCTTCTTGGTGTGATCAAACCCTTTGTTCTTTTATTAGGCTTATTTCTTTCAATGAACGCTCTTTCTTGATGTTGTTCTTCTTTTTTATTTACTGTTCTTGACCTAGTTCGAGGTCCTCCTGTTGATATACTTGGGGTTTTATTCCGCGATCTCCTCCTACTATGTTTCTAAGTTGATATCTTTCTTAGGGTTTTGGGGGTACTTTCTGATACATTCCTTCTCTTCCTGGATGCATATCCGGAGTTTGGGGATATTCCAATGAATAATACCCAAGTTTGATTTTTCTTTTGCAAGGCATCTTCTACCAGTAACCTGATCAACCCATGATGCACCAGACTGGTGTCTGGTTTATTACTACTCTTAACCATTCTACACATCAAGTCTAGGGATTTCCATAGAAAATATGGCATATTGATATACTTTTGATGTCTCAAATGAGTCAAAATTTTAAAATGATAAGCAAATAACAAACTGAACCGACCTTCACATGTGATAAATTTGAGCACGCACAGAGCCACTTCGTCCCATGGATTTAGCAACGAAGTCCATTGTGTCCCTTTATCTATTCTTCTTACGTTCTTTCTACTTTTACTCAACACTCAGATCTTTTTTAACAATTCCGCAAAAGAAAAAAATAGAATTGATCCCTCGGAAGGTGGGTTATCATGGCCTCACAAGGTGGTGCAGTGATGTTTTCAGTAATGATTTAGGTAATAGCTCGGGGATGGCGAAATTAATTATAATCCAAATTTGGTAAGTTTCCTATGCTCGTTCGGTTATATTGGCAATGTTTAGCTATATTTAATGATACTTCTAGCCCCTCCCCCCAACCAAATCTGTTGGACAAATGGCTTGGTAAATCATGGTCCATCCTATCGTGCTCATCAAATGCTAATGAAAGGTGGTTATGTAACTTTATTGCCTTAAAAGGGTGCATGGAGTTCTATTGTCCTATTGATTGCAATGGTGATAATTTTTTTTCAAGGGAACAATGCACAGGGGGCCCACTCGAAGGGGCCTTGCCCATTTGCTCTGATTACAGAGCTAACCCGATGGGGACATCAAGTGAGGCCCTTGTATAAAAATGTATAGCCACCCGAGAATTTGACCCTGAGACCCACTTCTCACAACTTACAACACTCAACCACTTGAGCTAGCCCACCGAACTCGCAACGATGATAATTATGGATGAATACCCGCATTTATTTTGTTGACGAGGTGGTATGGTTTTGATGTGTATATATTTTGTGTGCTGGTGAAGTGTATGGTCTTGTGATGACGACCTGAAATGATCTTCCAGGGTGGAGTCAAATCTCAGTGAGTTTTATGTGACATTGGGTGGCTACTGAAACCGAATCCGTGATGGATTGGATATGTAGTGAGTGTGATGTCAATCTGGAATGCTGCTGCTCCATGTGTTGGAGATGGTATGGATGTCGATCCATGATGCTACTGCTCCATGTGCTGGTGACGCTTCTGTCGCAGACAAGTTTTTGTAATGTGTCAGTTGGACTTTCCACAATGTGACAAAAAGGTTTTGTAATGGAACAGAAAGGCTTCCACAATATTATGGAAAAAGTTTCCGTAGTGGAAAGGAAAGGGTTCCGCAATGGGATGGAAAAGGTTTTTGTAATGGAGTAGGAAAGAGTTCCGCATCATTACAGAAAAGGTTTCCGCAATGGAACATAAAAGTGTTCCGCAATGGGACGAAAAAGGTTTCTGTAGTGGAACGGGAAAGAGTTCCGCAACATTACGAAAAATGTTTTTGTAATGGAATGGAAAAAGTATTTTTCAGCATTAAGGATGGAGTGAGGCATGAAGCTTCTAGAAAATGGATGAATCTGTAAGAAAATGGATGTCACTGGTAAAAATAAAAAAATAAACAAATACCAAATATTGGAGAGGCTGGAGAAGGGTGGAAATGAGTGGGACATGGAAGGAAATGATCATTGAGTCAGTAGTGTTTCATTCAAGGGGATATGAAAACCAAACCGCTTGTAGATGTTATGAATGTCCCTGCAAAAACTTACAGATAAACTTATAAGTATAAAAATATTTTTTTAAACTGCGTCTCCAAGAGATATTTTCACAGTGCAAAAATTGTTATATATATATACTTATAATTTTTAGAAAGACTGTTATTATTCAAAAGTTGAGATGGCTATCTCGAATTCTTTCATGCACCAACATGCACCTATATTACGAAAGAACGCTTCCTTGGACAATGGTTTCTTATATGGTCTCAGTCAATGACCATTGGACATAAGAAGCGTTCCTTCGTCATCAATAGTTTTGAGTTGTGCTGTACCATTATCATAGACTGTTTCAATCTCATATAGACCTAACCAATGGGTGCGAAGTTTTCCTTTGAACTTTTTGAATATGGAATCGTAGAGGAGAGCCAAGCCACATTCCTGAAAATACTTACTTTTGATGAATTGATCATTCCACTTAGTTCTTTGTTCTTGAACAATGAATATACGTTCTATGGCAACCAACTGCAATTCATCAAGTTCATTGAGATGATGTAGGCGATTATGTTTAGCCTATGATAGATCCATGCCTAATTGAAATGTAGTTCTTAATGTTTTAATTTCAACTTCTATTGGTAATATGGCTTGCTTCCCATATACTAATTAGTAGGGGGACAAACCTGTGGTGCTTCTCCATGCTGTTCTATAGGCCCATAGGGATTCTGGAAACCTATCGGCCCAATCATGTTTGATGGAGCTACACCGTTTTTGTGAGTATAGCTTCCAGGATTTTGTTTGTGCCTTCCACTTTCCTATTGGCCTGGGGGTGATATGGTGAAGTTACCTAGTGCTTGCTATGGTATTTTTCTATAAGAGATTTGATAATTTTAGATGTGAATTGTGATCCTCCATCCGTAATGATTTACCTAGGAACTCCAAACCTGGTAAAAATATCTACATACAGGAAATCTGAGATTGTCTGTTTTGTTACTCGTGGAAGTGCCTTAGCCTCTACCCCATTTTGTCACAAAATATGTACATACTAGAATGTATGATTTCTGCCTAGATTACAGTTTAATAGGGCCAACGATTTATAGTTTCCATTTCTCAAATGGTTCCACCTTGAGCTAAGTTTGTAATGACATTTCGTTTCATTGCATTGGTTGTCCCATTCTTTGGTAGCTATCATAGCTTCAGACGCACTCTCGTGCATCTTTAAATATGGTAGGCCAATAATAACTCAATTGTAAGATTTGTTGGATGTTCTTTTATTTGCAAAATGTCCCCCATAAGGGCCATCGTGACAGGTTATAAGAACCTGATAGATCTCATCTTCTTGTACACATTGTTAGATCACCAAATCAGGTCCGGTGTAAAAGATATACCCATCAATCTAGGAAAATATGTTGTTGCATTGCACGATTCACTGCTTTTCTTTCGATGTCGTGTTCCCTAGAAGTTTCCGTGCAACCAAATAATTTTCTATATCTGCAAACCAAGGTACATTAATGGATAGCAAACAAATGTTCATATGGAAAAGCATCATCAATTGGTAGAGATTCATCAGTATTTATTATTCTAGAAAGAAAATTGACAACCAAATTATCTTTACTCGGTCTGTCATTTATTGAGATGTCGAATTCCTCTAGCAGCAGCAACCACCGAGTGACTTTGGTATTTGTAATGGGTTATTCATAAGGTATTTAATAACATTATGGTTGATGGGCACAATTATTGGATAACCAATAATGTAATGGAGAAATTTGCTTATAGCATAAATGAAAATCAATAATTATTTTTCGGTCATTGTATAGTTTAGTTATGCAGCAATTAGGTTTTTACTAACAAAATATATGGAATATGGTTTATGATCTTCTAGTTGGCCCAATACTCCTCCTATAGCGGTATCAGAAGCAACTGTTGAGATTACGAAGGGTAGGAACCAATTGGGATCTTGTAAGATGGGTATTGTGGAGACTTTATCTTTTAACGTTTCCCAAGCTAGTTGAAAGGAGTCTAACCACTCAAAATTTTTATTTTTGGACATTAGCATAAATAAAGGACTAACAATCTTTGAAATTTTTTGATCGAATCTTCTATAGTAACATGCATATACAATAAAACTGTGTACCTTTTTTTGTGTATGTGGTACCAGTAAGTTGAGGATTACTTCAAATTTTGTTGGGTTTATTTTAATGCCTTTTGGTGATATTAGATGCCCCAGAACAACTCCTTATGTAAGCATCATTGTGCACTTTTTGCTGCTAAGGCATAGGTTCACTTCTCTGCATCGTGTAAGTACTTTCTCCAAATTATTTAAAGCTTCATCAAAATCTCCACCATGAGAAGTGAAGTCTTTTATAAAGGCTTCCATGGTTTCATGAAAGAGGTATGCAAAAATACTGAGTACTGCATGTTTAAATGTGGCTGGAGTGTTACATAATCCAAAAGGTAGCACACGGTATGCAAAGGTTCCCCATGGGAATGTAAATGTCATTTTTTCTTGATCCTTCGGTGCTATACTGACCAGATTGTAGTCACTGAATCCATCCATGACGGAGAAATACTTTTTTCCTACAAGTGTGTCTAGTACCTGATCGATGAAAGACAATGGAAAATGTTCCTTATGCATAGCTTTGTTGAGTTCTCTATAATTGACACTGATGCACCATTTCCTATTCTTTTTAGGATCCATGACAAGTGTGGACACCCATTTGCTATCCAATATTGGATAAATAAAATTTGAAGCCAACAATTTTTTAAGTTCATCTTTGACCACTTCTTTTAATGCAGGATTCATTCTGCAGTGAGGCTTCCTAATGGGTCTACAGTATTTCTTTGTATAGATATGGTGAGTACACAAATATGGGTGGATTCCTCTCATATCACTGTAATCCCAGGCAAATGCATTTTTATGTTTCTTCAGTACAGAGATAAACATTTATGTTTATTGATCCGATAATGCAGAGCTGATCTTTAATGTTTTTCCAAGTTCAATTTCCACTCCATAGATCCCAGAACTAGTAGAGAAATTGGGATTAGTATTTGGGATTGTTGATTGACTTGAAATAGTATCAGTTTGTTGGGTAGCAAACACTACATTGGAAAACTCCATAAAATCTGCAGAAGGACTAGACTATGTCATAAGATGACATATCAAGTCATATGCTGTTGGATCTTTTGCTGCCAGAGATTGTTTGATCGTTTGATCATATAAAGTTGTAGAGCCTCATCTTCTTAATTAGATTCCTCTCCTTCTGGCCACAAGGGAATTTCTTTTTGTATCGTTGGCTTGGCAGGGGGCTACAATATGAGTTTCTTGACAGCATTTCCATGTGATATCCACATATTTCCAGATCTACAACCAATATAGGAATCCATTGTGGCCAGCCATGGTTGTCCTAGGATCAACAAATATCCTCCCAAGTTTGTTTTTTTCTTTCTTTCTGCAAAACCATGAAATTCATCGGGTATTCACACGAATCCATTGAAATCACAACATCTTCTATAATGCCTTCTGGTCTTATAGAAGATTGGTCAGCTAGATGTAAAACATTAGTAATTTGCTGAAGGATTGTGTGTATCAGTCTTTCCATTGTCTATTTAGTCATCACATTAATGGAAGCTCCCAAGTCTATCAATGTGTTGGTGAGAGAGACACTATTTATTTGTACCTTGACAACATGACTACCAGGGTTAGTGTATTTAGTAGCATGAGTATTTCCCATAATTAATTCTTCCAAGTATCCAACCGCATGGATTGTTGGTGGATCTTTCCTCTTCCTTCCCAATTTCCTCAAGCATAACTCTCTAACACCTTTTGAATAAATGGGAATGTCTTTAATGGCTTGGAATAGTGGATTTTCACACAAACATTCCATAATTCCACCAGAAGATCGAACTATGGATGAGCCATTGGTTTGTCTATAATTAAGCGCTTGTTATATGGTGGATGTTGTTTTCTTTTGTTTCTTGTGATTTCTTGGGTGGGATGGGCAGGAGACTATCTTTCGGTTGAACTGGTAGAATCTACGGTGTTTCTTCCTTGTCTTCTTTTGTAATTATGGGGGAAGTGGTTTTATTAATGTTTATGCTAGACCACAATTGGATGTCATGGAAGTTCACTGTGGAAATGGATTAGGATGGGTAATTTGGTAGTTTGGTAGACATTATAGGTTGTCCAGCCTTGTTATTGGGGTTAGGGGTAGGCAGTGCAGGAAGAAGTGGTCCGGGAGGTGGGTGGCTCAATGCTAACGTTAACTAAGTTCGTGGGAGTGGTTGCATTAATGGTTGCACTGGTGTGAATTGGAATTGATGAGAGGGTTTCACTTGAGGAGGTTGTGATTGAGTTTCCTACTGATTTATAAAGCCTAGATTTCTCCAATTTGATTTCAAAGGGTTGTTTTGTGAATATGGAGGTGCCCAGGTTTGTTGTGGCATAGGTGGATACTAGGGGTGTAGGTTTTGTGGAACTTGTGAGGTTTTTGGTTGGTGTGTATGTGTACTATTAAAATAAGAATTTAATGATTGCATAGGATCTAACACCTTACCTAAAGGTCGAGGTTGCCATGGTCTCTTTTGAGATATGAAGTAGACAGGTTCTCCTTCTGTCTCTGCTTCTGCGTATTTGGCCTTGGGTCATGCCAGCAAGGGGCAGTCTTTCATAGGATGATCATGTTCACATAGGAGGCATATTTCTACTTTGTCTAGTGGGAAATTATTGAGGGGATGTCTTTTTCTACATTTAGGACAAAAAATAACCATCACTCGATCCTCCTATTCTTTCATTTTCTTTTCCTGCAGTGCATCCAACTGAGAACTCAAAAAACTGAGTATCTTAGTTTTAAAATCCTCTAGGAGGTTTCCAATATCCATTCTCAAAACACCTTCCCTTGAAGTCTTTGTGGTTCTATTTACTGTGTCCCTGGTTCCTCTTCCTGAACTAGAGGAATTCCTTGAGTATCTTCTACAGAGGTCACATATTTATGCATATTTTAGTAGGGACACATCTCCTATGCCCATTAAATTTAAAAGCTCGATGAAATCATCCTGAATTCCTCGTAAGAGCAGAATTTTCAATGTGTCATAATTCAACCCATTTTGTTTGGATCTCTGCAAATTATATTGAAACCTCTCCACACAGTCTTCCTATCTCTCTTCCTCTTGTTGGGTCATTTTAAAAATTGCTTCTTTCTGATCCTTATCATTGCAGTATTCTTTATATTTATCCAAGAATGTTTTCTTCATTTGAGCCCAGGTTGAGATGTTGTCGCCTCCCAACCCCATAAACCACCTAAGTGCCCGATTCTTCAATGTGGTTGGGAAATGTTTAAGCCTTTACTGATCTATCACGTAATCATAACTCTTGAAAGAGACATCAAAATCAAACAGAAACATATATGGGTCCTCACTTGCCATACCATGCAAATTTGGCAATATTGAATGTGGGATATTCTTCATATGATTTGTAAGTATAGATCCCTAATTTCTAATTGGAAATTCAAAAGTGTTTGTCATGGTAATTGAGTCTTCCCCATTTGTTTCCTCCCTATTTGGAACATGCTCCCCCCTTCCATCCATACTTACCCAAAAACCTTCCAATGTAGTTGATCTAGCAGACAATGGGGAGTTAGTGGACTTCTGTTCCTTCTTCAACTAACTATTAGCACTTAGCTGGTTGGAAAGTTCTTCCCCTTGAACAAACTCTGTCACTGGCTGTTCATCATAAATGTGAGTTGGTAAAGCCATTATGCTAGTAGGATTAGTGGAGTGATCATGCTTTTCTTACTTAGGGATGTTAGTAGAGGGAGGTTTCCTCTGAGTGCGTCCCCTATTATTGAGATCCCTACACTTCCTGCACGATTAGTATCTGGGGGGGTGTTATATGCATATACAAAGCCTACCTATAATATCTCTTATTCTATGCATGAATGATCGACATACTCGGTGTCTTAGGAACCGACGGCGGTCAATATCCCAACATAATTGTTTGTGTCTTACTAGTCCCTCATCTGAAATCAAACAAAACTTCTTCCAGAAAATATCATACGTGACACACTCAAAGATAAAAAGAAAACAAGACTCACAAGATCGAAACAATAAATCAAAATTGTAATGTCCTTGGTAGCTCCCCGACAACGATGCCAAAATAACGAGCGTTTATTTACCTTTTGATTAATTCTCAAAGAGTAAGTGAAAGTTGTTCATAAATTATCAACCCAGGGCCATAAACAACTTATGAGCCACCCAACAAAGTTTATGTTAGACACTATATCTCGTATGATTTTCAATATAGAGGAGATACACTACTTAATGAGATTGGATCATAAAGTACCATTGTGGCGAATAACCCTTAATTGAATAAATGATACATGAAAACCTTTAACTAATCGAAATAAAAGCAATGCTCTACCAATGATAGAAAATTATCCCACTATACTATCAGAAAGAGAATTAACAACTGCAATCAATTGAACACTCAATAATTCTACAAAAAGTAAATCCTACACAACCAACAACTAAGAATAAATAACTACGAAGGCCTAACCAAAAAGTAACAATATAATTCTAAGAAATATCTACTACAATCCTTCACCACAGAATTATACTCTTTGATCCAGCTTCCAAAACATATACATTCATCTGTAACTCAATAATAGATTAAAATAATAATTGCAACTGCTTAATCGCTCATATGCTAAGAATTCACTCCAACCTGAATCAACACATATTTTTATGAATGCAACAATTAATCAATTACCAACTGCATAAACAAATAAATGTCTAACTACAACAACGTCTGCCACCGGAAGGGGTCCTTGCCTTCAGAGACATGATCTGGGCAAGCCAATCACTCACACAAAACTGATAACCACATCAAATATTAGAAAGTAGTGATATTGTATAATAAAATCTGATTACACCAAGGTTTAGTTATTTTTGTGCTAGTTCATGGCTAATCCTTCCCAACGAAGTTCAGAGTTTTTATACATCAAAACCTAGATAATAGTTGTGAAAGAGAGAACAGTTACAACCGATTACCAATTAAAGCACATCTATTGATTCTTCAAAGGATATATTGAGCCAAACTAGGAGGTTAATGTCACAAAGTATGGATCCAGTTTTAACACTAAAAATATCGCAAAATAAAATGACAAAATCACTAGGTGACCGAACATATTCTGCATCGTTTAAAAGTTTCCATGATTAATGAATTAGCTACAGAACTGTTGATTCCTCACTTAGCTATAGAACCACAGATGCGTTCCGTAATTGGACCATGATGATGTATAATGACCAGCAGGATCACATGAAATAATCTAGAGCCTTCATCGACCCACATATAATATCTATGCATCTCAACTAATCGTTTACATGCATATTGTGTATAAACTTTAGACTGATCTGCAAACCTTTCATTCTTCCACAACATTCTGTTCTGAAACCGTCTTTATTGCCCGTAACTTTAACGATAATGAACCTGGAGCACCATTATTTTAGTAGGAAATCATAACAACATAACCATACCCAAATCACTAGCAAATAACAATACTCAATGAAAACATGATCAATCCTTACCAGAGCCAAAACTTTTCCAAAGGTATCCAAAAAGAGCTAGTGATAGTGTCAAAAAGTACATAAACAAGACACAAATAAGAGAACAGAAAGTGCCATATACATGGCCCTTCAATCACATTCAAGGATAAACGTTTTTGAGAAATCTGGGGCTGCTAGTACTGGAGTGGAGGTCATTAGAGTTTTCATATTTTCAAAACTAGTTTTTTCATATTGACCCCATTTAAAAGCATCTTTTTTTAATAATGATGCTAAGGGAGCCACAATTTGTGCATAGTTGCGAACAAATCTTCTATAATAACATGCGAGACCAAGGAATCACCTTAATGATGTAATTGATTTGGGGGAAGTCCATTCAGTGATTGCCACAATTTTATTGGGATCAACCTTGATGCCCTTGACTGAAACACTATTCCCCAAAAATTCTATTTATTTTTGCCCAAAATTGCATTTTGCGTTGTTAGCGCAAAATTTGTTTTCTTCTAGAAACTTCAATACTATCTCTACATGCTTGAGATGTGAGTTCCAGTTTTTTCTATAAACAAGGATATCGTCAAAGAATACCAACACGAACTTCCTTAGGTATGGCCAAAACAAGTCATTCATTACTGCTTGAAATGTTGTCGGAGCATTGGAGAATCCGAATGGCATGACTTGAAATTCATATAAGCCTTCATGGGTACAAAAAGCATTTTTGGGGACATATTCTTCTTGAATTTGGATTTGTTAATGCCCTTATTTTAGGTCTACTTTAGAAAAATACTTTGTACCATGGAGCTCATCCAACAATTCGTTGACAAAGTGAATGGGGAATTTATGTTTTATGGTGACTTTGTTTAATGCTCGATAATTGATGCAAAGTCTATGCGATCCATCCTTCTTCCTCACAAGTATGGATGACATAGAGAAGGGACTCTTATTATGCATGATTATTACAGTGTCTAATAATTCTTGCACCAAACATTTAATCTCTGACTTGTTTTTGTGAGATTGTCTATATGAATTTTTTTTAATTGGACCTGAGCCTGGAATTAACTCTATGATGTGATCTCTAGAATGTGGGAGGGGGGGGGAGGCCATGAGAATGATTTTGAAAAATTTCACTGTGTTCCCCTAGAATTTGTTCTAATTCCCTTAGATCGACATTTTTATTTTCATCAACTGTCCCTTCCATAGCATAGCAATGTAAACGAGTGAGTTTGCTGTAGATTTCGGCTTCTTGCATGTCTTGAAATCATTTAAAGAATTTTTTTTAAAGGTATCCCAATATCTCACCATTTGTCCTCCTTTCATTGCTGAGTCCCACCACAAAAACCAATCACAAGCGGTTTTATCCATGTACATTGGT
Source organism: Pseudotsuga menziesii (assembly GCA_001517045.1). NCBI lineage: Eukaryota > Viridiplantae > Streptophyta > Pinopsida > Pinales > Pinaceae > Pseudotsuga > Pseudotsuga menziesii. Next base: position 223,582 of record LPNX010836967.1, on the reverse strand, counting down.
GCAACATTTAGTTTGTCATCGCCACCATTAATATTGTACATTTCAAAATATTTTTTGATTTTGGTGATCCATCGAATCCCATATCGATTATTTTCACATCAAATCTTGGTAAATCGATCTTTACTTTGTGAATGACATTGTGTGTTGGGCCTGTATTCGATTTATTGAATCCTTTAACTTGATCTTATAGTGGCTGAATTGTGATCTTTAGGTCTTGGATGTACTCCTCTTTTTGCTCAAGTTTTTCCAAGAGCTTGTGAACTAAATCATCTTCTGACTTTATTGACGCATCCTTGTTCTCTAAGGGGGTTTCTCTCCGCATTTCTTTTATTCATCTTATTGAGCTTAGGATTTGTGAAAATTTAACCTTATAATATATTTTATTAAATAGACTAGTAAAGCACTTTAATCTTTGTCAATCTAAAAATACGACTAATTCTTCATTCTATAATTTAATTCTTTTTCCTTTATCATAAAACCCGTTTTTATTAACATAATAGTTTTTTATAAAAAAAACAAGTGTGGCTTCATAATATAATGGGTTGTTTTTTTTCTCCTTTCCTTCTTCTTCTTAGTCTTCTTTTTACTTTTTTGATTATATGACTTTTTTATAAAACCACGTGCCATTTTTATAATTTTTTGTTTTGTTTTGTTTCTTCTTCCTCTTTTTTTATTATCTTACCTCTTATTTTTGGGAAACCCTAGGATAATGGTTAAAAACCAACTTAAGCAAAGTGTAAATAATGGCCAAGGGATGAATAACTTTGATACCAACTTCAAACGGATATTCCAAAAGATATTTATTTATTTATTGAATGATGGTTTTACAGAAAGGATGAGCGACTTTAAATACAAATTAAGAGATGTAATTAAGTGACGTGTCCTTCTAATGCTATCATTTAATTAATATTAATAAGAAAATAATATTTAAATTATTTAATTTTACTAATTTTCTCTAGTTCTATTACACATCACTACATATAGAGATGTGGATAAGGGGTAGCGTTGTTAGATAAATCTAAAGTTTTCAATTTATTTGGAATATCATTTATTGATAGCAATACATGTTGGTCATATACTAAAATGGCTTTAATGTTGACAATAAAAGTTGGGCCACACACATTATGAAGGGATTTTCGATTTGATTATTGGTTTTCTCAAAATAAAATTTAATAAATAGGAGGTAAAAATGGTCGATTTACCCCACTCCATACCCTTCAAACTGAAATGCCATTATCAAGGATATATCTTTGACATATGAATCTAAATTATTCTGGATGAATAATATTGGGGAGGATATTCTCGATCCACGAAGCCAAGGATTTACGTGTATTTTAATAGGACATATTAAGTAGAGTGACAGGCCTCTAATTAGGAATTAAATTAAAGTACCCTAATTTAGAAATAAACCTGACAAACCATTAATTAATTCCTATACCTAATGATCGTTTATGTAGGGATTCATGGTGGACTTGTAATGAATCCAACATGACAACTTTGAGGTGCACTTGTATAATTCATAAGTGAAGCCTTCAATATTAGGCGTCTAATCATCAACCATCTCACACATGGTTGCATAAATGAATTGAGAGGGACAAGTCACATGCTCTCTTCAATTCCTTATAAAGCTTGCTCAAGACCAAGTTAGGACATTTTGGGTGGCTTCTGGACACTTAGTAGAGGAGCTTCAGGTTTGGAGCACCATACTGTAATGCTCTACAAATTCCATTTTTATTTCTTTGTGATTAGAGAATCAAGCCAAAGAGGTTTTGAGTGTTGAGATTCATTGGCTTCTTTAGAGGCTAGAGCCTTGAATAAGTACTGTGTAGGTTGGGCCAATTTTAAGCCTAAGCAATCATGCTCATATTTGAGTGCCTCTTTCTTGATAAACATTTTCTAGTCAAACCATAATTCACACATTTGTAGTGGAACCTTTATTTTCCTCATCATAAGGGGACCCTTGTAAGTTCTCCATGACCCCATCTAGTTCCTTACACAAAGCCTTAATCCAATTATGATAGATCTGAGAATTTTTCTTATCGTATCCATGCAAAAAGGTAACCATTTTTTAGATGGCATCCTTCCACAAAACAAGGAAGCCTTTATCTCCACACATATTAAGGATCAATCTCCAAATAGTACAAATACTATCCAAGTAGTTATGGCTCTAGAGGTAGGAAACATTAAGTATATAGCAAGTCTTAGGCCTCCTTGTGCACTTAGCTTCCATGGATAGGGCGAATCATGAACTAGATGAGTTGGTGGTCTAACATAGGGATAATGCCATTTACATTAATTGGTCGACCTTTTGAGGTATCAATATAGAAGGATTTTTTCTCAAACAACAAGGCCTTATCAAGTCCATAGTATATTTTTTCATATCCTTTCCCAATATTTGTTTAGGTGAACCAATCCTTGTTAAGTCAGTACATTGATACCTATTAGGTTCATACAACTCAATATAGATTTTTATGGCTACCCAAGCTTCTATTTCCCCAATGGGTAGGCGTAGGAAATGGCCCCTATTTATTTTTATGACACTTGATCATGTTGAAATCCATAGAAAAAAGCCAAGGGGTCTTGGGGAGTTTGTTGGTAATCCACCACTAAAATTTGGATGCTCTCTTGAGTCATTAGAGGCATACACATTGGATAGGTGAATTTATAATCAAAATTGAGAAAATTCCAAACAAGGCATCATAAAGGGTTAGACCCCTAATGTAAAGTATCATTGACAAATTAGGAAGAGACTATAACAACACACCACATTTTCCCTCATAATGATGAAAACAAAAGTACCCAATGTGTAAGCAAATTAATGATAGGATGATATGAAGGAGAAACTTTGTAGTTTTGGATTCTTACAAATCTAGTATATATCTCCCACCGATGTTCGTTAAGACCCGAGGGACAAGTTATTTCCTTCCATGGTCGTTTAATACCCAATATTCCATGAGGTCATTTTTATTGAGATCCCACAATATATTGCATTAGATCCTAAAGTACATGGAAAAGTTAATAACAAGATATAAATTTGGCCAATAATCACCAATAGTTGTCTATTATGGTCACTTTTGGTGGACATTGGAATCAAGCATCACTTCAATTTTCTAGACATGGAGTAGTTGGTGGGGAAAGTGTGCTCAGTGCTCACCACATACATATATGATGGAATCGATACTCCCTTTGTTGACTACCTTATCATATGACCAATTTCCATTGTTGCCTTGTGGACAGGAACCTTAGAAATCAAAATCTTTGGGGGATAGGAGATTTAGTGGAACCATTACCTTTATAATTTGTATTAATAAATTCATCCCATACACTTTCATCCACATTCATTACTTTGGTAGATTTGGGGAAGGGGCATTTAAGTGGGTAGGGACACCCTACATAATGAATGGATAATAATAAATCAATGTTATAGTATTTGGTAACAAAAGCTAATGTTAGGAAAATCGATAAAGATCCAGCTGATGGTGGATCCAATTATCAATCTTTATAGGAAAAAAATATTTAAGGTCTTTATACAAATTGAACCTAATGCCGACTTTGTGATACAGTTGAGGGTCAAAAACCCAATTAGGCTTGTGGTAAATAAAATCCCATAGTAGGGTTCTAATCCACCCCGGTGATAACCATAATTGCATTGGGAGGTTAGGGAAGTTCATCCATATTCAACAACATTCATAGTGGAACAATCAAGTGTCAAATGGGAAAAAAATGTCAAGGTATTCTTATAAATCCAATGGTCCCAAAGCAAGTACACAAGGGTCATGTCACTGAATTGAAATGGGAAAAACATTTTGGTTAGTTTGTAAGTATGGGTGCAATCCCAACCTTGTGGCTCCCATGGTTCTTGAATCTATTTCTAAATGATTATCTTAGGTGGAACCTACTATATAAAATATCCCAAGATGGATCCCTCCCTAAATGAATTATATAAACTATCATATTTAGAATCAATGAATTTAGTATCAGGAGGGAGTTCATTGACTCATGATACACCTTGGGAAATTTTTTCAAGAGACATCCCTAATCTCTAGGCTAGTAATATAGCAAAAAATGATAGGGTTGCTTTCAATTGAGACCATAATGCCTCCCTTAAGATAAAATTTATGACTGTCACATCCCCTCCCCTCTACTCGTCGAGAGAGAGGACACGATTCGACTACTGCTCTGTCATAACCGGGGATCTAGCCCCATGAACATAATCAAAGATGCATTAAAAATAAAATACATATGCATATGCATAAAGCAATAATATACTGCGGAAGCAAATCTCATTCATTTAATCATTCAATATGTTTATAATAATTCATAAAACAAATACATTGCAGGATTAAATACAAGAGAGAACTAGTATCTTGAAATTTCATTGTCTTGCAACTACCTATGTTGCTGCAATGTTCCACCCAACTATAGGCCAATTGTGCTCATCAATCTGTCAGCACAATTGGCACCCCCGAGCTGGGCATGATTTCCACAAGGAACTAGGGAACAACATGCTGACACATAGCCACATACATATTAAAATTCAGCCAATCCAATCTACAATTGGGTTTATTAGGCTACTAAGGCAATGGAAAGAAAGAATTTCTAAGTTAGTGAGCTCAACCACAGAGCTATGGACACCTACACAAGATATATCTTGCTTGGTCTCCATAATACCTACACACCCAACAAAAGGAAGTATCCCCTTCACTGCTACACAATCCCTCAGGCCATACCTTCCCTTCTAGTGCTCTTCAGGGTGTGCATAGAAGAAGAGCCAACCCCTCTTGATATTTCTGTGAGGTTCCTCTCTTCACTAGGTTTATCAAGCCAATTTTGGGCCTCTTCTACTCCTAATTATTTCAGACCAAAACAAGGGTGCACATAACAACAAACACAAGTGCTAGGCATGAAGAAAAACGTCATGGGAACCAAAAACGAAAATGGTGGATGGGGAAATCAACCATGGGTGAGAAATTTGATTTCAACAAACATTCTTGGGCATTGCAGGGGAAAAAATGGCCTCTATAAACCCCCAAATCGTGGTTCTCTTCTGTCCATTCACTCTGCAATACAAAAATGGGTTCCCTAGCATGGAAAGATGAAGGAAAACAACATAAATCATGAAAGAAAAACGCCCAGCTACCTCCAGCTGTGTGAGGAAGGGAAAACGTGGGTGAAGAATGGAATGGGCATGCATTTCTGGGTATTTACTTGCCCAATAAGCAAAACACGATTTTCCAGAAATGATGGCTTCCCCAATACGAATTTTGACTGCCATGTTCTTCCATTACCAAGGCATTAACTACCTCAAGCAACTTCTGGAAGAAATAAATGATTGGGTGCATAAGACAAAATGGGTAGTTGAGAGTTATGGGTTCTCTCATTGACATTTGGCTTTACACTATTGGCTCAAAATTTGAATAATTTCGCTCCCTATTCCTTGTGAAATCATGCTCCCATCTCTTGCTGCATTGCGTTGCATAGCTAGTTGTGGATATTTTATTAAATTGCATATTTACATGATTTCTCAATTTATACTGTGGCTAGCTAGCACAAAAACCATAGGTATTGATTTTTAATTGCCAATACATAAAATGCTAAATCGATGGTGGGGCCTTGGCCTTGAGCTCCTCACCATGATTTAATAACAATATTTACATCATGTACAATTTTAATGCAATAGGGGTCAAAATCGGGAAATTACATGACTAGAAATGCTACTGAAGTTGTAGTAAATATGGAAAGACCACACAATAACACAATACTAACTCTACAACAACCACAAGGATTTCAATCCTTCTAGAGATGGATGAATTTATCAAAAACCTTAAATCCAACATATTAGTTATTGATGTAGATATCCATAAATAATTGGTGCAATCCTCTCAAGCCATTGTGATATCATGCGTGCCATAATTTATAAGAGGTCATTCTATTATAATTACCTTTAATTTGACAATAACCCCAATAACCTTGCTTAATCCTTTTGGTCATTTCCTTTTCATATTTTTATTTCATGGGTGTTTTCGTGAGTTTGTTTTCATCCCACCCTTTGTCCCATCATGTATTGATTCATTTTTTCCTCTTTCCTTTTTGTCCCTTTTTTTCGACATTCTATTTCCTTTCGATTTCTTTTCTCTCTCCTTGTTTCTTGGTTTTACCCCCTTCCCCGTGTCTTTCTTCTTCTTCCTATGTTTTTAAGTTCTCCCCTCGACCAACACCATTCCTTCTCCTTCCATTCCATTTATCGCTCATCCCATCTTCATAGTTCCACTTCCCTTCTACAGTTTTCCTTTGTTCTCCTCCTCTTCAACCCACCCTTATTTAACTTTATTTCCTCCATGCTCCTTTTCTCCCCCCTAGTTGACTTAGTTTTCCATAGTTTTGTTTTGATTTGTTAATCCCCTTTTAATTTTAAAGGAATCTTTCCGCCCCCAATTTTTTTTTTCTCTTTCATGTTTATTTAATTAAAATATGTCCCTTTAGTCGGGTTTAGAAATGTCATTATTTTGATACCTTTGTTTATCAATCCTTTGTCTTATTTTTTTTCCCCACCAGAAGACCTTTTGGGATGAATAAGCACAATTTTGATAACATGTATCCGTAATTGTGTTTCATACATTTTGAATGAATAACGAGGAGAATCTATACCTTGTGATTACCTTTTGAGTATGATTGTAGGAAACAAGTTGTGAAAGTTATGGAGGAAGCCATGAAAGATGTGAAATGATTTGCATAATGATGCAAAAGTTCCAGAGCTGCAAAAGTTGTGAAACTATTCCTAAAAAAAAAAAAAAACTGTTGTAGAATACTATGGAAGCTCCAAAGTGGATGACCACTACCGAAACCAAGAATCTGGTGGCTACGAATATACAATTAAGAGATTTGTAACAAATCTTGTGTTACAAATCTACTTTCTAGGAGCTAAATAAATGATGGATTCACTCATATTGGAATAGTTGATTTGAGATAACATCTTGTGGAATTTTTTCAGCAATCAATTCAGAAAAGTCCAGTATTTATCATACACTTGCCTTGAATATCAAGATGGTTTTGATCGTCACCGGACTATTTGCCTTTAGAATATTTTGTAAAGCTTATTTTCAAGTTTAACTAAAATCATCTTCCTCTCAAGGGGAGGTTTTCAAGTTCTTAGGAAAGGAATACAATCAGTTATATCTTTAATACAATGTTAATGTAAGACAATTTCATTCTTCAATCATTATGTTTATGTGAGCACCCATAGTCTTTGCAATTTTTTGCAATGTCTATTCAAAGGAGGTGGGCCCCCTTCTGAGGATAGCTACTGCGTGTGTGTGTGCACATGTATATATATATTAGTGAATGCGTGAATTGGTTGTGAGGTTTATGTTTGATTCACATTCTTATTTTTGCACATAGTTGTTGAGGATTAGTGAATCTATATCTTTGTTGTGCAACTAGTTATTAGTCATTCGTACTATATATGCTTACTCTATTTTATGCACTTCTCAGATTAGAATTGAAATTATTAAATTCATCTTTTACTTTTGCAATGTAACCAGTGTAGTTTGCATTGAATGTCATTTAGCATAGATCTTGAGATTGATTAAGGAACAAACATCTATTAAACTTGTTGCGGAAATGCTAGCCTAACGTTTCTTAGTTAGGGTAGAGTTTCTAGAGTGGTTGGTTTGTGATTGCCTTTGAGAATTTTCATTACACGAGATAAGAGGAATCAATGAAAGACAACACTTTATATCATGCATATATTTTGTGCAATAATTTTGAAATAAGAAATTTTACGCTAGTTTTGCATTTAGAAGCATAAATAGAGTGTCTTGAATGCAAGGAAACATTAGCGGCATGACGAGAGGTTATAACTTGCGCATTCACTTTGAAAGTGATCTCCTACTCTATTGTGTTTAAGACATGAGGTTTTCATGATTCACAGAGGAAATTTTAGAACACATGGTGCAGTAAGAACCACCATCAATATTAACAGGACTGTAGGTAGAAGAGGTCGATGAGGACAGGTAAATATCAATAGACAAGATATCCTTCATTAGGAACTCTGGAGAAGGTTGCATCATATTTATCAACTGAAGTTGTGATCTATCCTTGCAAAGAAGGGCATGCAAACACTAAAGAATTAATTATTTGGAAAATACATTCAGATCATGATGATCAAATTAATCTTGTCCATGAACCAACAAAAGCTTCCCTCTTCGAATAATCATGAATTGAAGGACATCTCTTTGAGAATATGGAAATGATATGGTGGAAGAGGAGGTTTCATCTAATACCACCTTCACATTCCCCATCGAGTATATCATGGGAGAAGCACCAATGAAAAACATTCAATTTTTTAGCCTTGCCCACTTTTCATGGGTTAACAAGTGAAGATCTTGATACATTCCTCTTTGAATTTGATATTTTGTGCCACAAAATTATGATTATTTTTTAGACTCACAAAAACTAAAGTTATTTCCTAATACATAAAAGTGCAACTCTGAGATGGTTCAGGGGACTTGGAGGACAATCCATCAACACATGGGAGGATATGAAACATGATTTTTTCCAGAAGTACTAGGTTTATTGCAATGCTAAAGATTCACGGGAAGATATTTTTAAAATGACTCAAAGAGAGGAAAAGAGCTTAGAGGATTATGTTGAATGGTTTTGGTATAATTTGTAGAGATCCAAACGCAACAATTTAGGCAAGGAATCATTGAAAACCATGTTGATAAGATGGACGAGCGATGAATACATGGACATCCTAAACTTGATGGGGAAAGGAGATGTCTCCAATGTGGAATTCAAAGAATATGTGATATTTGTAGGATATATTCAAGAGGAACATATAAATTTGGAAAAATACTTCGAGAGGAGGTTCCTAGAGTCACAAAACCAAGCTCAAGAGGAGTTACATGTGACGAACTAGATAATTTACTTGATAATTTTAAAACTGAGATCTTAAGTTCCTTGGATTATCAGATTGAGATATTGCAGGTAAAGAAGAAGTAGGCATAAATGGAAAAGATATGCCTATTTTTTGTCCCAAATTCAAACATAAGCACCCATTAAAAGAGTTCCCACTCAATAGTATCAAGGTTTGTGGCATTTGTGAACAGGATCACCCTACTAGTAGTTGTCCATATTTGCCTAGATTGAAAGCTATATATGAAGGGACGAATGTTGAGAAAGAGCAATCTTTATTGATCACTCCCATGAGGCCTTGGAAAACTAGGAAAATAAGTATTAATCAATATCCCACTCAAATTTTTAATACCTATTGGGATAATCCACAATTTCAATACCCTTCCTAACAACTACAACTTCCGTCTCAATGGTATCCTCCTACACCTTGGGCACAATGGTCACAGTGATTAATCCATATAAATAAACAAATATTGGTGTCTCAACCACAAATACCTCAACAATAACAATTGTAATTACCCATAAGTAGCTCTGCAACAATCCCCCTCTAAGACCATAAATGCCTACACAACCAAACCCTAATCCCAATAATAAAGTGGCTCAACATATTTACTCGATTGTATTGTCTGGTTATCCCACAAATTCCATATCCCCTGTAGAATATCATGATATCCATATTATATCGTGGAGAGTACTAAGTCAAGGAGATCCTCTAGTCATCATAAAACGTGAAGAAGAGGAGATTCTACAACTAGAAACAAGTCATTCTAAAAAACTAAATGAGAAGCACCCCTCTAGGAAACCACAACCTATTTCCCACATAAACTTCGACCAACCACTAACTAAATGTTAGGACTAACAAAACCACTTACCTAGTCTGATTTTGTTTTACTAAGAAATTTGCAAAATGTGTGTGTCAAGATTCCAATATTTTAGGCCATCAAGGACATTATGATATACGCTAATACTGTCAGAGAACTATGCATTAGAAAACCTAGAAGGAAGTCACATGATCTTCTCATTGTACATGTGATTGGTCAATTGGTAGACATAATTCTTGGTATGATCACTAACTCCCAAGTATAAGGATCATGGAAATCCCATCATGGTTGTTTACATCAACAATGTTTGCATCACAAACACCTTGATTGATTTAATAGTTTCCATACATAATGACCAAGGAAACCATGGACTGACTAGAAATCCACTCTAGAGAAACTCCCACGGTCTTGGAACTAGATGTTCAATATATTATTAGACCATAAATAATTATGGAGGATGTAGTCATTTCTGTGGATTCATGGGTGTATCTAGTAGACTTATGACCTTGAAGCTAAAATCTCATTTAGAGGGACATCCACTAATCCTTGGCAGGTCGTGCTTAGCCACCACCAATGCATATATAGGTTGTAGATATGGTAACATGACAATATATCATGGAAACTCCACTAAGGAGATTACTTTGTACACTCCTTCTAGGCTTATCATAAATGGTGTAAAACTCATGTGGGTGGAAGAGGAAGAATGTGATACCGAAATTGTCCATCCTTCACTTACCATTGGAAAGGCACTTTGTTTTAAAAATAAAATAGGGGATGATGTTATTAATATTTTTCTCATTGATCCATCATCATCCTCTCAGTCAAACTCAAATTTTTTTGGAGTAGATAATGGAATCCTCAATTCAGGAGAACCATGTCTTAGATTTATCTCCATATTCCTTACCTTTGGTTGATACTAAACTTACTAGTATTTATGTAGGGGTCGAACCAGGGAGGATTCTGAATATTAATCCACAAGTGTCCCCTTTATAGAAAGAACAATTTATCTATCTATTACAAGAATAGAAGGATGCAGGATACATTTGCATGGTAGTATACATACATGAAGGGAATCCACCTTGATCTATGCACCCACCACATTTACATCCAAAATGATGCTTGATTGGTTCGACATCCCTAATGTTGTATCAAACCAATTTTGGGGGATATAATCAAGAAGGAACTACAAAAAATTATGAATGTGAATTTCATATATCCAATACTTGATAGCCAATGGGTTTCTCCTTTGGTAATAACACCCAAGAAAATTGGCAAGTAGCGGATCTGTGTTGATTATAGGGAACTCAGTAAATTCACCCAGAAGGACCTTTTCCCTTTTCCATTCATTTATCAAGTCTTGGATACATTAACATGGAACCAATTATACTCCTTTATCTATGAGTTTAGTGGCTATAAACAAATCCAAATTGCCCTGGAGGACCAAGATAACACTACCTTCACCATGCCATTGGGGAACATCTTCCTATAGTGTACCACCCTTCGACCTTTGTAATGCACCTGCCACATTTTAGGATATACTTTGATTTAATCCATGAGTGTGTTGAAATCTATGTGGATGAAATCACAACTTATGGCCAAACATTTGAAGAGGCATGGGATAACCTTGAGAAGGTACTGAAACAATGAAAAGGGACCAATCTTTCCCTCAATAATGAAAAATTCCATGTGTTATTGACTGTGGGTATTGTCCTCGGGAACCACAATTATGTTGCAGGTGTAAAGGTGGATCTGACAAAGATCAAGGTAATTTTAAATATTCGAATCCCTATAATTCAAAAGGAGGTTCCTATTTTTATGGACATGATGGCTATTATCGTTGTTTTATTGAGGAGTTCACTAAACTTGTGTTTCCTTTGTTGTCATTACTTTCTAAAGATGTATATTTTACTTGGACTTACGACCTCCAATAAACTTTACAGTATTAAAGGAACGTTTATTAGAATGGTTTTGAGGGATCATGACTGGTCTCTACCTTTTCACATCTCCACAAATGCATCAAACAAAACCATTGTTGTGAAACTTGGACAACAAGAAGAACAAAAGACATATGTTATCTACTTCATCGGTAATAACTTGTATCCTGCTGAACTCAACTACATAGTAACTGAGAAACAATTCCTTTCTATTTTTTATTCCATCAATAAGTTCCATGAATATATAATTAGGTATCAAGTGTTGGTACATACAGATCACTCCACCATTTGTTATTGTATGAATAAACCTATCAAAATTGGTAGAGTGACTACGTGGTTATTATTTCTTAAAGAAATGGATATCACCAACAATGATAGGCCTAGGAGGGACAATGTTGTTGCAAAATTCCTCTCATGACTTACCAATGATGTTGAAGCTTTACTTGTAGAGGATAGCTTTCTCGATGAACATATTTTGTGGTATCTACTAATACTCCTTGGTATGTAGATATTGTTGATTATTTGGTTGTAGGGAAGCTTTAGAGACACCTCTCTCCAAAAGAACGATAGTGTAACATCCGACAAAGTACTAGGTATTCCTGGAATGAGGGTTATCTCTTTTATATAAGGTTAGATTGTGTGATCCTATGTTGCAAAAAAGAAGATGAGATCCATGATATCCTTAAGGATTTCAATGACGAGCCTTATGGAGGGCACCTTGACGACAAAACTAGAACAAGCCATATGGTGTTGTGATTGGGATACTTTTGGTCCAATATATTTTGGTATGCCAAGAGGTATGTGGAAGGATATTATAGCTTCTAGAGGATGGGACAACCAAGGAATACTGGTGAGATGCCACTTTAGACTCAACTTTTGATCAAGCCTTTTGAGAGATGGGATTTAGACTTCGTGGGACCAATTAAACCCCCATATCGTCAGAAGGTTCATATCCTAGTATGTACAAAATATGCCATAAAGTGGGTAGAAGCAAAATCACTTTTCACGACCATAGAGCAAGCTTTGCCAGATTTCCTTTATGAGTAAGTCTTCATTAACTTTGGGGTACCTCAAGAGATAGTCATAAATGGATGGTCCCATTTCACTTAATATTTGATTCAGAGTCTCACTCAACATTTTTGAATTGGGTGTATGGTGACATCACCATATCATCCTTGGTCTAATGGATAGATAAAAAGTACTAATAAAGTGTTGGAATCAATATTGACAAAAAATGAGCAAATTCACTGCATCAATTGGGCTTCTAGACTACTGGAAGCTCTTTGGGCCTAAATAACTACCTGGAGGAATACTACATGATCAACCCTTATGAACTTGTTTGTGGTAAAAATGCTATTTTTTTTATGATTGAATTAAAATTAAGACACTCATAACTGCTTTATAGGTGGGATTAGATCTTATAGAAGCACCTCAATACCAGTTGGACCAACTTAATGAGATGAATGGGTTACGAAAATTTAATGTCCAGCAGACCTTGGTTATTCACCAATAGCAAGAAAAATGGGAAGCTAAATTTATCAAGAATAAAACATTGCAAGTCGGGGTTTGGGCCTTACTACATGACTCGAGGTTTAAATAATTCAAGGGGAATTTATGCACAAGAAGGTTAGGTACTTATGAAGTGGATACAATCTTTGATAATGGTACTGTCAAGTTGAGAACCATCGATGGAATTATAACTCCTCTTCTTTCCAATGGACATTGGTTGAGGGTATATCAAAAATCATTGACTAGAGAATCTTTTGTTCATCAAGTTGTTGCTGTTTAAAATTTAGAGATTCTTGATGCAGAGGCTGTGCCATCTCCATTAAAGAAAATATAATTTGTTTTTTTATCTATAAAAATAAATGAATAAAAATAATAAATTTTTGATAGTGAAAACCCAATGGGCGTTGTAGGAATCAATGGTATCAGAAAACCAATTTTTGGCTAGTACCATTGAGTAGAAAAATAAAAATAAAATCTGGTTGTGAAAACTCCATTGGGGTGCAGTTAGATATGAATTATTTGAAAACCAACTTGTTGGCAAGTGAAGTCTACTTTAAAAAGATTTTTTTGTAATAAGGTTAAAAAAGGAATATTCACAATAATTTGTCTTTCAACCTTGACATTTTGTTGTAGATCATTTTCATTGCCACAAAACATTTTGCTATAAAACAATTTTGTTGAAGATCATTTTCATTGACGCAAAACAATTTAGCTGCAGATAATTTTCATTGTTGGAAAACATTTTTCCATAGATTGTTTTAATTGTCATAAACCCTTTTGTTGTGGAACAATTTGTCTAATTTGGTATAGAACATTTATTGCTACAAATCAATTTTGTTGATAAAAAGTCAGACTAGAGAACCAACTTTGATCATGAAGAGTTGTCTTCTATTACCACAAGGATCTACAATCCAATATAAGCAATCAAGGATGGGATTACAATCATAAAACATCTCCTGGTTCGTTCCTTGCAATATATTTCCTATTTTGACTTCACTTAACTAGGTAATAACATGTGTGTTTTCTCTCATTTGTTCGTTTTAAAGTGCAAAATGCGATTACAATATACTTATGTTATATTGTGTATTATGCCGAGGCCTAGCAGATCTTTCACATAGGGGGGCACATAATATTTCAATTGGATTAGCTACATTTAATAACTGCCTTATTTCCTAATTTGGCTTAATACCTATCTTTTGCGCACCCTGGGTAGTCATCATTACAAATTCAAAGCATAAATACTCACTTTATCTGTTATCATTGGCTTTATGGTTTACACATGTGTTGACATCAGGATAATCTTTCGACACATGAATGAATATTTCCCTCGATGCGATAACAATCATGATAGATCACTTGCACTCACAATCATGATCACCCCCTATATTAATCATTTGAATCTACCATTCCTCGACATTCCATATTGACTACACCTATTTTGTGAAGGTTATATGCAATCTCAAAGCTATCATCTTTTCCCAAATTCAACCATGAGGGGTACTCTAGTGAGAAGCAAACCAAAAGATACCTCGTTGGTTTACAAGAATCCATAATTTTCATGAATTTTTGAAGGAGGATGGTTTAAATATTTTTAGTGATTTTATGGATTTGATAAGAGATAACATTGGAATTGACTAAATCATTGCAATCTTTTCTCACCATGGTTAGGGTTTTACTATTCAGATAACATAAGAGAGTGTGTCTTGAGTAATAGGATTAAAAATATAAGGGGAACGATGGTTTGACAAGAAAATTTCTCTTGTTACCCTTTGTTATGCAACTAAATTCGAGAAATAACATAAAAATAACAGAAGTAGAGCAAAAGAGAGTAATCCACGATGTAATAATGAATAATAGAGATGAATAACAATCCTCTTCAAGGGAGGAACCTCCTTACAAAATGAACTATGTACCCAAGACAATAAAATATACAATTCTTACCGAAATGAAAATATCTCCTTCCTATATATAAGAGACAAAGGTGTACACTAAAAACTAATAGACCCACTAATAGAAACAAGCCTACATCAATAATATATAATACACCACCATATAGGGGGTAAAGTGCCACACTATAGGGGGAATTGTGCCCAACATTTAGGGATTAACATGCCCCTCCCCTTCAGACAAGCATTGTCCTCAATGCTTGGGTAGTTGTGGATGCATCTGTATGAAGGCATCATCTTCCCATGTTAAATTTGAAGCTGGTAAGTTCTTCCACTTGATGAGGTACTCAATAATAACTTGATTTCGTAGTAGTTTGGTCCTTGTTTTAATTATTTGTTAAAGTTCCCACATGATTTTTCCTTCTTAAAAAATCTTTTGATTGTGATGTTGATATACCTTTTGTCTCATCCTGTTTTTGGACTTCTTCAATATTTGGAGACTGCTTGCTGGTGCTATATGAGATCTACCATTGCTTGAACTATAGAGTTTCCTTCTTCAACCTTTATTGGAATATTGTTTTATGGCAGACTTGGACAGAGAGATAAATTTAAAATTTCAGCTCCTTTGGGTCTGTAACTTTGATTTGTGGTGGCTTTATGTGTCCTCTTTCTGATGCCATAGGCGTGGCCTAATTTGGAAGCTCTAGTAAAAATATATTGCAATTATCCCAACACTTCTTATTTTTTTCCTATCCAGAAGAGTGAACTTGTATACTATGCAAAGTGTCCAATATTTTGAATCTAACTCTAAAAAAATACCATAAATACAATGTTCAGTATTAATTTTTATGCAATAGGTCTCACTCAATTTGGATATCAAATGCTCTAGATATACTAATTTTCCCTAGAACACCTTTTTCAAACCCTGATTGGAAGATTGTTTAAGGGAAGACTTGAAACTCATATAAATTGGAATTTCAACTCCTCTAGGTCTGAAACTTTCGCTTATTTTATCCTGATGTGTCTACTTTCTGATGTTGCAGGTCTGATCTAATCTGGATGTGCCAATAAAAATTTATTAGAAATCTCCCAAAACTTCTTACTTTTTGTCCTATCTAGAAGAGCAAACTTGTATGGTATGCCACATGTCCAATATTTCTTTTATGTAGCTAAAAATCCTACCATAAATAATATGGTATGTCTTCTTTCGTATGAAATAGGTCTCACTCAATTTGGATCTCGCATGTGTCATATATGAGCTTTTTCCCTAGAACACATGTTTTAAACCTTGATTGGAAGACTATTTTAGGGCCAACTTGTAACTGAGATAATATTTGAATTTCGACTTCACTAGGTTTGAAACTTCAACCTGTGGTACCATGACGTGTCCCATTTCCAATGCCATAGGTATGACCTAATTTTTATTCTCCAGTAGAAATTTATTGCAAATGTACCAACACTTCTTCTTTTCTATTCTTTCATGAGAGAGAACTTGTACGGTATGCCACATGTCGAATAATTTGTTTCTATTGAAAATCCTACCAGATATACCCTGATCCATCTTATTTTGTATGCAACTAGTCTCACTCAATTTGGATATCGTATGACTCGGATATGACCTTTTTCCCTATAACACATGTTTTAGACTAGGTTTAGGACTAGTAAAAAACCCTAGATTCCTCCGCAATTATCTTTGAAACTGTAATGGACCAGGATCTTAATTTCAGACTAGAGATGCTTAGGCTTATTTTAGAAGTGGAGTTTTAACCTTGATCTTTGAATCATTTTAGAAAAAATGTTGTAGAAAAAATGGAAATATGACTTGTTTTGGAGAAGCTAGTCCTGAGGAAAGAGCTTTGATACCAAATGTTATACAACCAAGTCCAAGAAATAGCATAAAAAAATAACAAAAATAAACCAAAAGAGAGTAATCCATGACTTAATAATGAAGAAAAGAGATGAATAACAATCCTTTTCGATGGAGGAACCTCCTTACAAAATGTACTGTGTACCCAAGGCAAGACAATATACAATGCTTACCGAAATGAAAATATCTCCTTCCTATATATAGGAGACAAAGGTGTACAATAAAAACTAATAAACCCACTAATAGAGACAATAGTACATCAATAATATGTAATACACCACAATATAGGGGGTTAAGTGCCATACTATAGGGGGAACTGTGCCCAACATTTAGGGCTTAACACCCTTCAAGAAGAATTTGTAAAAGGTAGAGAGAAGCTCATGAAATATGAAATAGGAATTCTTAGGAGTTCATTATAGAGCCTTATCTAGAAGTCACTTTTTGATTTTAGAAGTTTCCTACCTGCAAAGGGAGGTATCAACTACTTTTTGGTTATTGTTTCAGACTTTTAATTCATTTACTGCATAAGAGGTATGTTAATTTTCCCTATTTTCTTCTTCGATCAGTTGAGCTTATGAGTACAAAAGTTATAAGCAGTCGAAATCCAGAAACAAGCCCGAACCATCATGGGTTGGTGAAGTTATTAGTTAAATATGCTTTATTATCAACTAGGTGGAGCTGCGTTACTTTCATTAAGCATAATAGAGATGAGGGCAGGTAGGAATAAGTAGAGGTTGCAAATGATATAGAAGCCATTGTAACAACACCAACAAGAGAAGTTGAAGAATACTTGGAAGCAACTAAATTGCATGTTGATGTTTTCGAAACATCTACAGGAGTTCACAAGTCCAAAATACTTGAACATAATGGTTTGTGGGGTTTGTTTCCTCCAACCACCCCAAAGAGGACCATAAATCATCCTAATAGAATCGAAAATATTCCTAAAATAATTCAGTAAGATACATAAGAGGAATTGGAAACACACAGTGGAGGTGGGGAAGCTATTCCAAAACCCAAACCCAGGGCAGGTGATCACGAGAAACTAAGAAATCCCTTATTGATCAAGAATCGACCTTTCTATATGATTGCCGATTTTCAGAAGTCCTATTAAAACACGAGGAAGATTAACATGACACCGTGGAAAACTAATCAGGATTTGCGAAAGGAAATGTATTTGGGCAAAGAAAAATTGAAATTTCATGAATGCAAACTAGGAGTGGACCCTCTCATATGGGCCATTGAGGAACAAGACAATTGGATATCATCCACAAAACGTGATGATATCCAATTGCATAAAAAAGAGAAGTATTAGTTCATGAGAATAAAAAAGAGAACTATTAGTTCATGACATAACAATGAGTTTATCTCAGCCTCTAGATTCATCACTCCAAGGAATGGAAGTATTGAAAGGAAATTATCTAGCAGTGGGAAAGAGACATAATTTCAAGAAGGTGAGCACCTAAAGCAAAGGTGTACATAATGGAAAAATCAAGTAAGTTATTTGGAGAGACATATAGACTGTCTCTTGTCCCAACAAGAGGAGGTTGTTCCATGTTTATGGATAGAGAGGATGAATTTACTACAGGATCAACTAGAAAATCACAGAATAAATGGTGAGATTTAAAGGCTCAAACATGATAAGCAATGTTTGTGCCATGTTCTGAGGACTTACTTATCCCCTCCTTCGTATACTCTGTATACTTGTAAGGATAGTTAGTTTCTCTCTAGATAAGACCTTTGGCTACTGGTACTCTTTTTTGCATTGATAACAAAGACCAATTTATGAAAATGTACTTAACTTATGATGATGAAGAGAATAATTTAAGGTTTGCATTATATCAACATGATTTTGTAATGAATGAAGACGTTCGATTGGATCCCAATCCATATGTAGGTGACATTTAGTTAAGGGATTTTTCTTTCATTTTAAAGAATCAAATAACTTGGGGAAACCACTATATTTTCTTGAATGCTAGAGTGAGGGGGGAACCTAATTAATCTGAGTTGCATGCATAGAAAGATAAGATGTTAAGAGGTCCATGTTTTGTTGTTAGCTAATTCTTTTTTATGAAAAATGGATATCCCTAAACAAATTAGAGGATGTCTCATGTATTCAAAAGTGACATCAGCCTTTGCCATTGGGACAAACAAGTAAGGAACCTCTTTATTTTAATAAATTTGGCACTGCTTTAGGTCAAGTACCGCAATACATTGGCTATCTAAGACCTTGGGTATCTAATGGATTGGCCTAAAGTTTCATTTCCCAATATAGTGGCAATTAGTGGAACTAGGAAATGAGTCAAACTTTTGGACAACCACAATATCCAATTTAGGTTATTTTTTACCTAATGAGCAAGGGAACCCAATATGTAATTAGAGAAAATTATAGTATGAGTCCTCGCTTCTTCCATTTACAGATTTTTAATTGGCTAAGTAGTTTTGTTGCATGGGGACATGCAATATCTCCACCTAGGGGGATACGTTAAGGGTTCATATATGTCATTATTTTGATACATTTTATCAATCCTTTGTCCAGGTTTTGTCATCATTAGAATACCTTTTGGTTTGAATACCAACAATTTTGATAATAGGTATCCATAGTTTTGTTCATGCATTTTGAAAGAATAATGAGGTGGTTCTATACCATGTGATTACCTTTTGAGTATGATTGCAGGAAACACATTGCGAAAGATATGGAATGAGCTACAGAATGATGCAGAAGTTGCAGAGTTGCATAGGTTGTGGAAGTTGTGAAATAAGTTGTGAAACTAGTTGTGCAAGATGAATAACATTGCATATTACTACAGAAGCTACACGACAAGCTATGGAAACTCTAAAGTGGATGACTGCTGCTGAAACTGAGAATTCAATGGCCATAAATATACAATTAAGAGATTTGTAACAACTCCTATATTACAAATCTACTCGCTAGGAGCTCAAAAAGCGATCATTCATTGCACTAGG
The DNA here is from genome assembly GCA_001517045.1 of Pseudotsuga menziesii. Lineage (NCBI taxonomy): Eukaryota > Viridiplantae > Streptophyta > Pinopsida > Pinales > Pinaceae > Pseudotsuga > Pseudotsuga menziesii. The sequence continues at coordinate 203,685 of LPNX010836967.1, read as the reverse complement.
ACCAGAACAATTGATTTTAAAGAACATCTTGCAAATTATTTCTACTAGTCAATTAAGAAAAGTTTTGTATTTATCATACAATTTCCTTGAATATTGAGACAATTTTGAACCATCATCGGACTATTTATCTTTAGAATATCTTGTAAAGCATGTTTTCAAGTATAAATAAAATCCTCTTCCTCTACAGGGGAGGTTGTCAAGCTGTTAGGAAAGGAAAAGAGTGGCTTGTATATTTTATCCAAATGGACATTAATGTTCACCCACATAGTCCACTGGCCCAAAACACAATTTTCCATCTTAGCAGTTTTTTTCTGGTCCTGAACTTTCAGGGCCATTTTAAGCCCCTAAATGAGATTTTTTGGCATGGAAATGCCCAACGAATAGCCATCAACTATGAATTTATCCATTTAGAATGTACTTTTTGGATATCCCTTTCCAAAAGGATACCAAGAACCCCAAACAAAGATCGTATGCAAAAGTTACACCCCAGGGAAATTGACGTATCAATGAACCACAACGGAGCCCACAAACCTTTTGGCGTTTCATCTTATGGGGTTAGGGTTTTGGATGTTGAGGGTTTTGTCATTTATTTTTTATGTTAAAAGTACCTTTTGGCCTCATTGTAAAGGATCTCTTATGAATAAGCGTAGCCAACACATCTCTTTTCAGAGATAATCTACCACCATTTAGAGCCCTCTAGTTTGAAACGCTTTGCAGTTTATAAAGTTTGTCCATTCCATTCATTAATAGAATTTGGGTTTTACTATACAATTGTAATTTCTGGAAAATATTCATGTGTGTATTTCCAGTTTATATTTCTACCTTTGTTTCATCCTCCAAAAAATCTAAATCACTGGTATCAGAGCAATTTGCTCTTCCAATTTCTCAGTGCATGTCCTTGATGAGATCTGATTAACAAGAGTAGAGTCTCAAACTAGTCGATCTTGGGGAAAACCACTCTTGTGACTCCAATTAGCCTCACATGGTAGGAGAAGAAAAGATAGATGACAAAGAAAAATATCCTATTGAGTTGTTTCTAGAGGAAGCCCTTGTGCAATAAAGGAATGAGATGATGGATAATTTCACCCATATCCTTTGACGAATGCCGATGGTGGTGAACAAACCTTGAATGAGCAACTGTTTATGATTTGTGGATCCATTCAAGGTACAAATTAACTTTGTATTTCCCTTATTTGAAGCCTAGATAGATGCATATGCTTTGGATAGATGGTTAAATTTGTTAGAGGGTTACTTCTCTATTTAAAATTTTTCCGATAGTGAAAAATATCACCTTTGTGCTCCTTAAGTCTCTCCCCCATGTCAAATATTGGTGGGATAGTTACTGTGAGAGGTATGCTGGAGATGAGTCTGAAATATACATGACAAAACCACTTGGGCATATGTTTTTGATGTTTTCAAGGAGGAATTCTACCTTGTTAGAAACTATGATGACCATTACATGTGATGGGCAACTTTGCACCAAGAGAGAAAACAGGTGGTGCCAGACTTCACTAATATATTTCATACCTTGTGCTCAAATTTGGGTATTAGAGGCTCCGAATGATGCTTGGTCCTAAAGTGCCGCAATATCCTACACATGTACATTAATACATACATGGATTTCCTAGACATCTCCTCACTTGGATCTACTTAGCGGTATATTGTCGATATCAAGCAAAAGTTTAAGCAAAACAATAAGCAAGAGTTTGGGTTTGAACTCACAGAACAAAGGATAGAGAAAGGATGAGAAAAATAATGAAAAATAATCCATGCCACATATAAATAAGGGTAATAGGAAATCGAAGAAGGGCACTAGCAAGTGGTGTGAGTTACACAAAATCCCCACAACACTAATAACTGCTGTTGAAAACAATAATTTTTGGCTGAGACAAAATCCCTAGAGCTAGAATATGTTTTAGACTCTGATTCCAAGTAATAAAAGGGAAAGCAGATCATTGAAGCACAACCTAGTTCCACCATCGTGACTGCAAATATCCAACCAAAAGAGTCAAAGGAGCCAAAGGAAAGGGAGCACCTCTTCCATTCTCAACTATGGGTGAAGGGGAATCCACTACATTTCGTTGTTAACAGTGTTAGCCATAAGAACCTAATATCGACCTAGGTTGTCAAAATATTTAAGGTATCGATGACGCCACACCCCCAACCATACACCATCAACTGGTTGAGCCAGGTGCGAGACATTCACAACAATCAACAGTGCCGCTTATCCTATAACGTCAATCCCTTCATAGATGAGGTACCGTGTGATGCTTCCCCACTTGAAGTTTTTGATGTTCTTTTAGGAAAACCCTATATGTGTAAATTCCATTTTGTTTATGAGTCTAGGCCACATAGTTTCATTGTTACATTGGAGGGCCAACTCTTTAGGATACCCAAGGTAGTTTTGACTACTGCAGTTTCCTTGATCTCCACGAAGTAATTTCAAAAGATCATCTTTTAGACTAGGAAATTTGTCCTTTACATGGTTTGGTCAGAAGGTATATGGATGGTCATTGCAAATTCCACAGCCTCGACATAAGGTCCCTTTAAACAACAAAAGCATGTCGACAAGATTGTAGAAAATTACATAGATATCTTTGTCTCGCCTAAAGGGATGCCTCTACATTGTCAAGTTAAACATTCAATTGATTTGATACCTTTAACTAATGTAATTATATAGGCATTATTTTTGGAGAAAGAGGAAATAAAGCATCAAATTCAGGAGCTCATCCAAAAAGGCCACATTCAACCAAGCTCCTCAACTTTTGGGAGCCTAATTGTGTTGGTGTAGAAGAAGGATGGGACGTGGCGACGCTATATTGATTACAGAGCCCTGAACAAAATCATCGTCAGGTATCGATATCCAATCCATCAGATTGATGATCTTCTTGATCAGCTTAAGGGTGCCACGTTATTTAGTAATATTGATTTGAAGTCAGGTTACTGCTAGGTCTTGATTAAGCAAGCTGATGTATGGAAGACAACCTTCAAGTCTAAAGAAGTCTTTTTTGAGTGGTTGGTCACGCCTTTCAACTTGACTAATGCACCAATAACATTTATGAGGACGATGGATGCTATCTTGTGCCCATTCGCAAGCTATTTTGTGGTCGTATATTTTGGCAACATTCTAATATTCAACAGAACTTTGGAATGCTTGCAACACATTCAACATATGTTTTATACCTTGCAACAACACAAATTATATGGAAATTTAGAGAAATGCTCATTTGTCATGGAGATATTTTAGTACCTAGGATACATCATTGATGAACATAGAGTGCATGTGGACCCAAACAAGATCAAATTCATTCATGATTAACCAACCTTGACAACTCTAATAGAGATATGTAACTTCTTGGGCCTTGCCAAATTTTATCACATGTTTGTGTTGGGGTTTTCTCATATCGCTTGTCCTTTAAGCCAAGTGATCAAGCGAATGTCCAAAGAAAAGTTTTCTTGGGGTGCATCATATCAAAAATCCTTTGAGGAGTTGAAGCGACGCCTCTACTCGGCACCAGTCCTTAGTCTCGCATACCTACAACAATATTTTGAGATTGAGATAGATTCCTTTGACTATGCTATTGGTGTAGTCCTCACTCAACATGGACATTTGGTGACCTATCATAGTGAGGCACTCTATGATGTTGTTCATAGGTATCCCACCTATGACAAGAAGACACACACCATTATGGAGTCCTATCCTCAATGGAAGCATTACATCCTAGGGAAGGAGACCATCATCCACATTGATCACAAGCCTCTACAGTTCATGCAGATGCAAAAATTTAGAGAATGACCTTCATTAGAAGTGGTCCACATACATACAATGGTTCCACCCAAAGATAAAGTATAAGAAGGGACACACCTATCATGTTGCAGATTGTCTCAGTTGACATCTAGTTGATGTGCTAACCACCATGCTCAACCCTTGTGGACATGAGACATTTGAGTGGCCCAAATTGTATGATTATGGCCATGACTTTGCTATAGCCTATCAAACATTGCAAGTAGGAAGACTAGTCTCAAAATTTCATCTCCAAGATGAACTCTTATGCCATCTTGTCCACCTTTGTGATCCATCAAGTGAGCATTCGAATATGATTTTGGAGGCACATTACAGTTGAGTAGAAAGGCACATATAGAATATATTCATAGTTTTGTAGAAGTACTTATACTGGCGAAAGCTCTGACAAGTCATTGGTAGGTACATCTGAATTGCTTGTGCCATTGCCAAACCTACCATAAAAAAGGAAGGATTGTGCACTCCATAGACTACTCCATACAAGCCCTGGGAGTATGTCTTAATGGAATACATGTCTGACTTTCCTTCAACCAAGCATGGCAATCACTATGTATTTGTAGTTATTAATCAGTTCTCTAAGATGACAATTTTAAATCCCTATAAGAAGAGCATCAAAGAAGAGGCCACTCCTAATATATTCTTCGAGAATGCTTGGGTTCATTTTGGCCTCCCATGAACCCTTATTTTGAATCGATACAACATGTTCTTGAGTACCTTCTTGTCCAACCTATGGTCGATGATGGACACCAAACTAACCAAATCGACTTCCATCCACCCCTAAACCGATCGAAAAACATCGACGGTGAATATGATGATTATGCATATCCTAAGAATGTACTACTCCAAACATCCATACACTTGGGATGAGCGACTTCCTTATGTTTGGCATAGCTACAATATAGTGCTTCATAGCTCTACTAGCTATAGCTCTTTTGAGGTATGCTTGGGGTTCCAACCATTAGTCCCAATTGATGTAGCACTTCCTATTGCATATACACAGGAATAATCCTCCCATGCTCAAACTGATTTGATCAGGCAACTAAATTTGTGGAACAGATCCACCACATCCAAAAACAATTTCATGATATATTGTAGAAATCCAAAGCCAAGTATAAGCAACAACATGACCAACAATATGTTCCAGTTAATTTTTAGGTCGACGATAAGGTCTGGTTACATTTACAAAAATAGTGCCTCACAGGGCCCCATCTAAAGCTCCACCCACTTTGATATGGGCCTTACACAATCAAGAAGGTTGCGGGTGAGAATGATTTTGAGTTAAGCATTCCCCCTTTTCTCAGCTTCCAGCCTTTCTTTAATGTGGAGCTGCTTTGACCATATTTTCCACCTCTCTTTGACACCTTATAGGTAGCAGAAAAATTGGACCCTACATAAATAAATACTGGATGCATTGACAAGGATACGATTGAAAAAATCTTGCAAATTGAGATGAAGGGTACTCACCAAAAGAACATCCAATTGCATTGAGTCATCAAAGTAGAACAACTTATTCACTAGGGAAAGTGGCTAACTAGGAGTCATATTCAACAAAAGTTTCCTCATCTGATGGAGGAACTTGACGTAATGGGGACTGTTTCTTCTGAAGGGCGAAGGTATACTAAATATGTACACTGGTGGCCACCCACCTAGTCCACTAGCTCAAAACACAACTTTCCATCCATCTTGGCAGTTTTTTACGGTTTTTCTAGGTCCTAAACTTTTGGGGCTATTTTGAGGCCCTGAACGAATTGTTTTTGGCACAAAAACACCCAAAATATAGCCTTTGGATATGTATTGGGCCATTCAAAATGTGTACTTGTCATCTACCCTTTTTCGACGGGCTATCAAGCTCTCTAAACAAAGATCATATGCAAAAGCTATGCCCCCGAGAAGTTGATGCATCAACTAACTAAAATGGGGCCCACTAATCATTTGGCGTTTCATCTTCCGAGGTTAGGGTTTGGGATGTTTAGGGTTTTATAATTGATTATTCATGTTAAGAGGCCCTTTTGGCCTCATTGTAAAGGAGTGCTTGCGAATGAGCATAGCTGAAACATCTCTTTCTAGAGATCAACTACCACCATCTAGAGCTAGTTTTTATTTCTTTGTAGTTTATAGTGTTTTTCCATTCCACTCATTAATAAAATTTGGGTTTTACTATACTAATATGTTTTTTACAAAATATTCATGTGCGCATTTCTAGTTTATATTGCATTTTTCATTTCGTTCTCCAAATAATCCAGATCAATATTTTCTACAGTGTTATTGTAAGATAGTTTCATTCTTCAATTGTTATGTTTATGTGAGCACCTTATAATCATTGTGATTTTCCCCAGTGTCTGTTTGAAGGAGGAGGGCCCCCTTCTAAGGATAAGTACCGCGCGCGTGTGTGTTTTCATGTATATATATTAGTGATTGTGTGAATTAGTTGTGAGGTATATGTTTGATTCATATTCTTATTTTTTGCATATAGTTGTTGAGGATGATTGAATCTATATCTTTGTTGCACAACTCCTTATTAGTCATTCATAGTAGAAATGCTTACTCTCTTTTGTGCATTTCTCATATAAGAATTGAAATGATTAAATTCATGTTTTAATTTTATAATGTGGCCACTATAGTTTGGATTGAATTTCAACTAGTACAACTCTTAGGTTGATTAAGGAACAAACCTATATTAAATTTGTTTCAAGTGACCAAAGTTTGGGATTTTTTTGAGCATTTTCATTACAAAACATAAGAGGAACTAGTGAAAGACAACACTTTGTCGCTTGCATATATTTTGTGCAATAAATTTGAAATAAGAAATCTCACCCTGGTTTGACATTTAACGATTGGTACATTATATGTTTCAAAAGAACAATTAATTGACCCAACATCTTTGATTCTTCTTCCCTTAAATTCATGTTCCTTAAATTAAATATCAAAATTTCCATTGTTCTAATTCTGAGGTTTTTTTTTGTTTGTATGCTTGTTTTCTTTTTTTTATGTCTTATATATTTATGCTTCTTAAGATGCAACACCTGACTTTATCTTTTAATCATACTATCATATGATGGTTGAAGAAATTAATTTAAATGTGTTGTGACTTAAAATCGTATGCAAATTACCCATGCATCACACAAAATAATTATATGTGATCACAACAATGGCTACAACTCTCTAAAAGAAATAGGAAGCAACAAAAGAGATCGGTCACAAAAGATCTAGAAGACACCAATAAGAAGTTGTGGAATGGCCCTTTTGTTTAGGGATTGTCAATTGATGTTCCCAAGTTGTGTCATATCTTTGAAGTTGCTAAGATGAGGAAAACTATAGATGCTCAATAATTTTCTAAACTCCACTAAATTAGAACTTGGGATATGTTAGCATTGCATTTTTTTAAAATCCTTTTCCACTTAGGAATCCTCTAAATATATTGATATGATTGAATTTGATGGGAATATCCTTCTTTGCCATTTTAATAATTAGAAAAGTTTGTTAGCAACTATAAGCTTGTTATCAGTCTTAACATATGATATAGGAATGTTGTAAGATGGTTATGCAAACTTACATTGCAATATACCTTGCAAGTTGTATATTACAAGCTTTTGTGTGCGATGAATCCTTGTCACCTAATGTGTTGTCTATGGCACTAATAAAGATGGATAATGAAAAGTCACTCAAGCTTGATAATTTCTTGTGTGACTTTTACAAATTCACATAGGGATATATTGCAAAACAAATCTTTCGTTGGTGTGATAAGAATTTATTCGAAACACATGGTTTAGGGATTTTGTTAATAAATGAAATATTAAATTTATTCATAGGGTCATGGATCTTAAATATATTATTAGTCACAGGTCAATTAATATGCGCCTTAGTGTGATTTTAGATAACGATATGTACTTATCAACCTCTAATATCATTGGGGAAGTAACTACAACAAGGTCTATTGTGATTCCATATTTATGACAAACCCTTTGTCCACGCTGCATTGCATGTGATTGCAACTTGTTTATTACCTTCAATGTGTCATTGGTTCCACATTAATAGATTGTTCATTTGGTACCTTTGACAAATAAATATGCATCCAACCATGCTTTTATGACCCTATAATCTCCATCCTAGTTAATAGAATCTTATCGTTGAGAACTCTAAGTGCACCCACCACTCAAGATGATGAAAGTTGACTAAGTCAATATTAGATTTAATGATCCACTTACAATTAATCACTTGCTTCTAAAAATCACAAAGATTTTTGTTATAGCTCTCATTGATATTGTAGTTGTTTTATTAACAACAAAAAAATATATGTTTACTTGTATAAATATGTAAATATTTCATATGTAAATCATAATATTGTGTCCTTATTGAGAACACGCAATGTCACAATTGTTCACATATAATAGAGCCGAAATGATTCCCCTACATCGCTTTGATTTTCACCAATCAATCTAGCTCATTCTTTTGCACCATGAATAAATGTAAACCAAGCCAACGTTCACATGACCTTTTTTATATATTTGTGTAATGTTCTTTCATTATTTGACGTTAATGTTTTCATAAGTTAATGAGATGCACACTTAATCCATTTAGTAGTTTTAACACACCTTGTATATAATTAAATACTTTTTCAATACTCAACTCACAAACTAATTACTATTCACAATGATTTTCCATCTCATCGTGATTGTGGAGTGTGACCAACTTGTTTGTAGGCCTTCTATGCAACATAAGCCATAATCCTAACGAGTTGAAGGGACTACAAATTTAGGGTGATCAATGCCACCTTTGATCTTAATTATTGTACTAGAGCTCTAAAGTTGGTTAAACTGTAGCATTAAAAACCATTGGAATTAGATCATGGCACTGATAGCTTGAATTACTCTATTAATGGAGAGGCCACCGATATTTGAGATCTAGGAGAATCCTAGTTGACAACCCATTGATACCAATACTTAAATGACTTTGACATATTGACAAAATATTTAATTTGATTTTTTTAAGTATTTCTTCTAGGATATTCTTGTGCAACAATTGTAGGTTCCATGGATCATGTGAATAAGTATATGATTATCTAGACATGCTGAAAGTACCAAAGGAATGGGGCCGATCCTTCTCCATCAAAAAGTCCTTTCATATACTCATGATTGCAAATATGGATAGAGGGAATGTTGTTTCCTTTTCTAGATGTCTATTGTTGAGTCCATAATTGGTCCCTTTTTAACCATCCTTAATCACCTTTTCTGCCCTTGTTTTACACCATTCAGCATGTCAATCAGACCTGTTTTCTTCACCTTACTCCCTAAATTGCCAAGGTAAGACTGATTATTGTTTTATCTTATTAATGCTTGTGATTGTAACAATTAAGGCTGTGTATCTCTCAAAATTGTGCTAATATGTTGTGATTTATGAAGATAGCGTGAGATGAGTAGACTGCAGGAAAGCGGAGCTGAATAAGTCTTGGAACAAGGGGCGTTCGTGATTCAAGAGGATCCTCAATCCTTCAATCATCAACTAAGGCACGTGGTTCCTATGCAACCTTCTAGACAAAGCCGTACAGAGTAGCTGTAACAGAATGTGCTACGATTGGGGGATCTTCAGGATAGCTGCTCAAATATCATGGCGATCTGAGAAGATCGCCACTTCCGGGCCAGTCAACAGCTTTCTCTCATTTTCTATATTTGCACCATGCCACGCCTTGTAACCATTAGAGGAAATTTGGGATCTAAAATGGGCCTTATAAGAAAACGTGCCAAAATAAGTTTTTGTGAGTTGGAATTCAAGAACCAATAGAAGTTCAATAAAATAAGTCAACCATAATGGTTGAATTGACATATTTGTCATTAAAAAAACTACTTTTTTTTGTTCGTATTTTCGACATATCTCATTGTGTTTTTACTCAAATTTCGATCGGGAGAGCTCGTTGAATGCGGAATTTGATTCTGCATCCAACGAGTACCCACACTGCATACTTTTTATGGACCCCGCTACCCCAAAAACAGGAAATATCTGAAAAAACGTGATGATGACATCATCATCACATTTTTTCAGGTATTTCTTGTTTTTGGGGTAGCGGGGTCCGTCAAAAGTATGCAGTGTAGGTACTCGTTGGATGCGGAATCAAATTCTGCATCCAACGAGCTCTCCTGATCAAAATTTGAGTAAAAACACAAGGAGATATGTCGAGAATACGAACACAAAAAGTAGTTTTTTTCTTTCTTCCTCCAAAATTAATCAATATTATTTTATTATTTTAACTATTATTTTATTATTTTCCTTAGGAGGCCCATTTTAGACCCCAAAATTCCTCTAATGAACCAGTGTTATTCAGGGCGCCTGAAGATCAGAGATCTTCATGGCTGCCCTTTGTAATAGGATCGGATGTTATAGTGTGTATGTATAAAAGTGAGAAGCTGTCTCGACCCAGGGGGTTGTTGGATAATAATAATTCATTCTTGTATTGACAGGGGAGGTAATCTGTAATCATTCCTTCTTTTAATACAAAGAGCAACCGCTGATTTAAGGGAGATGTACATTGTTCATCCATCGTCTCTGTGTGAAGGCTGGGCCCACCTTCCGTAGAGATTGCTGAGTTAAAGTAGGATTTCTGAATGCATTGTTGTGTGATGTTTTGCTGATTATATTGCTTGTGTGCGCAGCAGTAGCATGTGTGGATTTGCAGTATTACATTTTCCTGAGATTGATAATTGGTACATAATAACAGTCGACTGATTAGATAGTTTTCTTTATGCAATTCATATAATAGCTGTACACAGCTCTGTTCATCTCACGGTCTCAGATTGTCATCCCACGAATCCTTGCAATTATTTTACTGTTATAATTGTTTATTTTCATTTTTGCAACTCAATTCCTTAGAATAGCTGAATTCGATCTTCCGCAATTGAATTTCTAGATTACATTCAGTTTATGTTTATGGGTTTCAAGAGTGATTAGATTGAATAGGCGAATCATTTGTTTTGGGATATGAATAGGATTTCCTTTTGATCTGCAATTGTTGTTTGAATCTGATTTCATTTCTTGATTGATACATGGTAGGAAGAAATTGAATTTGTAGTGTTTAGAAGATTGGTGGGATTACACAGGTTCTGAGGGATGAACATGGTTGTTAGAGGATAAAGTGTTTAATTACAATGATCTGGTGTTTAAGCATAGACTGTGCATTTATCCTTTGAAATAGAAGACTTTCTTGGGTTGACAATAAATCTCGTATGCTCTGTGTGTTGATAATAATTTATCTGCATTTAGGGTGCTCGACATTTTGGCGCCGTTGCCGGGGAAGGATAAAAATTAAACACTTCATTAGTTGCATCTGGTAATTGTTTCTAGTCAGTTTCTCTTTTTAATTCTCTTTGATGAAATGATTTGGGTTGCATGAATACGAGGAGGGTAAAACACGATCAACTCCCAATTCCCAAAACCCCACAAAATACTAACAGTGCAGGTGGCTCGGGTCGCGGTCGAGGAGCACCGTTGGGCAGAAGGACGTTCATTGACGATCTTGTTGACAGAATTGATTCATCCACCAGAGCTTGTCTTCAAGAAACTCCTATCAGAAGGAATCCTGCCAATCCTGAGGCGCTAGCGTCAGGATCCATGGTGGAGAATCCACGAGCAGCCGTGACTCCCTCGAACATCCCTGCAGACGAAGACACAGCTGTTACAACCGGACCTGCTGGTAAAGGTCCGACCTACCACATCAACGGGAGGGTTGTAACTAAGGAAGAGTGGGATCAATACCACCAGAAGTTCTTGGATCAGTGGAGGAACGAAGAAAAGAAAGAGGAACAGGAGAAGGACGAAGAAAAGAATGCAGAAAGAAACGAAGAGGAGAAAACAGAAGAGGAGATGAGTAACAGACACGGGGCCGACGAGGAAGAAGTAATGGGAGAAAACTATCATCATGAAAATCGCTCCCTTCCAGAAGGAACGATGGCTACACTGCAATTTCCAATTCAACAACCGGATGGGGCAGCTCCTATGAAAAATATCTCACCATCGGTGTTACCTCATTTCCATGGAAAAGCGGCAGAAGACCCAGACGAATTCCTCTTTGAATTCGATATCCTTTGTCGCAGCTATGATTATATCACCGATGCCCAAAAGTTAAAACTTTTTCCTGCTACCCTGAAGGACAACGCATTACGCTGGTTCATGAGCCTTGGAGGAGGAACCGTTGCTAATTGGGATGCAATGAAACAAGTGTTCCTAGAGAAATACCAGGAATATTGTAACACCAAAGACAAGAGAGAGGAATTATTTAAAATGGTGCAAAAGGAGGACGAAAGTTTGGAGGATTTCGTGGAAAGACTGCTGTACAATGTGTAGAGAGTGGGGCAGACGAACATGGGGCTGGACGTACTCAAGATAATCTTACTCCGTGGGATAAGGGATGATTGTCTAGACATGTTAAACCTGCTGGGCAAGGGAGATATCTCCAAAGAACCTTTTGAAAAAATTGTGGAATTGTGCAAGAGATACTCCAGGGGGTCTTCCAGGAACAATAAGCGGGACAAACGAGATAAGCTAGAACATGACGTCTTCGATAGAACTCAGAAGTCATCCAATGGAGGCGCTACCCGCGCAGAGATAGGCAATCTCCTTGAAAATTTTAAAACAGAAATGATGAGCTCTATCTCTTCGGAGATCGATGTCCTGAAGGCAAAACAAAAACAAGCAGTGGAGGATCTCACATTAGGTGTGTTCTGCCCCCGATGTAGAAAGAATCATCCACTGAGAGAATGCTCGCTTGACAAAGTAAACGTATGTCAGCTGTGTGAGCTGAATCACGACATGAAGGAATGCCCCTCACTTCCTCAAGTAAAGGCCACTCTATAGGCATCAAACCTGGATGTGGAAGCAGCCTACTTTATTGCACAGAAGAAACCATGGCAGCCTCGAAATCAAGGTATGCCTCCAGACTCGTTTCCATTTTTGAATAATATGGGAAATTGGAATAATAATATGAAAAACATGAATACACAATTCCCTTCAAATTATACTCAGTGGAATTCTTCCCAACCTGCAATACAAAACTATAACTCATGGAGTCCTTGGACACAACCACCACATCAACCCACGTCGTGGTCTCTTGGATGGAGGAATTTCCATCCCAGGAACCAGTTTCCTCAACCACCTCCACCTCAACAGTCACCATATTCTCCTCAGTTCCCCCAATTCCCTCAATTTCCTCCATATCCTCAATACCTACCTCAGCAGTCGCAGCTGCAGTTGCAAAACAATTCTGTACCTAATATACCGATTCGACCTCAGCTGCCTGCCCAACCTAATCCCAACCCGAATAATAAGGCAGTTCATCAATTGGAGACTGTCAATATGCCAGCCTACTCTTTTTCCCTTGTACCCTGTAATGACAACCATTTACGATCTAGGAAACTTGTAGAACCCGTAATTACAGAGGATGTTTCACCCTCTGTGCATAAAGAAGAGGAGAGTTCACAGCATCCATTTGACACAGCTCCTATCATTGAAGACGCTGAGCACCCCTTAGAAGGGACGGCTGAAACATCCGACGATAAAGGGACGGCTGAAACATCCAACGATAAATCTGACAATACACAGCCTTCCCAGTTGATAAAGCAACCACCATACCCCGAAAGACTAATGCTACCAAGAGCGGGGGGGGCAACCTCAGTTTAACCTCCTCGGAGAGTTAAGGAACCTTTATGTCAAAATCCCCCTTCTTCAAGCTCTTCAAGATGTGCCCATTTACGCTGGAACAGTTCGGGACCTGTGCACTAAGAGAATAGGAAGGAAACCCAGGGATCCTCCTACGGTTCACGTCATAGGGAACTTATCTGCCTTGATAACAGAAAAAGCCCTTGTGACTAAATATGATGACCCTGGAAATCCTACCGTCACTGTACAGATAGGACAGACACAGATACCCAACGTGCTAGTGGATCTAGGAGCAGCAATCAATGTTATAACAATAGAGACTGTAAAGAAGCTTGGGCTCACTAATCTTAGACCGACCCCTACTATTTTGGAATTAGCAGACAGATCCACCATCAGACCTGAAGGGATCCTGGATGACCTTGTCATCTCAGTAGATTCATGGGAATACCCAGCTGAATTTTTGGTATTACAACCAAAATCGCAGTTGGGGGGACACCCATTGATCCTGGGGAGACCTTGGCTGGCCACAGCTGATGTTTGCATCAGCTGCCGATTAGGGTCCATGACTATATCTGATGGTATGGATACTAAAAACCTCACCCTTTATCCTTCAGCTCGGCCAAGTCTAGAGGCTGAAACATCTCTTTGGATAGAGCAGGAGGAGGAGGAGGATGTTCAACCACTATTAACTATAGGGAAGGCCTTAAGTTTTAAAAATGAAACAGAGGATGATACTATTAGCAGTTTCATTAGTGAACCCGCTTCGGTGAATAGAGAGGTCTATCAAATTCTGAACATTACCCTGGGCAAGGAAGAACAAGAAAATATTACGGAAGAAGCCTTAGTTGGTAACACAAACATAATCCCGGTTTTGAAAAATTCGGAGAGTATTCCTATTGAGGTAGAGCCTGGAAGAACTTTGAATATCAATCCTAGTCTCTCCTTAGAGGAACAGAAACGCCTGATCAGCCTCTTGAAAGAACACAAGGGGGCGTTTTCCTGGGAGTATACAGAGATGAGGGGTATTCCCTCTAGTCTGTGCACCCATCACATTTATATTAAAAGTGACTCCCGGCATGTGTGTCAACCCCAACGACGCACGAACCCCAAGCTGAGGGATATAGTGAAGGAGGAAATCCAGAAACTTTTGGAAGCAGGATTTATATATCCTATTTCAGATAGTGAGTGGGTCTCTCCACTCGTAATTGTACCCAAGAAAAATGGGAAATGGAGGTTCTGTGTTGATTACAGGGAATTGAACAAAGCAACTCAAAATGATCATTTCCCTTTGCCCTTTATTGACCAAGTACTTGATACCCTATCAGGGAAGAAGTTCTTCTCCTTCCTAGATGGCTTTAGTGGGTACAACCAAATCCAGATTGCTCCTGAGGATCAGGATAAAACCACCTTCACCTGTCCCTAGGGAACGTTTTCCTACAGAGTGCTTCCCTTTGGATTATGTAACGCACCAACAATGTTCCAAAGAGCTGTAATTGGCATATTCTCTGAATTAGTCAATGATAGCATGGAAATTTTCATGGATGATTTTACTCCCTATGGCAGGGACTTTGACGAAGCCCTGGAGAATTTAAAGAAGGTTTTAATTCGCTGTGAACAGACTTAGCTCTCATTAAGCACTGAAAAGTGCCATATGATGATGAGTGAGGGGGTGGTATTAGGGCATTTTATCTTTGCCAATGGCATTTAGGTAGACCCTTCGAAAATCAAAGTGATAAAGAATATACCTACCCCTTCAACTCAGAAAGAGGTAAGAAGCTTTCTGGGACATGCTGGATATTATCGAAGGTTTATAGAAAATTTCTCCAAACTGGCCTCTCCCTTGTTCTCTCTGTTAATGAAGGATGCACAGTTTGTGTGGAATACAGCATGCCAGACAGCATTCGATGAGCTTAAAGCGAAGCTGTCCACAGCCCCCATCTTAAGGGGACCTAATTGGACCCTGCCCTTCCATATTTCTTCAGATGCCTCTGACACTGCCATTGGAGCAGTATTAGGACAGCAGGATGGTCAAGTACCTTATGCCATCTACTATGTAAGTAAAAACTTAGCCCCTGCTGAACTTAATTATACTGTTACTGAAAAAGAATTCCTAGCTATTGTTTACTCTATCAATAAATTTCGACATTATATCACCGGGTATCCTACATTTGTGCACACTGACCACTCTGCCATTAAATATTTAATGAATAAACCTGTTACCAATGCCAGAGTGACCAGATGGCTTTTGTTGTTGCAAGAATTTGATATCACCATTATAGATAAACCTGGGAAAGAAAATGTTGTTGCTGATTTTTTATCTAGTCTTACTAACAGTGATGACAATTTGCCTGTTGAAGACTCTTTTCCAGATGAACATCTATTCGCACTTTCAGCTCATTCTCCATGGTATGGAGACGTCGCTAACTATTTGGTTGCAGGAAAGCTCCCGCCATATATGTCTAAACTAGAAAAAAGAAAAATTATTCGACGAAGTGCCAGGTTTTCTTGGCTAAATGGTCATCTCTTCTACACAGGGTAGTATCTTGAGATTAGGAGATGTGTAAGAGAAGATGAGATCTTTGATATACTGAAAGCCTGTCATGAGGGGCCTTGTGGAGGGCACTTTGCAGATAAAAGAACCGGGCATAAAGCATTGCGGATGGGCTACTACTGGCCGACTCTGTTCAGGGATGCTAAAAGGTATGTTCAATCCTGTGACAGCTGCCAAAGGATGGGCCAACCTAATAAAACAGATAAGATGCCCCTACAGTCCCAACTTGTAGTGGAACCATTTGATAGATGGGCACTGGATTTTGTTGGCCCTATCAGTCCTCCTTCCAGACAGAAGGTCTACATTTTGGTCTGTACTGACTATATGACCAAGTGGGTGGAGGCTGTAGCCTTGACCAAGGCTAATGACCAAGCAGTGATTGATTTTCTGTATAGTAAGATCTTTACCCGCTTCGGGGTACCAAAAGAAATAGTTACCGATGGGGGGCCGCAATTCATGTCACATCAATTTGAATCCTTGCTCTGGAAATATCATGTACAACACCGGGTGTCTTCACCTTACCACCCCCAAGCCAATGGTCAGGTGGAAAGTACCAATAAGGTTATTGAAAACATCCTAACGAAAACAGTTAAGAGCCATCGAAAGGATTGGGATGAAAGGCTTTCGGAGGCACCGTGGGCATATCGCATGACTTGGCGCGACACCACAGGTTTCTCCCCATATGATCTAGTGTATGGAAAGAGTGCCATATTTCCAATTGAGTTTGAGATTAAAACCCTGAAGATAGCCACCGAAATGAATCTGGATGTAACAAAAGCTCAGAAGCGAAGATTGAATCAATTAAATGAATTAGACGAGAAGCGGTTAGCTGCAGTGGACCAGACTTTGTTGCTTCAGCAACAGAGATCCAAGTGGCATGACCGATTTATTAAAAAGAAAGTCTTTAGCGAGGGAGACTGGGCATTACTCTATGACTCCAGATTCAAAAGGGATTTTAAAGGTAAATTGCGTACAAGGTGGCTAGGTCCATACTTGGTTGACAGGGTCTTTGACAACGGCACTGTCCGTCTGGTGACCATCGATGACAATCGCATACCCTTACTTGCTAATGGCCACAGACTGCGACTGTATCGTAAGCCTATTTCGAAAGATGCATTCATTTCGCAAATCACCGCCGATCCAGACTATCAGCTGACACCAGGGCAGGAACTTCTCTCTGCCTCTGCCAACCCTTGAACTGTAGATCGCACTTTGAATCGCTGTACATAAATAATTTTTTTTGTTTCCTACCGTAGCGTATAATTCTTTATTTTTCTTTTGCATTTGATCTTTTTGGGTGTTGTTATTTTTCAATTTTTTTTTTTTTGCAGGGAAGTACCAGGTGAATTACCAGAATGGGCCTGTCGAATGGGAGTCGTCTTCCTCTGCTTCCCTGCGTCGCTTTTTCCCTTTTTCCCCGAAATAAAATTTCCCGGCGGCTGAAACACATTTTCCGGCGGCTGAAACATATTTCCCGGCGGCTGAAACTTATTTCCCGGCGGCTGAAACACATTTTTCGGCGGCTGAAACATATTTCCCGGCGGTTGAAACACATTTCCCGACGGCTGAAACATCTTTTCCGGTGGCTGCAACATCTTTGCCGACGGCTGTGACATATCTTCCGAGGACCGTCGAGCTTTTGCCTGGCAGCCATGATTCTTCCTGCTACTGCCAATCTTTTTCCCGACACCGTGAATCATTTTTGGCGGCTGTAACATCTTTTTAATCGGCCACAATATCACGCGGGGCAACTGCAATTCTGCTCTATTTGGCGGACATCTCCAGCATTAAAGACTGTTCTCTTGCAGCCTGCAGTGGTAACTCCTGTGTTACCGACAAAAAATTGCCTCCACTTTTAGATATGGCTTTGATTTATCCCACTCGTGCCGGCCAATTTGGCATAATTCCGACCCCGGCGATGCGATGGTTTTTGTTTCACTGGCGGAAGGCATTTTGGCATTATCCGCGTTATTATGATCAACTTAATTCCTGCGTACGTGCTCGGCTTTGCAGCGTCAGTAATCACACCTTCCACCATTCTCCTCAGGCTCTCCGACGCATAGTCGCACGAGGTATGGCTTTGATTTTCACGTGATTAAGTGTTGATTTGATTTAATGATATCAGTCGTGCCTTTATACATAGTATCATTATGGCTTAATTAATCCCTTCCCTCGTGCGACGTAAAATCTCATAACCGCCACCTTCCCCAATTTGGCATAAAAACTTCAAACCTCCCTCTGCACTGAACTTTCCAAATTTGCCATCTTTTTCTCAACATCTCTGCTCAGCGCTCTGTGCGTCCTCTGCTCTACCATCTCCATTATCGGACTCTGTAACTCTGCAACTAAGACTATGGGGCTTCGATCTCGACATGAACCTTTGAATACACAGGAACTCAGGACCAATCCTGAGGTTTTTGCCATCTTTCAAGCCGCTGGCTGGATCGAATTCTTTGAGCGACTGGACGGATTTAACTGGGAAGCAGCTCTGCAATTTGCTTTAAACCTCCGAGACACTCACTCCGAGGTATGGGGGCTGCAGATAGAAGTATCCTAAACCATTATATCCAAGGTTACTACTCTTCCACAGGTCGGACAGGCATGGTTTGGACGACGAGTTCCCACGCTGACTGCACGAGAAACATTTTTACGAGAAGGGGAGCAAGTTCAATCATCTAGAAGAGGAATTGCCCTACACTCACTACTGCGGCCCTGGGATCAAGTTGCTGTCTTTCTCAAGAAGTACATCACTTGTGAAGGTAGGTACCAGACTGTTTATAATTCTGATCTGCCTTTGCTTTCTCATATCCGACATGGCATTTTATTGAACATCCCATACTATCTGCTTCATGATCTGTGCCATATGGCGACGTTTGTCCAAACTGCTAAACATCCCCATGTTTCACTCAGCCACCGGTCTTATAAAATTAATTATTTCAAGAACCCTCGCCCAGCACAATATAACCTAGGATCAATTCATTGCTGTGCACACGGCTCGCACTCAGGAACCTTCTCCTTTACTTCAGGAGGACCGGAGTCCCTCCACTGTAGTTGGGGGGGGGGGGATGATATTGTACCACAAGAAGCACAATAGGGGACACAAGCAGAACCATTGGGGGAGGGTATTGATAATAATCTTGGGAAAAACACAGACAACAGGGTAGCTCTGCCATCAGAAGGAGAAATTGGAGCAGCATTGAATGCTGCGACAATTGAACCTGAAGATGGCAGAGCCAAGGCAATTGAAGAACATATTGAACTGGTTACTAATGAATCCTCACCTGAGTGGGGAGGAGGAACCCTAATTGAGGAGGAACGACCTGAGGAGCAAGAAAACATTCCTTTGACCTCAGCAGTGAATCCTGACATGACAGCTCCTCAAAAGAAAACACCACAAAGGAGAAGAAAGAGACCAATTAATGAACTTAGCATAATTTCACCCATAAGAAGAAAAAGAAATAAATCAAATGCAGTAGCAGAGGCAGCTAGAAAAATATGGGCA
This sequence comes from Pseudotsuga menziesii, assembly GCA_001517045.1. Taxonomy (NCBI): domain Eukaryota; kingdom Viridiplantae; phylum Streptophyta; class Pinopsida; order Pinales; family Pinaceae; genus Pseudotsuga; species Pseudotsuga menziesii. Next base: position 184,188 of record LPNX010836967.1, on the reverse strand, counting down.
ACCCTGGAGGCACAGGTTGAGTTCCCGATCCTTGTACCAAGGCCAATGGATGCTCCACAGAGGCCAGTTGAGGAAGAACCTAGCATTGAAGGATTGTTGGAAGAGAATACATTATTAAAGGAGGAAGTCCAAGTACTTCGAAGGGAAGTGGAGACATGGAAGGAAACTTGCAGAAAACAAGGTCAGAAGAAAATGTATACATTGGTGGATGCTGCAGACCAGCTGGAGGGATCAAATTCTACTGACCCTGACAAGGAGGTTGAGCAAGTGATTTGCCCCACCTGTGGGGAAATTTTCAAAAAGAAAGGCCACAAGATCATATTTAGCACAGCACAACAACCCACGTCCACAATGGAAGAACCTGTAGAAAAAGAAGATGCTGCGACACAAGAACCAGCATCTTTGACCATCCTTGCTGAAGCTGCTACCAATCCTGTGACAGAGGAGAAAAAGGATGAAATCAGGAATGATGATGAAGATAAGGATTGCACTGTGAACTCAGAATGCTCCCACGATATAGAGATGATAGAAGCTGAGCCACAAGGGCAAGACATTGATGAACCTGAACAGGGGACTGTAACACAGGAACCAGCAAACTTGGGGTTACTTGTCCAGTCGGCTGAGGAAGGGGGAGAAGAATCTGGGATGGAGGACACTCTAGAACCTAATGAAGAGCTTTGCACTGTGACTCCAGAATGTTCCCATGATACAACGCTTAGAGAAGAATTGCAACCACAGGAGGATGAAGAGGTAATCCAGGATGTTGTAACACAAGAACCAACATCCTTGGGAATTGCAGCAGGGATTCCTGAATTTCAATTAGAAGATGACCCGGGGATGGATATCATACCCGATACACAGTGGAGTGAGGATGAACAGACAATAGCCTCAGGTGACACTGAGATCCTTGAGGAAAAGATGTACGATGGGGAAGATATCCAATCTCAGAGGCAGGAGAACAAAGATGTTGCTGCTACACAAGAACCAGCAACACAAGAACTAATCTCAGAAATGCAGGAAGAGAATCTAGAGGATGTTGCTGTTACACAAGAACCAGCAACACAAGAATTAAATTCAGAAATACAGGTTGACCAGGAAGAAGACACTGTCACACAAGAACCAGTGTCTCAACAAGCCATGAATACAGTTGTGGAAGGTAATCCAGGGGGTGTTGCTGCCACACAAGAACCAACAACACAAGAATTAAATTCAGAAATACAGGTTGACCAGGAAGAAGACACTGTCACACAAGAACCAGTGTCTCAACAAGCCATGAATACAGCTATGGAAGGTAATCCAGGGGGTGTTGCTGCCACACAAGAACCAGCAACACAAGAATTAAATTCAGAAATGCAGGTTGACCAGGGAGAAGACACTGTCCCACAAGAACCAGTGTCTCATCAAGCCATGAATACAGTTGTGGAAGGTAATCCAGGGGATGTTGCTGTCACACAAGAACCAACAACACAAGAATTAAATTCAGAAATACAGGTTTACCAGGGAGAAGACACTGTCACACAAGAACCCGTGTCTCAACAAGCCATGAATACAGCTGTGGAAGGTAATCCAGGGGATGTTGCTGCCACACAAGAACCAGTAAATCTCATAGAAAACCTAGATGTGCTGGAGGACACTGTCCCACAAGAACCAGTACTTCTCCCTCTCAAAAATTTCATTGATTTAGATTCAGAGTAGGAAGAGCATTATAAAAATGATATTTTAACCCTCACAGCAGAAGTCTCAACCCTGAGGATGGAAGTGATCAAGTGGAAGAGTCAGGTGGAAGAAAACCAGAAAAAGATGATTGCTTTAAGTGAGCATAGAAGAATTATTAGAGCATTGGAAGAGCAGGGGGCTGAAGAACGTATGGCCCACAGAGTTCAGATAGAGTAACTGCAGAATAAGATGAGGGAATTGAAAAAGTTTCAAGGCATGCAGAAGGGGAAGGAGCAGATGTATACCCTATCTCGAGAACTCATGGGCACCAGGAAGCCCTCTTCCTCTTATCCACTGTTTCTCTTCGAGCAGTTTGTCTGGTTTAAATTAAAGGCTGTGCAGGAGGGGAGGTCGTTCGAAATCACAACCTCATAAAAGTTTTTGGAAACATTCTTTGGAAGTAATTTTGAGGAGCAGAACTTACTCTGTGAATTATACTTGCACGAGATGGCTTTCCCTTTGGATCGCCACTCAAATCCTGTTCCATTCGCAGGGGATGTTCAGCTGAGAGCCTTTGCCTCTTTTGTGAGCAACCATGTTCAGTGGGAAAAGTCTTTTCATACCTTTTCCCACAATGAAGCTCATACTAATTTATGGATTCGTAGTGAGCCCCAGAATCCTGGCATTCTTTTGTCACAGTACAGAAGTTTCCTTTCCAGTCCTCCCCAGGTACAACATATCATGAATTTGCAGGAAGAGGTAATCTCCACTTGTACCAATTCCATTTCCAGGCAGTAGCAGGTTGCATTGGAAGGCAGCAAGCACAGATGGCAGGCTGCCTCCTCTGCACTTAGGAACCGGGATCCCTACTGCTTTAAGAATTTTAAACATGCACTCTCTAGAGTCAAGGGTTACGTGGGAAGTATGAAGGAATGCGGAGTTAGCTGGCTGGGTTTGAAGTTTAATTTCCTCTTATTTGGTGGCCAGCAAAACCATATAACATGGATTTTTCCTTGACTAGAGCAGAGGAGCAGAAATGTTGGCAGTACTGGGTTATTCACAGAGGCTTTCTGAAGACAGATGAAGAACCTGAGTTTCCCTACAATTTTTCCTCCCTCCATGAACAGAGCTCAATGCAGGACTCAGACTCCGAATGATGCAGGTGTTGCATGAGGACATGCAACAGGGTAGTTGGGGGGAGATGTTGAGTCCATAATTGGTCCCTTTTTAACCATCCTTAATCACCTTTTCTGCCCTTGTTTTACACCATTCAGCATGTCAATCAGACCTATTTTCCTCACATTACTCCCTAAATTGCCAAGGTAAGACTGATTATTGTTTTATCTTATTAATGCTTATGATTGTGACAATTAAGGCTGTGGATCTCTCAAAATTGTGCTAATATGTTGTGATTTATGAAGATAGCGTGAGATGAGTAGACTGCAGGAAAGTGGAGCTGAATAAGTCTTGGAACAAGGGGCGTTCATGATTCAAGAGGATCCTCAATCCTTCAATCATCAACTAAGGCACGTGGTTCTTATGCAACCTTCCAGACAAAGCCGTACAGAGTAGCTGTAACAGAATGTGCTACGATTGGGGGATCTTCAGGATAACTGCTCGAATATCATGGCGATCTGAGAAGATCGCCACTTTCGGGCTAGTCAACAGCTTTCTCTCATTTTCTATATTTGCACCATGCCACGCCTTGTAACAACCAGTGTTATTCAGGGCCCCTGAAGATAAGAGATCTTCATGGCTGCCCTTTGTAATAGGATCGGATGTTATAGTCTGTATGTATAAAAGTGAGAAGCTGTCTCGACCCAGGGGGTTGTTGGATAATAATAATTCATTCTTGTATTGACAAGGGAGGTAATCTGTAATCATTCCTTCTTTTAATACAAAGAGCAACCACTGATTTAAGGGAGCTATACATTGTTCATCCAGCGTCTCTATGTGAAGGATGGGCCCACCTTCCACAGAGATTGCTGAGTTAAAGTAGGATTTCTGAATGCATTGTTGTGTGATGTTTTGCTGATTATATTGCTTGTGTGCGCAGCAGTAGCATGTGTGGATTTGCAGTATTACATTTTCCTGAGATTGATAATTGGTACAGAATAACAGTCGAATGATTAGATAGTTTTCTTTATGCAATTCATATAATAGCTGTACACAGCTCTGTTCATCTCACGATCTCAGATTGTCATCCCACGAATCCTTGCAATTATTTTACTGTTATAATTGTTGATTTTCATTTCTGCAACTCAATTCCTTAGAATAGCTGAATTCGATCTTCCGCAATTGAATTTCTAGATTACATTCAGTTTATGTTTATGGGTTTCAAGAGTGATTAGATTGAATAGGCGAATCATTTGTTTTGGGATATGAATAGGATTTCCTTTTGATCTGCAATTGTTGTTTGAATTTGATTTCATTTCTTGATTTATACATGGTAGGAAGAAATTGAATTTGTAGTGTTTAGAAGATTGGTGGGATTACACAGGTTCTGAGGGATGAACATGGTTGTTAGAGGATAAAGTGTTTAATTACAATGATCTGGTGTTTAAGCATAGACTGTGCATTTATCCTTTGAAATAGAAGACTTTCTCGGGTTGACAATAAATCTCGTATGCTCTGTGTGTTGATAATAATTTATCTGCATTTAGGGTGCTCGACATCTATGTTATCTAAAGAATGATAAAGAGAAAGTTATTTTAAGTAGTAGCATCAATAAATATTGAACCAATTTGTAAATATATTTAAGAGAACAATGTCCCAAATTGTGCCTAGTGAAACTAGTCATTATAAATCAAGATAATTTGGAGGATGTAACTCCTTTTAAGGAAAGATTATCCATAATAATCCACATTCCAAAGAGAATAGTGATTTCAAATTTATATGTGAGTCTTTTAGTGCCTTGTAGACATACAATTTTGATATTGAGTACTTTGATGACACAAAAGATTGTTCTTGTGACTAAGAAATCATCACTAGTCACAAAATTTTGGTAAAAATATAACAATCAACAATGTACAAAGCATAAGAGCCCATCACTACATGGGATAGTTTCACAAAGACAATTCAAAGGTAGATTGATTTGTGTTATATTGGAAAAGCATAAACTATTTGTTTGTTTGGTTTCAAGTAAGTAGTGTCATAACTTAACCAATCATAAACACTTCCGTTTGTTGACTATCCAATTGATTTTCATGCACGACTATCACACCCATTGAATTGTCCTTAATGATGCATCCCATGTAATGAAAGAGTTTACTAGTACTTATAGAGGAATACATCGTCATTACAAGATTTCTTTATTGTTTTGATTAGATTCATGATTGTGTATTTTTTCCAATATAGTTTTTCCACTCTAAAAAATGTGGGAAGGCCATACAACAAACATTCAATAACCATGCATTTTTAATGTCCGATTGGGATATCCTCACCTCTGCTGTCCTAGTATAGAGATGGTTCTTATGGACATGTTCTTGCTTACTAGTTGTTGTTGTAATGCATCATTTGGGTTAGTTGCACACTCACAACTATAGTGCCTATTAACTCTCTATACCTGCCATGCATATTCCTTCCACTTAATTTGGATGAAAACTTTGCATTCATGCAACACAACCATAAATACACCAACACAATGTGACAACATGGCTCTTTTGAGGCTTTCTTATATAATAGCAATGAGAATTTCTTGTACAACTCCTATGACTAAATGTTATCTTATCTCTACATGGAAGGAAGTCAATAGAGAAACCTCTTTTATAGAGTCTGTGTAGTCCCACACACACATGAAGGCTACACTTGACAGAGCAATGCACTGTTTTATAAGAGGCATATCATTTTGGTCCACAATTTAACATTCAAATCAAGAATGCTAATTGAATTAAATTCCTCTCGCACAAGGGGTCACTCAAGGTTTCTTAAAACATATGCATGTATTAAGCATATGTTATTTTGTGATGACATGAAAAATGTCATCCACACCTTTGTGGTAGAAAGTGACATTGCATGCCAAAGGAATAAGGGTGAATAGGTGAAGTCTCCAATAACATTACAACCTTTAATAAATATTTAAAAAGTTTGAATTGACATTTCCATGGCAAGGTTACCTCAAGAAGAAAATAAATCAGTTATCATGGTGGTTTTTGACTACCTTTCCAAATATTCTTACTTTTTGTCCTTACAACACCCCATCAAGGCCTCCAATATGTCATAAATATTCATGGACAATGTTTTAAACTACACGGCCTGCCTAATTTAACTATGTCATATTGGTGATCCTACATTAACCAACAATTTTTAGTAGGATTTGTTTATTTACTACAATGTACCTTGTTGAAAACAAGCATGAATATCGTCCACAAATAGATTTCTTGGAAAAAGTGGTCGATAAGTGTATATAAATTTATTCGCAAAGTTTTACCTAAAAAACACAAGCATGGTGGGTTTATTGGCTAACCATTACCAAATGGTGGCACAATACTGTTGATGTTTGAGAAAGATTGGAGATGCTTGAACTTTAAAACCTTTATCAAACAATTTCAACACTTATGAATTTCATAAATCAACCACATTTGAATGTTTATATAAGCCACATACGAGTCTCATAAATAAATCAGCCACATAAATCAATCAACTATAACAGACAAGATATACCCTGGGAAAACCCTCCAAACAAGGAGGATGAAAAACCCAACAATTCTTTGATTATGATAGATAGATTTACAGAGGATGGTTTACAACACATAAGTAGTTTGGCTGATAAGAGATATCACCCCAACATTAGATAATATAGATCCAATGCAACCTTGCAAAACAATTGTATGCAACTTTATTGAACTTTCCATATGCCTAGCATATTAATAACAAGCCAAAAACCCTAGCATGCAAAAGGTAGCGCATGGGAGGCTTAATAAACATACTGATAGCACCACATCTCCCTCCATGCAAACATTGGCTCCCTTTCTTTCCTCAATTAGATTCAACTGAATGTTCATTTTCTTCAACTGAAAGTGAACTGACTTGAACTGAATGTTAACTGTATTGAAACGAATGTTAACTGACTTGAATTGAATGTTAACTTACTTGAACTAAATGTTATGACTTGAACTGAATGTTAACTTACTTGAACTTAATGATAACTTACTTGAATTGAATGTCAACTAACTTGAACTGAATGTTTAACTTACTTGAATTGAATGATAAATTACTTGAATTGAATGTTAACTTACTTGAACTGAATGGTAACTTAATTGAACTGAATGTTAACTTACTTGAACTGAATGTTAACTTACTTGAACTGAATGTTAGCTGATTTGAACTGAATTTTAACTAACTTGAACTAAATGTTAACTTACTTGAACTAAATGTTAACTAACTTGAACTAAATGTTAACTTTACTTGAACTGAATGTTAATTGATTTGAACTGAATGTTAACTAAATTGAATTGAATGTTGACTGAATGTGAAATGAACTCAATCTTTAACTGACTACTGATCACTTTTTTAACATGCTAACTTAAGTGTCATCAATGCTTCACTCTTAGTGACATCCATGCACAATTTTTATTATTAACTTTTGCATGGATTTATTTAGTTAACTGATGCATACTGATTGATGAACATTAATCTCTTCTTTACTTAACTGATTACATTCATTGATAGTTGAACTGATGCTTTGAATGGGGCATTGATTGAGGCATTCATATTTTACTGAAGCTTTATAACTTGTGTTCATTCAGACAATTGCATGGGCAATTCAAATTCTATTTCTCTATGCTTTATCTCATTATCATTAAATAATTAATGCATGGTCCATATGTGTATTATTTATCCATCCTATCATATCATACTCAGAAGAATTATTCCATACATATTGATGATCATATATTACCCCAGTCCATATAGTCATATGCTAAAGTAATTCACTCTAAGGGTAGCTAATCCCTAAAGGAGACTTATAGCACTCAATGACCATGAATAGCAATATATCACATAGTATAACCACCTCAACAAATTGAGGCCCACAATCTTGATACAACACAAGACTTCAATCTTGATACAACATAAGATCATCTCCATAATTGGGGATCCATTCTCATAGGTTACCTCTATGAGAAAACTTGACTTTATATTACTCACAAGTGTCGTCTTGATATTACTCACAAGACTTAGCTTGATATTACTCACAAGATTTACAATATAACACCACCACCTCAATCATAATAGGATACATAGGGCTTGATATGACTCACAAGTCCGACCTGATATTACTCACAAGTATGGAGAATGAATCCTAATGCAGTAAAATAAACAAATATGACCTATCATGGTGCTACCAAATTGCCACTCTATTAGACAATCTATGGACAAAAGCCCCATCGATGGTCTTGTAATTACTAGGCATGCAAAAAGTTTAGGATGTGGACAAAAATATAAACATTTGCATTGACATTCTTTGTATACTCACTAGTACAAATTGGATAGTTTGTGACTTTATGACCAAAAAAGATAGTCATGACATTTGTTATAGGCTAAACATTAGAAAATTTGAGCAATTTTTTTAAAGTGGCGTTATTATAAATTACAAAAATAAACAACTGATATAGTTTAGAATAAACATATATGATTAGTCAAAAACTATGTCAATATAAATCAATAGTATTTATTACTCATTTGTAATTTGGTTATAGTAGTATAGTCATTTTACAATGCTCTATGACGTTAATTACGATTTTTCATGATGAGTTCATTTTTGCAGTATGCATGGATGTGTCAACCATTCTTCATGATAGGATACTAAATAACATGTACACTATAATTATTTAGATCATGAATTGCATCTCCTAGTCCACATTCCACCCACCTTAATAATATTTACAGATAATACACACACACACACACACACATATACATATACATATACATATACATATACATATACATATACATATAATACACACACACACACACACACACACACACACACACATACATATATATACATATACATATACAATTCTCAACCACCTAATACACACACACACACACACACATACATATACATATACATATACATATATACATATACATATACATATACATACATACACACACACACACACACACACACACACACACACATAGATAATATTATATTAGGTGGTTGAGAATTGTATATTTCATCTTCAATCAACATCTTGGATCTTATAATTCAACATCACTAAATTGAGGTATGGTATTAACCCCACCTTGTCTAGCATGGGACACGGAAATAGTCATTACCAATTTACCCTCCCCTCTTTAGATTCAAATGTGTGATCTATGAGGGGGAAACCCATGATTAATGTGCTCAAACATGTCATACTTAACACACACACACACACACACACACACACACACACACACACGTGTGCGCGCATGCACACATACACACATAGAGAGAGAGGGATTGATTGATTACCAGCATAGATCCAAATCCTAGGTTCGATCAAGCATTGAGGGGATCAAATATCTTGAGGTGCAAACCTCTTATTAAGTATCACACTCAAGGAGCTATTGATTTGATTCAAACCAAAAGAGACATCTTTTTATTTAAGGTCGACATATAATATTTTTATTATTAATATTTAATATTATTTATGATCGACATATAATATTTTTATTATTAATATTTAATATTATTTATGGACCACATATAATATTTTTTATTTTGTTAGGAACGAACATTACAACATCTCCCCATACATGGTTTTAAAACGATGTGCAAGGTCTCGTGAAACCATGGGATTTTTAGGAGGCCTTGCAGATGGTCTTAAAACCATTTGCAAGGCCCTCCTAAACCATGTACAATAAAACCATGGGTTGTTTAGGAGGTCTTGCACATGGTTTTAAAACCATTTGCAAGGCCCTCCTAAACCACGTACAATAAAACCATGGGTTGTTTAGGACAAGGCCACCATTTGTTTTTGGGACAATTCAATTTTTTTATTTTATTATTTTGTTAGGTAGGAACATTACAACATCTCCCCCATATTTTGTTGTTTTTATGACCGACATTTTTTTGGTGGATAATTAAATTTTTTATTTTTTATTGTTTTGTTAGGTATGAATATTACAACATTACAATATCTCCCCCATATTAAGTTGTTTTGTGGCGGACATTTATTTTGGCAGATAATTAAAATTTTATTTTTAATTATTTTGTTAGTAACAAAAGTTACAACATAATATGGACAAATGTTACAAGATTCCACATAGCGGTACAAGATCTCCCTCATACTGGGCTGTAGAGCACCTCTCGACGCAATAACATTCTACTGATTATAAGTTATATATTAATTATAGTATGTAATTAAATAAACTATTTGTAATATATATTTGTAATACATACTAGAGTTACATAATTATATTGCATAGCTATATTGGAATTGTATAATATATCATTCATACACATCATAATAGCTTGTATATATACAATTTAAAAAATATATAGTTTCTTTTAATGAAATCATCATTCTTAAATCTACATGAAAGGTTTCTCATTCTTTTTCTCTTTGGTTGGTCATAAGAGTTTTAGTGTCTCTCAATCCAATCTTGTATCTTTGAAGAGTTCTATGTTATGCTAACTTATTGGGTATTGTATATTCTTCGCATGTAATTTGATGGCCTAAGTCAATAATTGAGTGGTTAACAATTGAATGGAATTTAAGTCTACATAAGGTGGCAACATGGTCATCTGGATAACTAAAATAGTCTACTAGTCAATGGGAAGTTGACTAGCTTAAAGCGGGAATGAATTCAATGAACACTTGGATGACAAGAAGCTTGACTAGCGACAAACTAAAGTTGACCTAGTTAAGTTGACTGCAATAAAATAACTAAAAATTGTTAGGAAGTTATGGATCACCATTCATAGAGCAGTTAGTTGTAACAAATTCGGTTGTCATGAACTAGAGTATTGCAACTATACATAATATGTGATGGAAAGGATATATGAAATGCATTGTAATTTAGTAAAGAAGTAGAGTGTAAGTGAAATCATGCTTGAGATATTGCAATCTAGTAAATTGTTGTTGTAAACACTGGTAAAGAGTGTTGCTAATAGATGAGTGATAAAGCTCATTGGCTTGCTGTTTTTCCCTATAAAGGGTTTTCTAGGATAGATTTTTGTGTACTATGTGACTGCATTTTGTGTCATTGTTAAATTATGTTACATCTATCTGTTAGAATCATTATGCATAATCCCTTTAAAAGGTACTAGTATCCTTGAAATGGTATTAAAGATATATTTGGATTTGAGGGGATGCCTTTTTAACCCTATGATTTTTTAGTTTGACCCTAGATATGGAGAATACCTAGTTCTAGTGGAATTTCTATGATATTTACTCTTAGTTAGAATGTCCAACAGTTCAAGGATAGAAATTGAAAATCTTAATGGACAGATCTTTGAGCTTTGGAAGCTCAAAATGGAGGATCTCCTTGTGGATTGAGAATAGCGGGTTACTGTAAGCCTTGACACAACTTTGAAAATTATGTCATTAGAGGATTGGAAAAAACACCACATGAAAGCAAGAAGTGCAATCCGAATTTGTTTAGTATATTTTGTATTGTTGAATGTAAATGGAGAATACATTGCAAATAAACAATGGGAAACGTTGGGGAACTTGTACTAGTCGAAATATCTGGTTAAAAAGTTGTTTTCTTCAAAAGAATCTATATCTTCTGAGAATGAATGAGGGTGAATTGCTCACAGATAACCTGACATAACAATATTTGAACCCAAAATCCAACGACATACGACAAATAGTACTATTTTGTCAGATTTCAATTTGAAATTTTGAATTTTGATTTTTTAAAAAATTGTAGAATTAGTTGTCGAATTTTCGACATACATTTCTATTGTCAAATTTTTGACTCCACATCATTAGATGTTCGACTTCAAGGAAGTCATATTTACGACTCCACTGGTGTCGGATTTTTGACCACACTATCATCGGATATGTGACGAAACTTCATCGAATGTGCGACATATTTGCCATTTTTGTTTGCAATGGTAACTAGGCCTTTTGCAATGATAACTAGGTTAATATCGTCCGTTATTCGATGACTGATGAATTTGAGAATATATAAATTACAAAAACATTCCGACATGTTTGATATTGAAGTGACAGACGGTTTGCATAAATTATTTTATTCCTCGACGAAGGGTTTGAGGAATTGTTTTATTCTTTGATAGACAGTTTGCGGAATTATTTTATTTCTCGACAGACTATTTGCGGACATCATTTTATCGACAGACGGTTTGCAGAAATTATTTTATTCTTTGACAAACGACCATTTGCAGAAATAGTGATGTGTGGAGCTTGATTTTTTAAGGTTGTCAATAGTCTTCATTCAAGCTTTTTGTGACAAAATGTCAAATAGCAATATTACTGATCCAAATGAACAAAATCGACAATTGCTTGCTAGAATGTGGGATGCAGCGAAAATAAGGGGTGATGGGAAATGTTATTGTCCATGTAGTCAATGCAGGAGCTTTAAGCAGAGAATAATATTGATCATGACAACCACAAAACATTCTAGGGAACATGGACATGCTGAGGGGGTAATGAATATCGTCCATTTTTAAGTTTAGCATTATAAAGTTTTTTATATTTTTTGCTTCAGTAAATGTATGTATTATTTTAATATTTCCTATATTAGCTTATATATATTGATATATTCATGTAATTATAAAGGAAAGACATCCTGCGACATATCGTCCAGAGGAAGTTCTTTTAGAACAAGTACCGGAGGAACATGGAGCTATGCTTAATGGAGAACAAGTTAATGATCCTATTGAAGAAGATGATTATACTGATAACGCAGTTGAAGATGATGGTACAAATACATTGATCCATGATTCATTTAATGTTAGAATGTATGATGATGATGACGATGATCATGAAAATATTGATGACTTTGATGATTTTCACGATATACCTCTTCTTGAGAAGGCATACGAACCCCTTTATGAAGGATACAAAACAAATATTCTCTCTGCTATATTGTTGATAATGAACTTGAAGGTTATGAATGGTATTTCAAACATATCAATCACATAGATGTTAAGGTATGTAAAATAATCCATCACATATATATGATCGTGATAAAGGTTATATTTGTTCCTCTAATAATTGTATTGTTAATTCATAATACAAATTAATACGAATGAAATGTGTTTCGTTAATATTATTTATATATTATTATAACTCTATTTTTATTTTAATCTGATATAGCTTGATATATTAATTTTTGTTACCACCACCAAATATTTTACCTCGCACATATCGAGGTTTATCTTCCATCATGAAAGAGATTGGAATGCATTATGAAGAAATTCATGCATGCCTTGATGACCATGTTATATATTATAATCAACATGAATTTGCAACAGAATGTATGGAATGTCATATAAGTAGATATCGAACAGATCAAGTAACAAAAAAGGTTCCTTGCAAGATTCTTCGTTATATTCCCATCATTCCACGTTTGCAACGACTGTTCAGGTGAAAAAACATACCATAATTTATGGATTACCATGCAAGGAACATACGTCAAGATGATTTTATTCGAATTCATGCAGATGGTTATGCATTTAGAGATATGGAGGAAAAGTGGCCTCACTTTAAAGAAGAATCTCGCAATCTTAGGATTTATTTGGAACCAGATGGTGTTAATCCATTTGCACAGATGAGATCCATTTACACGATGTGGCCAATTTTTGTTATCAAAAATAACATTCCTCCATGGTTATCAATAAAGAGGGAGCACATAATGTTGTCGATGATTATTCCAGGTATATTGTGTCTACAACTGTTTTATTTTTAATGTAGTTGTGGCATCTCATTTGTCGTATTTTGTTTCCTAATGTCACACACACACACACACACACACACACACATTTTATTTTACTCTTGTGCATGGTTTATATATCTTAATGGTCTCATAATTATATATTTTATATGTACTTCAAATCAATCAGGTAAGTTCCAAGTTAAAGATATGAATGTATATATCGAACCTGTTATAGACGAGCTGCTGAAGTTATGGAATGTAATTAGTATGTATGACATATCTAGACCAATATGACAAAGACAATTTCAATTCCATGCAATGCTTGTATGGACAATACACGATGCCCCAGGGTTAACCCATTTTTGTGGTTTGTATTTTTAAGATCCACTTTAATTGCATTTAATTTTATGAACTAGTTAATATAGTTTATATATAATTATAATTGACATAGATATTTCGTATTTATATGTCAGTATTTAGACAAAGGGAAATTTTGCATGTCCAATTTGTGTTCCTAAGATCAAATCTCGTCGCTCAAAAAGCTTAAGAAAAGAGGTGTTTGATGAGTATAGGCACTTCCTCTCTAAGATACAGGTATAAAACAACCAAAAAAATATTTTCAATGGGAAGAAAGAGACCGCATTAAAACCACATAGAATGACACCTCACCTTTGGAAGTTGCAATATAATAGAAATCGTCAAGATGGTACGTATGGATCATCGACGTATATGAATTGTTATGTATTTTTTTATTATTGTGTGTTGTTTACTATAGTGGCCATAATTGATTTCTGTAATTTCTTTATGGACTACGATTCATGATGTCTGTCATGATCATGAAGTCATTAATGGGATTCCATGAGGAATGAAAAGTTATCCCAAACAATTTAGCAGGTTGCCATACTATGAGCACCTACAAATTGCTCATCTATTTGATACAATGCATATCAGAAAGAATGTGTCTGAAACATTATGGAAACTATTGGAGCTAAGGAGTGACAAAGAAAAAATTGTGAATTTTTGTAAAGACATTCAAGAAGGAAACCATGCAATGAAAGACGTCATTTAATTTCATAGCAACAGAGACCAAATTAATATAAACTCAATTCCATGGATGTTAACGGAGCAACAAAGTAATGTTGTAAAAGAAGTCACGCGGAAAATTGAATTTCCCACTAGGTTTTGTGCAAACATGAAGAATATCATAACAAAGAAAGGTGATTTTACAGGGGTGAAAACGCATGATTGACACGTCTTCATGAAGGTAATTGTTATGGTTATATCCATATAATTATTGTTTTTTCAATTCCAGTGCATATTGTTGTTATTTTGTTTGTCTACTCTTTGTTTAAAAAATGATGTGGTTTGTATATTGTTACAATATGTTCTACCTCTCTCTCTCCTGGACAACTTCGACAACAATGTCAAATAAGTTATATATAATATTGGGAAATACATGAGGTAACTAGCGATTATTTGCATGTGCTTAGTGTTTCTGTAATTCATCGTATAATTTATATTTGTTTTTTGTGCAGTAATTCATGTTATGTAATTTAATGATTTTTTTGTTAAATATTGTTATTGGTTTGCGTCACTTGTAGATGGTTGTCATCTAAAGAAATCCATAAAGAAGATATAAAGTATTGGAGGAGAGAAATTCCTCGTCTCATGTGTGAAATGCAGAAGCATCTACCTTTGGAATTTTTCAATGCATAGGAAAAATACCTCATACATCAAGTTGAGGAGATTGAATTATGTGGACCTGTGCACTCAAGGTCCATGTGGATGGTTGAGAGGCACTTGAAATTTATGAAGGGTTTGGTTATACAACAAGCACGTGCTGAGGGTTCTATTATGGAGGTATATATGGTATACCAAAACATGTTGTATGTTAGTGAAAATATTCCTAATTTAGTGTCAAAGCTCAATTTACGTCGCATTTGTGATCCCGACTCGAATATTGATTTTGAAGGGGAGTACCTGAAGGGGAAAGGTAGATCGAGGAAGGTGAAAGGTGATGATTAGCTAGTGGATGTTAATTAATATAATACATTTGACTGTTGACTTTTATGTATATATATCATACATATTCTATTTGCATATTCAATCTATTGCATCAATTAATTAGAGCGTATACTTTGTTAAGATAATTTACATCTGTCTTGAATTTTAATTTTTGTTGTCATCAAGTAGTTGGTTGAGAGTGGGATGTAATTCATTTATACATAATAAACAATCTTTATTTGATGAAGCTATGGATTGAATGATTCGAACAATTGGGTCATGGAATATCATGGGAAGGTGTGGCTTCATTGGTTAAAGTGGCACATTGCAATGGAGGTACCAATATTACACAAAGGGAAATCGATTTAGCATATGGTTTAAAAGATAAGCAGGAAAGCATATTAATCAACCACTCTATTTTTTTTTTTGCAAATTACATATTGATATACACGTTGTTTTTTCCCTATATGGCTGCATAAACATGCACTTAATCATAAATATTGAATCATTATGTAATCTTTTCATGTATGGCTTATTGTAGGTAAAACACCATAAGGATATGGTGTGCAATGGATGTAGATATCACATCAAAAATTTGGATGTAACAAAGAAAACATTAGATTGTGGGATATCTGTAGTCTTTGAGGTGACCTAATGTTTCATCTAGAAGTGACAAACATCCACAACTTTTAGAAAATTGATACTATGGGTATCTAGAAGAAATTCCTAAGTGTGAATTAAAATTCTTCAAGGTAGTTTTGTTCATTGTCAAATGGTACAGGTTACGATTGAATTTACGTGATCCCGATAGAACTATTATTGAACATCATAATGAATTTACCATGGTAAATACAAGGTTGTTTGAGCCAGGAACGGAGCCCTATGTTCTTCCAAGCCAATGTGAACATGTCTTTTACTCTGAGGTTCCAGGTAAAGTGGGTTGGTAATTTGTTGTGAGACACGATCCAAGGGGAAGGCTAGTAAATTATAACCTAGAGGAAGGTAATGAAGAGGGTCTGGAAGAAGAAGACGATGATGAATATCATGGTCTACATGAGTTAGATGATCATGATCTAGAAGAATATGTCAAAGAATTAGTTGAATAAGATGATGTAGCAGAAAATGCCCATGAAGATGATATAAACGATGACATGATGACGTAACTGACTTAGATGACGATGCTGATATGGCCAATCCTTACAATATTGACTTTGCTGGATCGGATGATACATATGATGACTTGGATGAAGAAGATGATGAAGTCTATTGAAGTGTACGAGGTATGCAGTAATATATCTACTCTATATATTTTGATTGAATCTTGAGATATAAATATTGAATTTTATTGGTACTCAAAATTCAATAATTTTGAAATATTATTTTATATTATTTGTTTTAAAAAGG
Source organism: Pseudotsuga menziesii (assembly GCA_001517045.1). Lineage (NCBI taxonomy): Eukaryota > Viridiplantae > Streptophyta > Pinopsida > Pinales > Pinaceae > Pseudotsuga > Pseudotsuga menziesii. The sequence continues at coordinate 167,280 of LPNX010836967.1, read as the reverse complement.
GTAACTAACATTAATGAGATCATATTGCAGAGAGGAGAAAAGAGTTGCCTGAAAGAATTCGTGACAAGTATCCAAATCACATACTTGTAAGATCCAAGTCTTGTTATATTGTAAATAAGTTACTTTTTTATATGTTGAATTTTTAAATATTTGACTATTATTATATATTTTGATTTGCAAAAGAAATTAATTTCATCAAATAGAAGATTCAATTAATATTTCATTTTGATTGTAGTTGAATAGATCATCATTTTGGATTTGTAGATATATGATTCGACCAACAGATTTTATAGTGAGACAGTTTG
>LPNX010836967.1:134475-164475 GCA_001517045.1 Pseudotsuga menziesii | reverse complement strand
ACATCATGATCATGACTAACACTAGCAATTCGAGCAACAAAAACTATATAGATTAATTCATGTGCTACATGGGGCCAATATTGAAATTTTTTATATATGTGCCGGCTTGGTATGAAATTTGGCATGGTTTGACTAGGTGCATGCATTGATGGTGTGGGAGGATTTCCAGACTCAAAAATCATCATCATCATCATCATGACTGACACTAACAATTCGAGCAGCGAAAACCATACCTATAGATTAATTAATATGCTACGTGGGGCCAACCTTGATTTTTTTTTATATATGTGTCGGCTTTGTCTGAAATTTGGCATGGTTTGACTAGGTGCATGCATTGACGGTGTGGGAGGGTTTCCAGACTCAAAAATCATCATCATCATCATCGTCATCTTCATCATCATGAATGACACTAACAATTCGAGCAACAAAAACCATACCTATATATTAATTAATGTGCTACATAGGGCCAACGTTGAATTTTTTAATATATGTGTCGGCTTTGTTTCAAATTTGGCATGGTTTGACTAGGTGCATGCATTGACGATGTGGGAGGATTTCCAGACTCAAACATCATCATCATCATCATCATCATTATCATCATTATTTGTTAAAGCATATCATTGTATAGATAATGCAAAATAATTGTTGTGAATGAAAATGACAACTTGTAAAGTTTGGAATGGGTCATGGGATCATATGAACATGAAAGGAAGTCGATGGATGAAGCAACAATGCTTACTAATGTATGGAATTGATAAGGCCACTCTGTGAGAAAAAGTAATAATGGAAGAGGAGTCATTACCACGAGACACATGGGAGGCAGTCACAAGTGTTTGTATTGTCAAATTTATTCTCAATGAGACAGGAACAAATGATATCAAGATAATTTCTAACCATAGAATACAATCCTAATATAAGTGCATACATTTCCAAGGTGAACTGCTATCTTTAATTATAATGCATGTATCCTGAAATTTTCACCCTGAAATTTTCACTTGTGATTTTCATCATAACGGATGGGGTTTACAAGTTCTCACATGTGGAACTTTTTGATGGACTAGGAGTGATATGTGGCCTCTATGTGGAATATGGGCATCGTTATGAGCTTTTGCATACTATAGATGAGTCCCGAGGTGGTCCTGAGGTGCCCCTAAGGTGGTACCGAGGAATTGGATATGATCAAGGGAGGGGATTAATTCCCTTTGACCCTAGATGATGCCTTTAAGGGTTAAGACCCATAAACAATTCCACAAACCACATAACATGTCCCATATAAGGGATCACTGTACTTAGAGTGAGAGAATTGGTATTGTTTCGATGTTTTGTGCATGAAGGATGATCTCAAGGCCTTAACCATGGCTGGGGAATAACTCCACAGAATTATACCCTAAAAAAATATTCTTGAGATAATGGGAAACAATCAAGGATTTTAATTGCAGTAGATCCCTCTAAAAGGAATCTCTTGCATACATTTGGTATAGGGATTACATTAGGATTTTTTGTACATATATTCGGTGAGTCTTAGGGTCTTGACCATGATTACGGGAGGAGAATAATGTCCTCAATGCATAAATTGATATTATAGGTATTATGGGACATGATATATCCATTAAATCACCACTAGAAAAATCTATAAAGTACATTTTCCCTTGAGTAGAATATGGGTACCATTACGAGGTTTTGCACACAAGATATGGATGTATAGACTTTGGCACAAAATGAAGCTTCTATGGCCCTAGTTTGCGAACTGGGCCATCAACCACCATATAAATTTGGATCATTGTCCTTTGGTGGGATAGGAGTGTCATTAACACCTTTTCTATACAAGGAATACAAAAATAACAAAAATACATAAACATAATAATACAAAAAATAAAAATAATACAATATAATACCTTTTATATTGTTCATAATAAATTAACAAATAACAAATAAAAAAACAAATAAAAAAATAAATAAAAGAATAAAAAATAAAAACCTATAAAACTACACCATTTCCTTCATTGTTTACTGACCTGCACCTAAGTTCCCTCTCGCACGTTACAAAATTTACAATCCAATACTAATTTGGAGTTCCCTCGCAGATGACTGTTACTTCAGGTTGATACTCCGCGACTTTAGATTTTTCTTCTATGGCTGGTTCCTTCGCTGGATTGATTCTTGAAACTTGGATGAATCCACGGGTTCCTTCACTAGTTTCTTCATTGCTCTGTCAGTTTCCTTCACGGGTTCCTTCTTTGCTCTGCAGGTTTCCTTCATGGGTTGATTGACATACCGTGTCTGGTTTTAGGACATCGTAATTTCTCTCAGGAGTTCATTTTTGAAAACGTCTTCTATAAGTACAATTTTCTATGCGAATTGTAAATTTTGCCACATCATTTTTTTATGTCAATAAATTTTTTTATGGGGCATTTCCCCCCCCGGGAATTGAACCAGCCAGGTAAATTGAAATGAAATATACTATACTATACATCTCTAGAACATCCATGTTTAGCTCCCAGATATGCATCTTGAACATGTTCGGTATACTCTTTATGTGCTTCCACTCCCTCCGATCAGAAAAATGAATATTTCATTTTATCTCCCTCCTAACTAAAGGTGACCCTCTCATTAATTTCTTAGTGGGTACAACTATCTCTTCTCAGGACGACATGATACAACCCTTCCCTTTACCTTCAGTGTTAACCTCCTTCTGTTAGGCGATCTAGTTCCTCCTCACCCGTGTAAAAACCTATCAATGACCCAGCAGAGACACGCACAGAGATAGGGGCAAGGAATTATAGATAAACCTTGTGACCTTCTTGAATTATTTTCGTCCTATTGAAGTATAGTTAGCAATATGAATCAATTTCTGACCATACATTGAGTATTGTATGATATTCGAGGGTTTGTTTGCAGATAATTATGTATATGTGAGATGAAATCAAAACCCTAGATCAAATGCCCTGAATCTGTTAATATGCCTTGAACCGATACAAAATATGTCCAAGGGGAAACAATCCTTGGTCCTATAATATAAGCGTTGATAAATAGCCCCAAAGTGCCAAAATAAGCAGTGGATTCTGGCCCTAAAGGAATAATATTCCCAGTAGTAGCAAAAATAAACAGTAACCCTAGTTAAGTTGTTACATAGAGTGGAAGAATTTTATTAATTTTATTAAGGTCGATATTATTGTTTCCCAGTAAAAAATCCTCTCTTTGTTGGCCGTGAAGTGTCTCGACTTGTGTGACTGTGTGTAACTATTGGGCATGATTGTGTCTCTGCTGGGCATAACTGAGTATCTCTGCTAGTGTGATGGCAGGTCTACCCTCTAATATCTACACGAGAGGATCTTTACCAATGTATATAAACACACATACACTACCTTCTAGGCATAAAACCTTCCAAAATAGTGAAAACCATAAAAATTCACCTCCCAACTCTGTTATTTTGTGCACAACACAGAATTATCCATGTACAGAGCTAAACTAGCAAACCACTGCTATCTTCAACACACCTCACCATTTATAGTGAATCCACTATCTGTTAGAACTTCAGCCACAAGTGCCCAATGCTAACCACATAACCATATGGTATTCCATCGTACTTATCAGGGTAAACAAAACCCCATGCAAGTCTTACTGCGATATATCTTTATGACCGTTGATCGAACCAACCTTCGATCATCACCGTTTGTCCTCGAGCAGGATGCGATTATTGCTCATCACTATCAATCGAATTTCTAATGCAAAGAAACCATCGATCACCCTCTGCTTCTGTCTGTGCCTTAAAAGCACAAAATTCTTGTAACTCTCAATGGAATTCGACAATCACCATGCATAATATTGATCCTATGCAGAAATTTTAACCTATATCAGGTTGAGAAGAAATATTTTATGAATGAATTTAGCAAGCCTTCCATTAATTTGCAAACATGAACAATCTAACATAAACTCTGCATACCAATAGAGACTAATTCTGTAAATTCCACAAATGCATAAATTCGAGTTTTATTTATAAAGACCTTTCTTAAAACTTGAAAATCACAAATAGACCAAATAAAAACAGAGATTTTCTAACTCTGTATATGATCCAAGAACCAAGTTCCGAGCTCTTCCTTTTTTGATCTAGTCTTCAAGCTTCAAAATGAGCTACCAAAAAAACTCCTCGAGCTTCCTTCGACTAATTAACAAAAAAACTTAGTCTACATTAAATACAACTACTCATCATTTCTCCAGATCCTACAAAGAAGGAATTTAGTCATTATTGGACTCTACTAACCCCTATGAGTCACTAACAAACTACTAATTTCTCTCAACTAACTCACCCAAATTTCAGTCCTATCTATTACATGTGGAAGGACTGAAGTTCCTTATCCATTTTTATTCAACTTTTAACAAAACAAAATAAATTACATAAGAGAGACCCTGGGTCTCTTTGAAATTTGAAATAACATAGTGAAGTCATAAATGACTTCACATAGGAAGTCTATGCCCTTGCATCATAGCGTGACTGTGTTTCATTGTTGGGCATGCTTGTGTCTCTATTGCACATAACTGAGTGTATCTGCTGGGAACAACTGAGTGTCTATGCTAGTGTGACATCATCATTGTTGGGCATGACTGTGTCTCTGCTGGGCATAACCGAGTGTCTCTTCTAGTGTGACTGTGTGTTTCTATTAGGAATAACTAATTATGTCTTCTAGTGTGACTACAACACAAGCCTTCTATTGTGAGTATTGGTTTCCTCCTTGCAATCTCAAGCCTGATAGGTTGTGCAACAACACAACCGTAAGGATGAAATTTCATAGGGAATAGATATGGGAAACCTAAAGATTGAGGTGAAATTTTTTAGAGTGGCATTTCACATAATCATTTCCATCTCCTCTTGATTTTATCTTTTCTGCGAACCTTTCCTATCACAATATCTAATGGAGGTGTGTACCAGTTGCGATTGTGACTCGAACAACCTATTAATTTGTCATGTGGAAATAATTAAGATTACTATTAGTTGGGTTATTATTAATTAAATCTAAGTTATTTGGATTCTTGCTTTGTTTTCTCTTGGGTGTCCACATGGCTTGGTGAGTTGGCCTTCCTTTGAGTTTGCTCATTATTTTCACTCCATTTCCTTAGTGTTCCTATGATCTCCATAGGTCCTTCATTAATCACTTAGTTAGAGCTAGGGACTCTTCTATCCTACAAAGTTTGGTCTTTGTTGTATTCATTGATTAAGGTTGAGTCCTTGATAGTACTCTCCCTCCCCAAGGTATTGCCATTTTGTTAGCAGGGGTTCCACTCCCAAATAAACACAAGTACCAAAAGTTAGTCAAAAGAGTTCTATTGCATTCCAATTATGGAATTTTGTTTGTTGGTTGAGAATTGTAGAGGCTCTAATTCTATTAATCTAGATGGTTGATCGAGGAGGTTTATAAAACACTATAATAATGCAAAACAANATATATATATATATATATATATATATATATATATGAAAAAATACAGGTCTGATATAGCTATTGCTAAATCAACCAATTACACTCATGGCATAATTTATACAATGAAACCTTCAAAGGATGAAGAAGCTTCTTACAATCGCATGCTCGCTACTTACAAAGAGATCTTAGATTAAGTGATAGGTTGAAATATGCTAAGCTCTCCATGAAGACTAATCATGGCTTGAGCCAGAATGCAATCTTTATTAGCCAATAAATCTGCACGTTTATTTAATCCCCGAAGAATATGAAATAAGGCGCCATGTTCAAATTTTTTTAAGAAAAATTGGATTCTCTGCAAAATTTTATTCAAGGATGAGTTATTGAAGGGATTATTTGAATTTAGCAAGTTGATCACCAATTCTGAATCTCCAAAGATTTGGATTGATTTATACCTGCTTTAGATTGCAACCTAGAATGCCTTGAGAAGGCTATAACTTTCTGCCTGATTGTTCGACATGATTCCTAACCCCCAGCTGAAGAAAAACTTAGACTGTCTATCTAGTGAGATAATCAGACCCACTGCCCCAACAATCCCAGTATTACCCTTGGAGGCCCCATAAAAAAAAATGGAAGCCAAAGGAGACATCACCCACGAGGCTGAGAAATCAAGATCACTACAGCGCAATATCCAAATTGGAGGACTCACAGGTTTCGAGATTGATTTTTTTTTAGAATTCCGATCATGCTCTTTCCCATCCACGCAATCACTTCAGCCGAAAACGATGAATAAGGGACCATGGATTTGACACTTTCGACAATTTGAGACTTAATTTTTACTGCAACGTATTGATGAGTAATTGACACGTTGTTGAAAAGATTATCATTACGAGCTAGCCACAATTTCCAGAGAACACATTTCAAAATAGAGTGCCAAATGTTTTTCCAGACTAATTTTTTAATTTTAGAATCAGGAAACCATTCATTCCAGAAGGGAACCCGATCACTCCAGGAGATGAATAAAGGAACAACTGAAATATGAGAGGGAGGATCAGACAATCCATTGAGAACCAATTTCCACACTAAATGAGAGAACGAACAATTGATAAAAATATGATCAGATGATTCATCGACATCATTGCAAAGGAAACCCTGAAATGGCCCATACAAACCACGTTTGCACATATTTTCTCCTGTCAATACCCTTTTATGCAAAAGCATCCAGTTGAAAAAATTAACCTTGGGAAGACAATAGGAAGACTAGACAAGTTTATAGATCTCAAGAGATAAGCTAGAGGCATGAAGAGCTTGCAATTCAGAGAAGCCTTGTGCTGCTGAATAATTTCCATAGTGGCCCCATCCCCATACATATTTAGAGAAACAATTATCAGGTGCTAATCCTGATAGAGATAAAATCAACAAATCCTGTTGATGTAGAAGCTACTTCGAGAGCTCGGGAAAAGACCAGTCCACCCAATTCCCAGCACTATCCCAAGAACAAATATCCGCCAACCGAAGAAGACCTTTGTTAGTTAACCAAGTCTTTATCTCATTTAGCGAATTGATAGTGGACAATGGAGGATTACCTAAGATTTTATCATCCCAAAGAAAAATCCTTTTCCCATTTCCAGGGACTCTATAAAGCTGAGATTAAAATTTATCAATTCCTCTTCGACACAAATTCCAAATTGCAGTTCTTGTAGGGATATTAGAAGATTTTAAGTTTCTTAGAGAACCACCCTTTAGATATTTCCACCAAAATATCATGCTTACTAGGTGATTTTTGCTTGAATACAACTGCCATATGAGATTTCCTCCCAATGCTAAATTTTCCAATTCAGGGTCTCTAATTTGCAATCCACCCTCCAGAATGGGTCTTTTGAGAATATCCTAATTTACCAAGTGCATCTTTTTTTGATTTCCTTTGCCACCCTTGCAAATAAAATATATAAGAAGTTTGGAGATTTGAGCTGAGATTAACTTAGGGGAAAGAAGAAGGGAGAATTTGAAGATGGGAAGTGCTAATAGGAAAACCTTAATCATAATCATTTTACTAGCCTTAGTCAACCATTGGCCTCCCCAGGAAACAATTTTTGATTTTAATTTACAAATCACTTCCAACCACAGCGATGAAGGATTAGGACCCAAATTTAAAGGAAGGCCCAAATAAGTGATCTTTTCCCACTTAGAAAAACCAAGAAATACCAAGAAATGTGAAATTCTAAGGAAAGATCGTTGGTTAGCATTCCATCCATAGACAACACTCTTGTTTTTGTTTATCAAAGATCCTAAAATTAGACAAACGTTTAGTAAAATTCCATTGAAATCCCTAGAAATGGAGAGGGACGCTCCTCCCAATAGGAGAGAATCATCTACAAAAAGGGCGTGATTAATAGGATTCATACCACTAGAAATCATGATGCCCAGGAGAGAACCTATATCCAATTTAGCTAAAAGATTTCTGCTTAAAGATTCTACCATAAAAATATATAGAAAAGGAGACAAGGGGAATCCTTGTTAGAGACCTCTTGAAGCTTGAAATAAATCTGTCGGCCCGCCATTGACAAGAGGCACAATCCAAGTCTTGTCTGTACACGCTTTGATCAAGGAAACAAAATCTGCACTGAAGCCAAAATCTCTGAGAACTTGGTAGAGAAATGAAAGCTTGACCCGATCGAAGGAGTTTTTCATGTATAACTTGATGAGAATGCATTTCTCCTTCCTTTAAGAGGTGGAATGAAGAGCTTCTTGAACCTGGATCATGTTATCTAACAACTGTCTTCCTTTAACAAAACCCCCCTGGAGAGGAGAGATTAAAAATCCTAACAGAGGTTTCAATCTATTAGCTAAGAGATTGGACAATATTTTATAAGAGGAATTACAGAGTGAAATGGGATGGAATGTATCAAAAGAAGCTGGGTTTACATACTTTGGAATCAAATCTAGAAAGGTTGAATTTGTGCTCCCTCCTACTTTGGCCTTTTTAAGGAAGGCTGAGATCATACGGAGAAGGTCAAATTTAATGAAGATCCAACAAGCTCTAAAGAAGTGGATAGAGAATCCATCCAGACCAAGATCTTTTTCCAGTTCCATAGCCCAAATGACATCAACAATTTCTTTTTCGAAGAATGGTTTCAAAAGCCCAATATTGTCCTCCTGGCTGACCAAGAGGGAATATTGGATAAAAAATCAGCAGCCATGATTTCATCTGAGATTCCATACTCATGGAATAAACTCTGGAAATGTAAAAAAGAAGCCAGTTTTAAATGCAATTGACCTTTGATAGCTTCTCCTTCACTATTGCATAGTTTTGAAATATGGTTACGATACAATTTGGATCTGCACTGTCTATGGCAAAATGCAGAATTTTTGTCCCCAGCTAGAGGCCAAAGACTACGGGATTTGAGCCATAGTTGACCTTCCTCCAGGACAAAGGATAGAGAGTAATTAACTTGCGTCGCTTGCTCAATCACCAGCTGCGATTTGGATATAACAACATTCTCCATAGTCAATTGAATCTCCCCTAAATCCTGCATCGACTGAACTCTACTGCTCGTTGGATTGGAGAGAGAAATTTTAATCCATTTTTTCAAGGCAAATTGGTGAGTTTAAGTTTTTGTTCCCAGACGAAGTTGGGTGAGCCCATGACATACTGAGACCACACTTGAGAAATTATATCCCAGAATCCCTCCATCTCAATCCACAGAGGATTGAATTGGAATGGGATAGGCCCAAGGTTTTCTTCTTCTTCCATCAATAGTGAAATTGGGTGGTGGTCAGATGTGAGCTTTGGTAAAATTTTGGAGGAAATTAGAACATTTCCATCCAACAAATTGCTTTGAACTAATAACCTAACCAAACAAGTAGAGATACGAGATTCCCCCACTCTGTTGTTGGTCCAATTAAATCTACCCTTCTTGTGTTTAAAATCTAGAAGATCACTGTCTTGTCTCAAGGAGTCCACGACCTCCTGGAAAGGAACCTTGCCCCGAACACCACCATGTTTCTCCTATGGGTCTAAAATGATATTTAAATCCCCTGCCACTATTGTATTTATGGGAAAATGAAGCTCCAAAAATTCTGACAGAGATTTCCAACAAGTTTTTTTCTCAAGAAATAAACTGGGACGTATACATTGAAGAGAGAATAAACAATCTTACTAGATATATGCTGTAACTCAGTCAAGATCTAGTGCTGAGTAACATACGAAGATTTAAGAATAATTTTTTCATTAGAACATAAGGTAGCTAGAGCTCTTGAGGTACCCATAGCACTTACAGCTACACCTGTGCTCCTTTTCCATTTAAATATGCTAATGGATAAAAGAGATGCCTCTTCTATATTGTTTTCTTGGAGTAGGAGGATGTCAACTGGATCAATTTTTAGAATATTTTTTATTGCCTCAGCCTTTGCTAGATTCCCCAACCCCCTACAGTTCCAAGAGATGATCAACATTATTTACCCATGGGAAAGGGAGTAGAACCTCCCTTTAAGGGATGATTTTGCTTGCTTCTTCCATACGACATTTCAATTGTCGCTAGACTGCCTTGCATCTTAAGCCTCTCAGCTTGTTCTTCTCTGATCTCCTTTTTAGATTTCCTTCCTGCCTTTTTAGTGATTTTTTCATCATCTTTCGAGGAACTAGAGGAGTCTACCACTTTTTTCTTTACAACTTCTGCATAAGAAGGAGAGTAGGAATATACTATAGGGGATTTATGGAAATCCTACAGACTAACATCAACTTGCAGAGATTCCAAGAGGACTGGATCAGTTTCATGAGGCACTCAATTTTCTTCACCCTCATCCTTATGAACTTCTGATTGATGCAACTCACCTTCTTCAAGAATAGGTGTGTTCAGATACTTAGAAGGACTTAAGACCAAGAATGGGTTTGAAGTTGAAGTTACATTTCCTTCAGACTTAAAATTTAAATATTTTTTCTCACTGGGAAGATCCCCATTCCCAACATTGCCTCCTTTTCCTTTAAATTGTTTAGCTAGGCCCGCTTTCTGAACTTGTGTCCATTGGTTTGTGTTATCTTTTCCCATCTCTACCTCTGATTTCTTCTTGCAATTACGGATGAAGTGGCCATAACCATGACAATGATGACACTTAAACAGAAGCTGTTCATAGTCAATCTCCTGAACGTAACACCAGTCAGCAACGTTTAAACTAATTGCCTCTGGCAATCTGATCTTTAGATCCACTTCCACTCAAATTCGAGCACATGAGTATTGCTCTTTATTTTCTGACCTGTCTATGAATTTGCCGAGCTTATTTACAATGGTTTACAATGATTCTAAATTCCAAAAGTGAAGAGGAAGATGGGGAAGCCTAACCCAAATAGGAACAACTGAAGGGATATCTTGGGTAGGGTTGAAGTCAGGGGTCCATTTATTCAGATAGAGTCCATGGGGACCCATAAAATAAGTACCATTTCGAAAGAAAAGGTATCGATTGGTTGCATAATAAAAACAAAAACGTAATAGCCTCTGCCAACCAGATTACTACGGATTCCTTCATAAACCAGATGCCTCCAGTTTCATAAAACCCATCCATCAGTGGCCTTTGGGGATGGCCATAATCCTATAAATTGACCAATGAGCCCATGCTTAGATAAATTCAAGGCATTCTGGCAAGGACGTGTCGTCGGGAGATCAACATAAAGGATTTATGTTTTTTTCACAAAGGTCTAGGCCAATGGATTGCCCTTCCTCTTCCCATAAGAAGCTACGAGGCATTTAAAATATTTGATCTCAGGAGGATGGGGAGGGGGAGACACCCTCCAGAGGCCATCATAGGAGAGCACTCACACAAAGAAAAAAGAACTAATCCCAGGAGATCAAAATAAGCAAAGGAAGTAATACAAACCTAGTTGTAGGAAACCAGACGCTCAACCAACAACAAGAAGCAGGTCAAATATTCCAATTTACGCGAGCTAGTAGATATGAAACATAAACAAATGGTGGAAAATGGAACGTAGGATGATCCTGCATAAACCACCCAAAGACAAACCATATCTATTCAAGTAATCCGGCAATCCGATCCAAACCCTACAAAAAAGCTCTGTCACAAAGGTTGAAAGCTGTTCAAGATTTCAAATTCTTTGAGCCCGCTCGAAAATTATTCAAAGTTTATGATTTTATTATAGGAATTTTTTAAAGAGGAACAAATATGTTTCAAATAAGATAATGTTTAATGATAACATTATGTAGAAAATTTTAATTATTTGAAAAATATCCTCTTTAATTTAATTTTGATGTATTTTAAAATAATAGTTTATTAATTTTAGTGAATTTCTGAAATAAAAGATTGATGATTGTTTTTAATAGACCAAAGTAATAAAGTTTTGAATAATTAAAAATAAAAAACCAAGAAATAAAAAATATATTTTCAAATTAAATAATTAATCTATAGGTATGGTTTTTGCTGCTCGAATTGTTAGTGCGAGTCATGTTTGATAGCTCTTAGTTGTTTCATAGGACATGTTATTGTGAAATTCATTAGAAACCAAATTATATATCATTTGATAGTCCATTATACCTTAGTGGATGACAATGGAAGCTTGCTCATATCTCAATAAATAAAGATAATCCTAGATAAGTATAACATCAAACATAAGTTTTCCACACCCTACTATATATAGAGAATGGGTAGGTTGAAGCCATAAATGTTACATTACTATCCATCCTTAAACACACCGTTAATGCTTCAAGTGACCATTGGCACACCAATCTATATCCTACACTATGGGCTTACAAAAATTTCATTATAATTTAAAAGGTCCTAGTCAGTGGAGATTACATATCTCCATGATGACCTACTCATTGGTATATAGAGCTAAAGTTATGTTTCCCTAAGAGGTCTTAGTCCCATCACTTAGCATTGCACTACATGATGCTATACCTTATGAAGAGCTTGTCACCACACGTATGGTAGAATTAGAGAGCCTAGATGAAAGGAATCTCAAGCATTGGAGCACATGCAATAGTACCATAGTTACGTAGTTAGGGTGTGTAACAAAAAGATTTGGGCTTAAACCTTTACCAAGGGATATATGGTTTTATGTCAGAACTTTGAAATCTCAGGAATATAGTATTTCTAAGGAATAATCCAACCTCTAACTAAATTCTACTACCTTGTCACTAATACCCAACAATATTATAACTAAACTTTCAGATACTTAGTATTAGTATAACTACACCCATGCTTATAAGCCCTCAAGACAATTATATCAATTCATTGGATATCCTACCTCTATGAAGGAGACTTCGTCGGATTTTTGACATCTATGTAGTGAAATTTGTCATCGGATATCCATTAAATATGACATATATGCTACACTATTGGCGACTTCAATACGTGGCTTATATGAATTTAGGAATTTCTACAGGGGGCACACTATGAGTGCAAACCGTTTGTCTAAGGAAGCACTGAATATCAAGGCTGGCCTCCTCTCCTTATCAGAACTTTTAGAAGGAGAATCATTGAGGAAGGGATGACACAACTCTTTTAAGAGCTTTTTGATTTATGTGGCATACTCTTTGTTGTTTCTTTCAAGTATGGGATACATTATCATCTTTCTTGTTTTAGCTGGGGATATAAATCTTGTTTTCATCCCCTAGGGGTGTGTTTTCTCCACACTCAATGCCTCCTTGGATAAACTATTTGGGATCTTTATGTTCTCCTAGTGATATTGCTACTTTAGTCATCTTGGGATTATGGCTTCTGTCCCTCCCCTTGGGACAGTTTTTTGATACTTATATCCATTCGTGTCTAGAATGACTTATTGTCAGGACTATGTACATGTTACCTTTGATTCACTATTGAATATCAATGAAAACCTAAATTTTTTCATGGAAAAAAGTTACAGAATCTTAGAAAATGATTTTATTATATATCTTGCAATCTGTAAACTCGGCCTTTAATATTTTTGGTGAAGAAACAAGATAAATTAAAAAAGATACACCTACAAAATCTGTCAAAAACGTAGTTTGTATTTTGAGATAAATTGGTTGAAGCATTTTCTATGGAACCACTTGATATCTATCTCGTGTTACAATACTATGTGATGAAATGTTATATTAGGGAATTATTGATATTCTTCAAGATAATGATATCACTATGATGCCATGCTTATAAGTCTATCAAATCTGTTTCTCAACATATTGATGTCACTAAGATGCCATGCTTATAAGTCCTCAAGATAATGATATCAATTCGTGGGTTATCTGACCTCTATGAAGGAGACTTTGTCGGATTTCCGATGTCTATGTTGTGAAATTTTCCGTCGGATATCCATTAAATCCGACATATATGCTACACTACCGACGACTTCAATTCGTGGGTTATATGACTTTAGGCATGTCTACAGGGAGCACAATATGAGTGCAGACCGTTTATCCAAGGAAGCAGTGAATATGAAGGCTGGCCTCCTCTCCTTCTCGTAACTTTTAGAAGGAGAAATCATTGAGGAAGGCATGATACAACTCGTTTAAGAGATTTTTGATTTATGTGGCATACTCTTTTTTGGTTCTTTCGAGTATGGGATACATTAGCATATTTCTTGTTTTAGCTGGGGATATAGATTTTGTTTTCATCCCTTAGGGGTGTGTTTTCTCCACCCTCGATGCCTCCTTGGATAAGCTATTTGGGCTCCTTATGTTCTCCATGTGGTATTGCTACTTCAATAAACTTGGGATTGAAGTCCTATTAATCCAAAAGCCCTTAAATTTTATAAACCCTATTTGGTAGAGAATAACTTATTCTCGAAACAAAGAGGAGTTGATTAAGGTATTCCAATTTAGATTGAATACTTATTCAGTATTGCACATGTTTAAATTCTTGTTTATTTGCTTAATTATTATTTAGTACTATAAAATTTTAATATTTGATTATTTCTGCAAGCCTTGGCAAAGGAAATGAAACTCATGGTGGATGCATATTAAATAATCACCAAAAGAGGGTATGGCAGTTTATTTATTCATTTATTCAGAGAAGACATATCTTCATTTCTCTCAATTGATTCATATTTAATCCATTGACTATCACTACACTCATGCTACTCTTCCTCAGTGATAGAGTAATATAAAATATATATATATATATACTTATATTACATGATGCTTCCTCCTATCATAATGAAACAAACAATTTTGTGTCCTTCCACAATCAAACACTATTACAATGTAGTGTAGTTGACTTACAACTCTAAAAGAAAAAAAAACATTAGTTGAGATGCAAAAGGTAAGGAATTTGTATTCCACCAAAATTGCTCAAGACTCGCACCTACCTTAATCCAGTTCAAAAAATATGCTTGCACATGAGATACAATCACCACCACTTAACCGTTGAACCAAGACATCATACAAAATTGTACATAATTATTGACCTTATTATTATTTTATCTAATTTCCACCAAACTTCATGTTCATACCATACTCGATATTGGATCACTAAAAATGTGAACATCTCTTAAAACTGAAATTCTCTACTTTTATACTTTGGGTTGAACAAGTTTCATTGGATTTGAAACTAGAATCTCATGCACAACTCTCCAATGGGAATCCAAATATACTTTTATAATTAAATGAAGATAAAATATCTAAAATTGAAAATTTTCCAAAATTGTGAATCTTGAAATTACGAAGGTACCTAATGAGAGAACTCAATACTATGTCTCTAAAGTGTTCATTATGCAATTTTTAGTAAAATTGATCAAGTTTATAAATAAAAATTTCTAAAAATAGCAAGATCAAGACTCTAAAAGTTCCCATATGATTTTCCTCATTCTGCCATGCATCCTCCAAAATCTAAATGCCAATTTGATGCATGGAAAAAAAATTGAGAAAAGGTTTGGGAGCCCAAACTAAAAAATTGGTAAAAAAATAGATATCTAGAACCTTGAATCAAAAAATTTCCAAATAGATATACAATGCAACTCTAAAACAAAATATGGTGGAAACCAACATTTGCAAAAATGTACCCATGAGACCCACTTCTTGCATGTGGCCCAATTAACTCTATAATGGACCACTACTTGCATGTGACATAGGTATGTGTAAGTAGTGGGTCACATGGAAAGTATGGGGTGAACTAACAAGCAAGTAGTGGGTAATTGTGGATTTGAAGGTGATTTACATATTTATGGGATAATTTTATCATTGTGAACCTAGTTATGTTGAGTCTTCCTTCTAGTTCTTTTGATCCCTCTTGAGTCCTTTATTTCCATCCTTATTTATCGTACCAATAAGGTTTAGGTTTTGAACCTCAACATATTTGGTTTCTATTGTTTTCATTCTTGTTTCCTATTAAACAAAGTCATCACATATTTTTTTTAAAAGTGGGAAACTTATCATGAGCACACACACCTCAAACAAACATGCCCCAAGATGTATGGAACCCTTTCACAATTATCCACACTAGCTCACCCTCATGCACCAAATATATTATGGTTGCAAGTCAATTTCTTAAATTAGTGATATTCATTACATATCTCACCACCATATCAATATTTCTTTTAGGGAGTTTATTTTCAAAAGCATCCCATGGGATATGTTCATGCTCTGATATAGATTGATTGAAGCATCACACATGTCCTTCACCTTATTCTTATATTTTTTGTGAGGGATCAATTGATCCTCATTTAATTAAAGATGAATCACTTCACCATGTCCAACTTCTTAATATGTTATAAAAATCCCTTGGGGTTAGTGGGAGGTGTGAAATCCTTATCCACAAATTATACACACACACTTTATTTGGGTCCTTTATTCAACTTTACAAAGCCTATTCTATAATTTGATTTTGGTAGGCCTCACTGTAAAATATTGTGGGCATGAATCCATTTCCAATAGTGGATGGGTATGCTCAAATAAATCGTTGAAATTTCAACACCTAAAAAATTATAGTTAACTGCCAACATTTAGAACCATTTTGAGCCAAAGAGGTGGGTGGGCACTAGTATCCTTTCTCATAGCAACAAAATGATCAAAGAAGCACATATAGTTTCTAACTTGTTCATAAATATTCATTGTTGACCTCCATCAACTTGTCTAGTTCTAGAAGACCTTACAACCTTGAGAGTTTGATCCATATCAAGTTCGTATGGCCTCATCCTTGTCTTCTTCAAACAATAACTAACAATAGACATTTCATGTCTCTTTCAATCATGTCATGGATAATTTTAAGTCTATTTTTATAAGCCCTTCTAGGGATTCTATTTTTTATAATACATTTTTGTTGGGATTATTTAGACAACATCAACACATCGATGCGTTTTCGTCATCAAAGTTGTAAACTTCCATTGTTAGTTTAGCATTGTCATCACAACATTTTCTGTTTGCGTTGATACAATGATGCTTTTATGTCGAAAAGTGACATAGTTATTTGTTGCCGGTACAACATTCTCATCACAATGCTATGAGGTTTTGTTGGCTTGTTGAGGTTATTCATCGCTGGATCGATATAACAAAAATTAACCCAATATCCCTTAAATTTTATAAACCCAATCCTGTGGGAATTTTAGTGGACCGTGCGGGAATTTAAGAGCTACACACCTTACAATTTCTAACTTGTAACTCAAATTGGCCATGGTGAGGAGTTGGTTGAAGCTGCTGATTGATGGTCTTTTTTAACAAAATATATTATTTATTTATCGATCTTGGCTTGTATGCCATTTTCTTGCTTAAAATTGGTATTGGTTGGAGGTATTTTTAACATGATTGTATTTTGCTCTTATTTGCCAAATTTTTTCTGGCCATGGTGCAGGTGGAACCAAACAGGTATTTTTCAGACCTGTCTTCCTCAAGTGATGGGATTTTAGGAGGGCTAGAGGAAAGTGAGACATCCAGTAGGTATACAAGGGAAAGATTAACTAGATGTTAGAAGATCAGAAGAAAATTCAATAAACACATGGAGTTTTTTCTCGTAGGAGGGGGGTCATGTTCCTATGATGATGAGATAATAGGCGACATCGAGGTGCCCTTAAGGTACATAAATCTAGTGAAACAATGTGTACCTAGGGATCTTCCTCAAGTCAACACAAAATTATGTGTGAATGAGAGGATATATAGAATTGCACCGTCGTCATTACATGGATTGGGGTTGTTTTGCATGGATGGCATAAATGTTGGTTACGGTAGATGTACATAATTGATCGAGTATGTTGGACCCTTTTATAACTACAAATATTGGATTCTCCCGGTCCAATATACATGAAGTATGTGTAGATATGGGTTTTCAACAAATTATTTACAACTGAAAGACAAATATCAAAATAAAGGAGCAACGTTGTACATTGACGGAATACCAAAGACAAATAGGAATATTGCGGATTTATAAACAATATTCTACCAGGGTCTACACTTAAGCAACCCAACTGCATATTTGAGGGGCATGAAGGAAACCATGTATTTGTATGTGCCATTAAATCAATAGCTATAGGGGAAGAGATGCTTATTAATTACAATTTGAATCGAGTAGATACAAACACTGTTACTATGGATGTGGTACATCCAACAATTTACCCAACCTTTTATTATCTATTTTAACATCTTTAGGATTTTTCGTTAGTTATTTTTTCTATGTTTTTAGTGCAGGGTTCTGTCAGGGGCACCTCCCTCACAGTAGATGTTACCAGACCTGCCTTGAGGCGAGAAGTATACATCGATGCCATTGTAAAAATTTAATATGTACAAACAGTTCCATTGTTATGTTTTTTCAATAGTATATTCATTTGGTTTGTATAATCTTATCTATATTTGATGCAGAGTGTTGATCGGGGAAGCAACCCAGCTGTTGATCAGACGACAACAACCTTGGGGAAAGAGGTAAACCTGAATGTAATTCTACAATTTAAAGACTTCAAAATTGTACACAGATATAAAATGTAGCATAATGTTTTATTTTTTATGTATTTTTTGTTTGTATAATTGCTTTCATTAGGATAGTGTTGTCTACTTTTTTTGTGGGTGGATGATCAAGGAAATTCCCCAGCTGTTGATCAGACCACATCGTCATCCAGGCATTAGGTAAACCTAGATGTAATTCTAGGAATCAATCATGATAGATATGTTTTGTTAATATATTTTTTTGCTTAGATCACTATTGCTTGAACACATAATTAATGTTTTATATATTTTTGTTGCAGACCAATGATTCGGTTTATGAAACACCAACACAACAATCCATAGATTTTGATGTGAACAAGTTGTTGAATGATGTTGACATTGGCTCTTCTCTAGACCCGGTTAAAGTTATAGAGAAGACCTTGAAAAAAATTAATGTGGATATGCTTTGTCTGCTATTCATTATTCTGCAGACAGATGAGATCAAAGAAAAGGTTGAAGTGTTGCACAAGACATATTAGGCCTTGAAAGTAAGTTGCATAATCTTGAATCATAATATCAATTCATTTAGAACTTTATAATTTTTACTTTTATACGATATTGAAATTATAATTGAATGGTTTGTATTTACAGGGTTTTCTGCAACCACACACTGGTAGTGAAGGCGGTGTTGGGACCAGTGAGCAAACTACTCCACGTATGCCACATACTGCACCCGTGCTTTCAATTGAACATTCAGAACACGTTCCATGACACCCTTGAGGCCAACAGAGAGTGCAGCTGATGCTGACAGACGCACACCAGATTGTGCAGAAGAAGGGGTGGATGTAGATCCTGATAGTAATGCTGATGCTGATGCTGATGCAACATTTCCTGGATTTTCCCATGTCACTAGCACGAGATCAATAGAAACAACATTTTTGGTGAATGAGGAACTCTTTCCAATAAAGATAGAGAAGATTCCAGGTAATTATACATTGTTCAATTTAGTTTTTATAATTTGATTGTAATATACCGATAATTTTTTTTAAACTATTGATGGCATGATTGTTTTACAAGAAATGATGTTTTTTATAAAAATATAAATTATTTGACCTTGGATATCTTTAGGCCCACCATCCACACAAGGTGGGACAGATAGAAAACAAAAATTAAAGGATGAGCTGACTAATCGGTTGGTTGGCCTGTTCGACAAAGATACCTTTGATACAACAAAGGTCCTAAAGAAGGATGGACAACATATGAAGATTGTATGAGTCCAATATAGGGTTCAAATAGAAAGTAACCCTAGGTATGAGCACCCTCCAATGATTCCATCAAGGGAGTGGAAAACCCTAGTGGAAGATGGAAAAGAGAGGGCTCTAAGAGAAGAAGGAAAGATACCACCAGGCACAGGGAGGTATGCCATACTTTCCACAATGTAGTGGTAACCCTTATTATTATCATTATTATTTTTTTATAACGAATTTTGAACATCTAACATAATTCAACACTGGATTAAGAAGTCAGACACTTCAAAGGCCACAAAGGCAAGACTGGACAAAATTGGTCAGCACAAGCTTGGGCTTGGTGGTTATTCAAATTTGGCGGCATGAATTGTAAGTATCGAAAACCCGATAATGCATCGAATAATAAATTGAAAATTATTTTAGTTTTAATCCGATGCAAAATGTAAAATTAATGACGTTATGTAAATATGTAGGTTGACTGATTCAAAGAAGTGCCCACTCAAGAAGACTTGAAGATTGGATTCCAAGATGGATTTGAAGTTGTTGTTGAACGCCAAAAAAGGTTTTTTGGGAATACATGGTCTTCTGGTGATCCATTTGGTGCATAGGTATATAAAATATTTATAGTTTAATGAAAGTTTATTAATTGTCATGCAATCTATTCATTATAAACAATTAACATAAAATATATATTCTATTTTGAGTTTGAGCAGAAAAGCAATGATCTCCTCAATGTCGATGATGGACAACAACCAATCGAAAATCATGCTTCGATTCTTGGTAATGAATTTATTCACATACTACAGTTTTGTATAGATAATTGTCGACGGTGAACATTAAATGTACTTCTCCAAATTTCAACTACAGAGCATGCAGATGGTCACACTATATAGGTTGAGCCTGGACATGAAAATGAAGAACATGATGTGCCCAAAACAGGTAAAAAAACACCTTTATAATGTTTTTTTAAATGAAATACTTGTAATTATAAAAATAAAAATAAATTAATGCAACATTTTCACATTATTGCAGTGATTCCAAGCCTCTTACCGCAAGATCCACATGGCGAGTAGTCTACTAGGGAGACATCAGGACAAGTTGATGAAGCACCAGGAACCGAAGGACAAATTCCAGAAGATGCACTTCTTGCTCATTTTGTAAAGAGAAGAAAAGTAAAAAGGAAGTGATAGAAGAAATTTTGAGTATTTAGTTTTTTATAATACAATGTCATGCATGGTCTTTTCCACTATTTAATTAATGAATGGTTTAATGAATGCTTAAATGAATGGTTTTACTGGCTATTGAATGAATGAATGCTATAATGAATGTTTTTTTCATCTATTGAATGAATGAATTTGCACTAAACTTTTATTTCCAAGTAGATGCATTGGGTTTGGGGAATTGAGAGTGATGTGAGAGGGGGGGGGGGCATAAGAGATTCCACCTTCATGTGGTTGGCCATGTTCAGTAGAGAATATTAAATTATTCTCGAAACAGAGAGGGTCTCAATGAATGGTAAGGAATTATACATTTCCCACATTTATTTCTATAATTGTAGTGTTTAAATTTTACTATTGCTATTTCACTCATCCATTGAAACTTGTTACAGATAGCCTTGGGAAACATTTTCATATTTCAGAGGCAAAATTGATGTTTTGATGTGATCGATGGCCTTATATACTTAGTGTTGTGGTTCTACATGTTTCCTCATGTGATCGATGGCCTTATATACTTAGTGTTGTGGTTCTACATGTTTCCTCATGTGATCTCTTATTACCAATTATTTTACTTGAATATTATTGTAACTTACATTGTTAAATTAAAAATGTTCATCAAACGTAAAATGTTCATTATTAATGTTGTTTTTATTCATTGAGACTAACTACTCAAACTGTATTTTTTTAGCTTCATTTTGTTATTTTCATAAACATGCAAATCTTTTTTTGATGGGTCCTAACATAAAATTTTTTGTAACAGGAAAATATTTGTAGTATGTTGAAAGATGTTTTGAAAGGTAAAGGAAAACAAGACAATGTCAAGCTCCACAAATCAAGGTAAGTTGTACTAAGAAATTGTAAGTATCGACAACATATTCCTACTTCTCATACCTATTTTGCTTCTGTTAATTTGACTTGTATTCCATACTTGGTGAATTTGAACCATTCTTTGTTCCCTATTATTTTTCATTGCTTGAATTGCAAATAGAAATGATCAAATATGCTTAGAAGTCCAAAAACACGGACACCATGTTTTGTTGGTTGAAAATGTTAGGTTCCTTGTTGTTGGTTTTGAATGATTTTCATTGTAACAAAATCATTGTGTACATAATAGATACGTTTTTCACATCTAATTAGATTGCAAATACAAACCTAGGGTTTCCCAACATCGTAAATCACTTGTGATATTAGGAAATATTTAGATGAGGTCAGAGATGAATGGCAACACTCATATGGTTATTGTTGTTGTCAAGGTTATTAATTTTTAAACCCACGTCAAGGCTTATGGCTCAAACATAAATCCATTAGGCACCCAAGTTCCATCTTAGAGGCAAAATGTGCTAAGGGGAATTAAATAATAAAAAAAACAAAGATGACAGAGGACACGATAAAATATAAGACAAATGAAGGGAAAAAGAACAAGATCAATTAAGAAGGATGTACTGCTAGGATTATAAATAAGTTACATCTTATCCAATAAATTCTATGCTTACATGGGAAAATACATTTTGGAAAATTGTTCTATTGATATTGAAACAATTGTTATATTGAATTTGTAAGTCCCCTATTAGATAAACAAAAATGATATGAACATAAAATAAAACATCCTAGATCTATATTCATGTAGAAACTTGCAATCAATTTAGTAATAGCTCGCGCTGACCTCTTTTATGGTAGAGAAACAAAACACAACTTAACAAAAAATAACCGCAAGAACAATTCCATGCATGAGAATTGAACCAAATAGCTAGAAACAACACCATTAATACCATTAACATGGTGATAAAAAAACATGTTTACAATAATGTAGGTCGATACAAATCCATTACCACAAATTGAGTAGAACCCACAACCCACCAAGTTTTAACCAGAGAAAAACCTAAAAAACCATTAAAATTTCTCAATTGATTCTTAACCCCAACCCTAAACTAACTCGACAACGCATAGAGCAACCAAGTCCATCCACAAATTCCACAATAGAAGTTAATGTGTTAAAAAACACAGAGGAGAAGCTAGTAAGAGTCGAGTTCCTACTAGTATAAAACATGAATAATGTCACAACCACCTCCGTATCCATCTGCCCAATTCCGCACACTTGCTTCTCCTCCAACGTGGCCTGCATAGACGGAGAGGAAGTAAAAAAGCCAAGTTTTTGTGGAAAAAACCAACAAGAACACAAAAGAGATTAATGTTACCTCCCACGACATGTTCAACTGCTGGTGGCCCACAACAGATTCAGTCCCAAACATATGAACCAAACATAGCATCACACTAACCCAGAAATGTGCAACTTCAAACTAGTAAAGGAAACCACACCGCCATGCAAATCATCCACACGGTGTCATAAACGACCAATAGAGAAACACTGATAAAAACAACACATAGCAGCTTCAGTAACCGACACGACTCATCACAACTACAGAATCCTAGTATGGGGAGTTGTAGGAACCAGGTGCACCACCATCAGGGTGGGAAAATGGTCATGCACCATCCCCATACAAGAATGAATGGAGGCTTGGGAAGAATACGGGAGAAAGGGTGAAAAAGGTGGTAGTTTTGATCATTAAAAGAACAAAAAGGTATTTCATGGTAGGGAACACATGTCGTTGCACTGTGGTGGTATTTGGAGTGCCAACGTTCCCTCAATGTGTCCGGCATAGGTGGAAAAGGATCAAGCAGTTTTTAATGATATGCCAAATATTTATTTTCCTTAATGAAGGGATCTTAAGATTGAGAACTTGCTTTTTGGGTTTTAGAGAGTTCTACCCAGGGAATGGTCTTTGTCTGTGCAAGAGAGTTTTAGAGAGTTCTACCTTGTGACAAACTTATTATTAGTGATAACCAGTAATGTGAAGAAGTTTTGTTTTGATGGGAACTTTTTCCAGTAAGTGAATATCCATTGTTGAAAATTGCATGCAAGAGGAAAGGAATTCACAGAGCCATATCAATTATTCTTGACTTTCACAACATGCCATTGGTTCCCTTGTGGGCGAACACTATTTAAATTATGGGTGTAGTTAAAATGTCCCAATTTAGATGATTTTGTTCATCTAGATAACTGTTTCTTTTGATGGCCATGTTAAATTGCGAAGTCAACCACCTTTCATATCTATATTTCTTTTTGAAGTTATTTCTTTTGATAGGGGTTATGCTTTTCTCACAAAATTTAAGATTTGGAAAGAGTCACTCCTAGGAATTGATGGTGTACTGATCAAACATTGTTTATCTTGCACAGATCTTGCTCAAAAGAATCCATTTACTCTTGTATTGAAGAACCTAGGACACAAACATGATGTTAATGATTTTGGTAAGTGTCTTGGTTATGCAATTATTTTGATTTTAGATGATTTTTTGACATTGTGTTTCACCAGTCTGATATATTTTCTTGAATTTTTTAATTGAGTTGTAATATATGCGAGGTTAATACTACTAATATTTAATATGCTCATGGCTGCAACATGTACGTAAATAGAAATAAAAGGTAGGAAGATACCACGAGTTCAACTTGGTCCATGATTGAAAATGCACTATAATTTGATGTAAAGATCTCAACCTTGTTATGTTTTATATTTTTAGAAGAGTCCATATATGAATAAAACAATATATATTTTGTATCAGTTAATGCCATATTTCTTTAGTAATAATCATCGGTTCTAATATTAAAAATAAAAATTCTAGGAAAGATGGATGGAAAGTTATTTTTTTTATAAATGCTCTCTTAGTTTCTTACTTTTCAACATTTGAACTTCTAGGACGTCCATGCTTTTTCTTTGGAAAATTATTCATACATTACTTCAGAGAACAAAAACATGCATCCTTTTCCATTTAGCTATTTTAATTCTCAACTAGATTCTAGGTGTGTAGAATGTTTTATGCATTTATCTCAATGCAAAAAGAGTGATATTTAAGTTCATTTTCTCTTATACGCTCCTAACAAAACATAATCATTCACTCAGTAGTAAGTCCTAAGTTGAGTGTTTACAAAATTTAGAGTTGTCTTAATGGTATACATACATACATACATACATACATCTCTCTCTCTCTCTCTCTCTCTCTCTCTCTATATATATATATATATATATATAACAATGGGTGTTAGCAGCAGTTTTCCCCCAAGTTTTTGAGATGCGGGAGCATGTGAGCGGGTACATGAATACCTCCTTATTGTCTATCTACATCAATAATTCCATATTCAGACTTGCTTTTAAAATTTCCCTCTAGAGTGAAGGAGGACGACTAACTAGCCGATAGGTTGATGTGAAAGGGTAATAACTTATGAAAGGAATTCAACGATAAATATATTATTATGATAACTATATGTTTGGATGTCTATATATATCTATGGGATAAGTATAGGCTTCCACTTGTACACTAAAATGTTATCTTTAGTCTCTATCTAGATGTGAACGCTCAATTTTTCTATATATAATTGGCATGACAACTTTGTTATTTCCATTAAATATTTATATCACATTTACAACAAAATTACAACAAATGTAAAAAATCTATCATGTAATAATTCCTAGGTATTTGGAGTGTTGCAAATTGGTAATGACTAATATAATCATAATCAAGGAAGCTTGATACTATACTATCCCACTAAATAATTGAACCATTTGTCAATATACTTGCTAGGAGAAAATCCTACATGCTGCACACAATGCTTTTAACTTGAATAGTTACATTATATGTTGTACCGTTGTAACAAATGCAACAACTAAAACCCATGCATGCTAAGTGTTAGGATATTTAGACACTTAGGAGTTAGTTAAGATCAAATTGTGTAATATATCCATTAGGTAAAATTGTGTTTCTTTAGTATGCATTAGTATGCATTTGTAAATATTCTAATCCGATGGTCATGATATGTTCTAGACATAAAGTGATCTGACGGTTCAACTTTTCTTAGATCATACCTACCATTGATCCGTGGCTTAACACCTAATTGGTATATGATATCTATTTAAAGAGCATAGAGGGTCCTTGGCTAGTTGATCGATTATGAGAAGCTTGTGTAACTTTTTTCTTTTGCATAATAAATTGCTCCAAGTAGCTATTTGGCTGGGGCCGTGAACTATTTCCCTCTCGAGGGTTTTAACCACGTGACAAACATCGGTGTGTTGATCTATGATCTATTTGTGTGAAGCAGTTTCTGAAGGTGTTCGGTCTTTTGGGAGTACCCTGTGTACTTGAACATGGTATCAGAGCTTTTATGAGGAGTCGCTTTCGGTTTTGATCTAGATCTGGAACCTGTGTTGCTGAAACTTTGAAAGGGTTTCTGGTTCTAGATTTTCTATGCCTTTTTGGCCTATGGGAGCTATTCCATTGTGTCCGGAGCACTGTTTCCATTGGGAAATAGTTTTCATTTCACCGAAAACCGTTTTCGGTTGTTCCAGAAACACCCATTTCGGCAAATCTGAAGGTATAATGTCATAGTGACAGATGTGTTCTTTTTATAAATATCTCATATCTTATCAGTTTTATTATTAGATATTTTTTGTTTTAGTCTCGGACTGTTGCCTTCCTTGACTGCGTATGCTCTTTGCCGTGCACCTTGCGCGATCGCGGCGAATCAGAAACAGTAAGGGAAAGTTTTTATTTCTTGTCTTCTCGGCTACATATGCTCTTTGCCGTGCACCTTGTGCGATCACGACAAATCAGAAACAACGAGAAAATTTGAAAATATAGACTTTCCGGGTAAGCTAACCAAGAGCTAACCCCATTGTGTGGAAATTTTTGTTTTTGTTTTTTGTTCTTTTTTTTTTTTCGTGATTTGCAGGGAAAAAAGGAAAGCACAGAGAACGAGAGAGAAGAGTAAAAAAAAAAAAAAACCCTTCCTTTTTCCATTCTTTTATGTACTTTTTAAACTTAGCTCACTTGGTCCAAAGTTGCTTTATTCCTTAATAGGTCTTGAGTTCAAGTCTTATTAAGCTACTTTTAGTGCATGCAATTTCTATTTTCAAGTTACTTTATTGTAAAAGTGCATGTCACATAAATAAAATAAACTAAAAAGTGAGTCACTTAGGTCTTTTAATTTATTGCCGCACTATTTAAAAGTAACGTTATTGTAAAAGTGAATCTCACTTATTCTACAAAAGTGATTCACTTCAAAGCAACTTTATTGTAAAGTGATTGTCAAAGGTTGATCTTGGGAAGAGGAGGGTTCTTTTTTTTAGTTGGTCAAGTTAATATCTGCCATGTCACTATTGAGGACATCTTCAACATTTTCTTTGATCAAGCATAACTTCATCATCTAGAATCAGTTTTCAGTGCCATTTTTTTTAAAACCACAATTTTTTTCAAGCTCTTTGCAACCAGATAGTTAGTTTCTATTTTTTCAGCCATTATTTTATAGTATGGCTGCCCATTGTGATATTATACTTACAAGTTCTAACTATTTCTCATGTAAATCTCGTATGGAGGATGTTCTACAAAGTAGGGGAGTTTTCAGGATTACCTCAGGGAAAGAAACATAACCCAATGATGATGATAAGAAAATTAAATGGGCAAATAGATGTGATGAAGCTCGTGGATTGATTGGGATGTCAATCTCTACTGATTTACGATTCCACATATCTGGAATTGATGAACCTGATAAAGCTTGGGAAAAGTTGGAATCCGTGTTTGGTAAACACAATGAAATTTGGGGTCATCAACTTGAGAATGAGTTGCTTTCCTTGAATCCAAATGATTTTTCATGCATTCAAGACTATTTATCTAAGTATAAAACTCTTAGACTCTTATGTGTAGAATGCAAGATTAAGAAAGAAGACAAACAATGCATTTATCATATTCTTTCCAAACTTGGACCTGCATATTCTATTTTTGTATCTACATTCTACTCCATGAAATAATCCTTAACTGCAACTAGCTATCAAGAGCCTAGTCTTGAGTCCTTTTGTGATTCCTTAATTAGAGAGCAAGATAAGCTCATTCATCTTGGAATAATTAACAATGCAAATACATCTGGGAAAGCCTTATTGTCCCAACAGAAAGAAAAGTCCAAGCTTCCCAAGAAACAAAATTCTCACAATAATAAGCCAAACAACACAGGTCCCAAACCCTCTCAGTCAACTCCTTCTTTAAAACATGACAAATGATCCAAGCCAAAAGGAAAGAAGACTGAGCGTCATTGCAATTTTTGTGGGAAAGATAATCATGATGAATCTAAGTGTTTCAAGAAGATGGTAGCCATGGAAGCAGCAATGAAGAAGCACCACATCAGCCTAGATACGTCTTCAGAATCTAACTCTCATGGACATGCACTTTGTGCTTCTGGTTACTCTTATACTGCATCTTCTTCTTCTACTTCAAATGAATGGCTTATTGATTCTGGAGCATCTTATCATATGGCTAAGGATCAAGCCATATTTTCTACTATGCATGAATGTAACACCAAACAAATATTTATTGGTGATGATAGATCTCTAAGTGTTGTAGGATCTAGAACAGTTCCAGTAGAAAATGGTCATTGCAGTGATGTACTATGTGTTCCAAAAATTTCCTGCAATTTCTTATCAGTCTATCAAAATACTCATTCAAGTGAAGGTAAAACTGTGACGTTTACACCTCACCAAATTATAATCAAGGATTTTAAAAATCCTCAAAATGTCCTTGCTACTAGAACTGTTGATGATATTACCAGGTTGTACAAATTTAACAACTTTGGGTCATCACCTTTTCCTTCAGTTTTTGTTGCTCATAGTGATAACTTGAGCAAAATTTGGCATGAGCGATTTGGTCACTTAAATTATCGCTCATTGCAACAACTATGTAAAGACAATATGGTGACCGGGATTCTGATGGTATCTTGCAAGGATGGTGTTTGTTCCGGTTGTGTACTCGAAAAATATCATCGGGACAGTTTTGACAAACGTGCCTCTTGGCACGCCTCGGTTCCTTTGGAGCTTGTGCATAGTGACTTGTGTGGTCCTCTTCCATCTGCATCATTTTCTGGTTTCAAATATTTCTTAACTTTCACGAATGACTACTCCAGACGCACTTGGGTTTACTTCCTAAAACTTAAGAGCGAAGTATTTAACATGTTCTTGGCCTATAAGGCCCTTGTTGAAAAACAATCTGGTCATCAAATTATTAAGTTAAGATTTGACAATGGAGGAGAATATATTAACAACAAGTTCACTACTTTCTGCACTGAACAAGAAATCCAACAACAACACACTGTTCCATATACACCACAACAAAATGGTGTAGCTGAACGGAAGAACCGCACATTAAAAGAAATGGCTAATTGTATGATCCAATATAAGGGACGAAGTCTTCAATATTGGGCTGAGGCCATAAATTGTGCAAATTACATAGTTAATCACACACCCACTAAAATTTTACAAGGTATAACACTGGAAGAAGCATGGAGTAAAATTAAACCAGATGTAAGTCACTTTCATGTGTTTGGTTGTGAAGCATGGACTCACATTCCGAATGAAAAATGGAAAGCATTGCAGCCTAAAAGTAAAAAGTGCATATTTGTTGGATATTCAGAAGATGTAAAAGGTTATAGATTTCTTCAGCCCCATTCACATGATATAATCATTAGAAGAGATGTTAAATTTGATGAAAATCTCTTGGCCTGCGAGCCTAACTTAGCGGATGTGCCATCTTTGGCATGCGAGCCTGATTCAACAATTGTGCCTTCTTCTTCTTCTTCTTCCAACTTCCTTGACAGGTTTCCAAATCTAGTTTCTGATGATGACAGTGAGGATGAAAATCCACCTTCGCCTACTCATGTTCCTCTAATTGCACCAGCACCAATTCCTCCTCGATGGGTCCTTTCAACATGTGAAGCGGCTGGTGATCTTGCCGGTGATCCTAGAGATCAACGTCGAACACGTTCTCAGTTTCAGTGAGCCTCTTCCCTTTTGGCTTAAGTTTCCAAGAATCATGATCTAGAAACTTTTGCAGAAGCTTCAGGAAATCCAGATTGGGATGCAGCTATGGACGAAGAATATCGTTCCTTAATAGAGAATGATACTTGGGATCTTGTTCCTCTTCCAAAAGGAATAAAACTTGTTAGATGTAAATGGGTCTACATAACTAAGTATGCATCAGATGGAAGTGTTGAAAGACTTAAGGCAATGTTAGTTGCCAAAGGTTTTTCCCAAGTTGAAGGGATTGACTACAATGAAACCTTTTCCCCTGTGGCAAAAATGAACTCCATCCACCTTGTTCTTTCCCTTGCAGCCTTGCATAACTGGGAAGTCCATCAAATGGATGTTAAGTCTGCCTTCGTACATGGTTATTTACATGAATAAATTTACATGGAACAACATCT